>JACDQD010000008.1:8769810-9369810 GCA_019843655.1 Lethocerus indicus | reverse complement strand
TTTCGTGCTTCGATACATGAACGCCGCCACATGTTCTTTACGGTTCTCGAGAAGTTCGAACATGCACCGGGAGCGTGTAGGCCGCGTGGTGCGAACCACCGGCGGTATGGTACAAAAACATGCAAAACCCCCGACTGCGATACACGTATGCCTGTCGCTAAACTGTGTACGAGATGGTATGAATGACATTTTACAAATTTCTTTAAAATTACCTTTTCCTATCCCGATTGAAAATGGCAGAAGCTAGGACCACAACCTCAAATTTTGTCATAGCCTTACGTTAACGTTATTGTAAAATAATCGCTACTCATGCGAGCCCCACTGCTCTATTTGAGTTAGCCCTTAAATGTTTCACACTGTTCCCTCATAAAAGATTATTACTTATAAAAGATTCGTGCTTAATACTGGGGTTTATCTTGACTGCTTGTTAATGCAGATTATTATGTTTACAATCACAAAGGCGAGTGGAGAGGATCCCATGAGTGTTTATGTGTACAATAATTTGCCCCCCCCCCATCCATCACCAAACATCCGTTAATAATACCCTCGGTAATTAGTGGCAGAACCCGAAACAGGCACACTACAGAATGAAACAGCCCTTACCACTTCTGTGCACTATGAAACTGCCTATTGTTTTAATAGGCGTTATGAAAAACGTGCCTGAATATGTTGTACAATCAAATTTTCCCCTAACATCAAGGACATAATTACTTGTAATGACGTAATTACACAGCTAGTGTTTGAACCGATTAAATTGATAGAATGCCAATACCGACCCCAAATTACTTGCCCCTGGGTGTTATATATACAATTATCTAGGTACTTAATTGACATAAGCACTGTAATTTTGATATATAATAATTGGATGGAAAATCATTTCTCCCAGGAATTTTCTGTTAAATTCAGTGTGTTCAATATCTCGTATGAGCATTGGTTCCAATGTGACCAGTTTTGGCTCCCTGTTGAACCGTGTGGAAAAATTTAATTATAATAAATTGGCTATTTGAAATATTACATTTATTTTAGACATCCTGAATGGTTGCAAAAAATGGAGACGGGAGTTCATCAACTAGCGTTTCATTGTGGCCTCGCTGTGGAGAGCTCGGAAGGAATGAGATGCCCCATGGGATCGGGCCACTTTAGAGAGAGGTAGGGTTAGGGCGGAGGGTGAGGGGGCGTTTAACGCTACTCATAAGAGAAATAAGGGGCGATTACGGGGTAGCACCACTGTCTTCCGTGGGCGGGTCCATCCGTCTCCCTAAGGCGGGGCGGGGTAATGGGCCCCAGAGTGGCAGGCAGATAGCGATGGCGCCTAATACACAGTGAAGGGGGCTAAGCTTTATCGAGGTGAGAACCGGCTCCGTCATAGCCCCCGGCCCCAAACCAACTTGATAAGCGGTCGGACCCAACGATGGTTTAATGATTACCGCCTCCGAGCAATTCTTAAATGACAACACCACGTAGAGCCCGTCTGAGAAACGGCGTCGGGCGAATGGGCACCGGCATTGAGTCCCTTCACTACAGCCTACACAGAGTTGTCTTCACATTAATCATTGTTAGTACGCACCTCCACAGGAAAGCAAACCGTTTTATCAACTGGGAATAATCGCTCATCAAAAGAGTTAAACGATCGCACATTCCACATATCAGGTATTTTATTGGAAAAGACAAAAGTAAAATTTTATATCACATTTAAATTATCCTATTGAACGATGTAAAGGTCTTCCAACAAATAAATTATCGTTTATATATGAAACTGTCTTGCTTCGTTTTTTAAAAATACTTCAAAATCTAATTAAGTTATAAAGGTGCTTGAGGTACGTTAAACGTTAGTTTTGTATTCCAGATATTCACAACCGACGAAATCAAATAATTGCAGTAGTAAACCAATTTATCATCCCGGTTATTTAGTTGAAAGTTATAATAAGTAAAAACTAACAAATATATATCATCCCATAGTCACTTACATACCCATTCCAGCACAGACGGAGCAAAAACCACTAATCAACTCATTAAGGGTATTCGTGCGTCCTTTATATTTATGTACTCCTAATATTTACCGTGAATATAGCGAATTAGGACTCCGGGACAGTTGAATATATAGGTTTCTTCCTCTGGCCTTTGCAGGTGGGCAGCTGCTCGCTCTCTCTCTCTCTCCCTCTCCCTCTCCCACTCCCTCTCTCTCTCTCTCTCTCTATCTCTCTCACACTGTGGCACGAGAGATGGATGACTCCCAAAAGACAGAAGTGCATAAACACACACGTACGACACGAAACACAGGAATAGACACAACGAAACGCCTACACAGGCTCGCCCCTTCTATGAATCGCATTAGCCCGGCACCCGGCTGTCGCACTACATTATATTATAAGCCGTGAAATATTTGATACGGCGGACCAGATGCAGCTCCAAAAAACGGGGGCGGCGGGATTAGGAATTTAAACGAGCGGCACATTCTATTTTCTCATCCGACAAACGATTACTACGAATCGATCCTAGAGCGAATTTACGATGTAAATCTATAAATAAATCTATAGAGTGAAAAGCGCAAAAACTAATGTTAAACTAAAACTCTGATCTGGACATTGACATTTTTATATAATTTCATATCGGAGATTTATTCCCCGATGCGTAAGATAACTAAATTAGTTACACAATAAGTTCACTTCCTGTCAATTCTTATTTAGTTGAGATTCTAGGTACCTTAAAATAATGCTGTTATAATCTTAAACTATACGTTCTTCTCGAATAAATTTACGAGAAAATTCGTATAACTAGGCCCACCCATTAGGTATTCGTATTGTTCAAATTACACGTCTTCATTTTTATGACAAAAATGCACATTCAGTCCGACATCAAAATTGTTCCGGTCGTAGTCCTTCACCGGTTCTCCAATTTTATACAATTACAGAGTCTTGATTGCCAACCGTGCTCTGACTGCGTAAGAAATCAATTCAGTAAATAAATCTCTAACTGATTCCAGAAGCTGAGCTGAATTAAGACTACAAGGGAACCTTCCCAAGTATCTTGCAATCGGGTATTCATGGATTCGACCGAACCAATAGTTTATTTATTTCTCAAAAATTAAAAGCCCCTTCCACTTTTGATTACCGATACTTTTGATTAGTTCCGGCCTTATTTGAAAAGAACACTCCGGTGAGTCGAAGATTTACGAGTTTAAAGGTTCTGACTAATTTTAAATTTTCATTGGAAATAATAAATATTAATGATACTCATAAATGATATTGCGGCTGTTATGTACCGGGATAAGTAATATTGTGTATGCACCAGTCCTGGAGTCTAATTTCGCCCGTGTGGAACGTATATAACAATACTCACTTCATCCTTCATAAGTTCTTGGCCGCTGAATTTGTTAAAATACAGAAATTATAATACCTCTCCTGTAGACAGGTTGGATTTGAGAGAGTGAAATAAACGCCAGATTACCGTTTGAGAACTAGCCCTTAGTTTTGCGAGGGTGGCATTTTGGAGATGGGGAAGACGGATCGCTCCCTAAGGATGGACCCTCCTCCACTTCATTCTTGGCACAATGTTTCTCTTATGAATTGCATCAGCATATACCATTCTATCTTTTTGATTAAACGTGCCCGCTTCCGCTATCTATTCATACGGTAAAGATATCAATGGTTAAATAATCATATTGCGTCTTCACCTTCGGAGCTACATTGGAGAAGTTTGGATGGTCGCGGCATTTATTTTTCCAATTTAATTTTCTATGAATCCTAATTCTAATCAAGGTTGAGGTACAGCGTTTTAGTTATTTTTTTAGTTAATTTCTTCATTAATATGTTATGCCATCATATCAAACTGTAAGACTGAAATTTAATGTTTTACTAGTGTACATCGAACGAACCCGGTAATTTCATGCGGTTGATCGTATTTTTTTTCGCTCGAAAGTTAAATTCCTGAAAGAAAGGAAGCAATCGTATAGCGGCTAGCGTTTATGATGAGGGAGGAAAAGGATGAAATAGGAAAGCTCTCGGGCGAAAATTCACGGTTAGATGCCAACTTTCCAGCTACCGACGGATCAGGGTTAAAGCATCCGTGAAACATTCACAATTACGTACGCAAGTCAGAGGCAGCCCTCTTGAACAGCGGCTGAAAGAATACAAAGGCTAAAAGAGTATCCGTCACGATTGCACTGTTTGGAAGTCGGTAGGGAAATACAGGGGAAAGACAGTGGCCCAAATCTCGCCCCTCTCAACAAATCTAACCGCAGTAAAAGTATTTCAGTACCAAAAGACTCCGGACTCGGGTCCTCCCGCCGTTCCTTACATTTCTCATTTAACATGTTTTATGCCCTTATTGTCGATCAGTTATTCGGTGTTCGAGGGGGCGGGACATACATTTTTGCATGCACACTTAACCTACTTCCGGGCCACCTCCCCCCCGCCTTCTCAACTTCCGCCTCCACTCGTACTTCCAACGTTATATCCCTTCTTTGCGGTACTCGGAATATATTACCAGCCGAACGCATTACGCCCGCACAATAGCTCCACGGCTCCAATCTTCGATCGATTGTGTCTCAAGAACCAATTATATAAAGCGATTATTTGTATATCGCGACCTCGAGTCACGATAAATTGGTTGCGCTGGTTTCTCGTACAGTCGTGAAACTGTTAGTTCAGACATTAGAGAAAATGACGTAAGGATATTTTTGTCGGACTGAAAAACCGGAAAAATGAATTAAATGTTTGGGCGCATAAAAGGTAACACTCATTGCACCCTAAAATACAAATAACGAGGAGAGATAGAGGTGGGAACACTTGCGCCTTTTAGTTCACGAGTGAATAATAATTCCTAAAATGCTATTAAATATTCATTCAATGGGTATAATGCCTTTATTAAATACCATACATTTATAAATAACAATTTTAATACATAATCCGTTAGCCGTTTAATTTGATATTGAATGAAATATCAGTGTTAAAGCTATAAGCATGTTTGTTTTCCTTTCTATCTATCCCATAATCCCACTCGTGCTAATTTCAGATGTATCGCTGCTACAATACCGTTGTACAGATGGGAATCACGAAAGAGGATCACATTTGTTCAATCGCAGATGTTTTCGTTTCGATTGTTAACGCCCTATCTCTACCGATAGTCAGCAATTTTTTTTCCACCTAAAAAAAAGAGAATCGCCCTTATCGGCGCTATCAACAGCCGTTTAATATGCTAATTCTAACATTACAAAAGTAAACTGGGCAATGGGGGAAAAAAGGTACTTATCTCCGGCAGTGATGCAGGGAAACTCGCCGTGCACATTTAAAGGGTTTATTTATTGCGATTTCCCAGAGGTTTTGTCGGCGGGGCCGTTTAATGTCCTTGTAGGGCATGACGGTTGGGGCGCACTTTAAATATAACACGTGTAGTTGATTGTATCTCCCCGCTGCTAGCACCGACAAATAGGGGCCTTAGGAGGAGTTCTTTATTAAAGCCCCGTTTAGAACAAACCCATTGGGAGATGAAAACGTAAAAACATTTTCGAATTCCCAATGAATATTAGCAATATAAACAGATGAAGACACTTGATTCGAATTTGGAATCGGTAACGTATGGATTTTATGACGAAACAGAGATCAGTGTCAATATTTAAATATTGGTCTGTCAGTTAATATAAATTTTCAAATATATTCTCTCCCCCTATCCATAAATTCACCTAGCATTGATTCATTATAAATACACTCTTTGTCTCAAATTTAGTTACCAAAGGAAAAAAAATGTGACTTCATTATTTAGGATTAAAAAGGTGTTTTTTATTGTTTAATTAAATCATCAATATAAATCAATGTCAGAGCCTCTAGTTTTAAATGTTTGAATTAATAATTACATCGCAAATTTCTAAGTTAAAGTGCCTGTAATGATAATGTTGCTGGCCCCTGGGTGTGTTTGAGGGAACGCGTAGCGCTCCAAAAGCCCAGAGATAAGCGATTGGGCAGTTACACTCCTGAACCGCAGTCGGTTTCCATTCAACAATTGGCGGCCAAATTGAGAACGCCGTCCGATAAATTAACGGTCCGGGGCCTGTGTGGCGTTTTAGACCAGAGACGTGCGATATATTATTAAACATCATTCGACGGAGAATAGCCATGTAATCAAATATGTATCAATGTATTGACGAATTTTTTAAGAAAAATATTTTAAATTTATAATAAGGTTCCACGAGGCAAGAAAGTATAAAAATGTTAAAATATTTACCATACAGTTTACGTTTTTGTCTTATAACTATTTTAATCTTAGATAAGGGTTTTATTCTTGTACTAAGTACGACCTGATGCGTCCTTGGGCACTGGAAGGTATATGGGGGGCAGCTTGTCTTTACCCGTTTAACCGAAGCGCGAGCTGTTGATTATATCTTGTCTGTAAAGCGGCTTTACCCTGTTGTTGTTATAACCCTCCGTGACGCCCGCCGTAGGAAGAGTTAATGCGATACGCCCGGCGTGGAATAGAGGCCGCCCTCCGAAATTGCGTTCCCAATGAGGAAAAGCCGAGACCAGCCGCTGGCGATAACAGAAGAGCGCGGAATTGAACCGGGGACTTGTTTTTCATTATTGCCCCCCCCTTAAACCGTACGCCCGGGAAAACTCGGATGATCACCGTACGGGCAACAGGAAATCGAAAGTCCCCAATTTCCTTTCAATTACTGGCATACTTTTCAAGATGTAACATTCGTTCGTTTATATACAACATCAAATAACTCGTAGAAACTAGAAGTAGAAACAGAAAGTACATTTAAAGAATGGCTGTGTCCATGGCTAAAATTCATGTTTTATAGAGATCAAGGTACTTCCTGTCACATAATTTTCCCCCCCATTACAGATAAGGAGTACACGACATTAGTATTTCAAACAAAAAATTAATCGTGTTTTCTGTTGGTATAAATCATTTCCAGTTTAACCATTCCCAGATCTATCTCTATAATCTGACAATGCTATCAACCCTCCGCCCTTGTTAGTAAAGAATTAATTCGACGCGGAGTACTGTTTTTCCTAAATCGTTTTAATCGTTGTTCGCCACACGCTGTTCGTGATACCACCACTATGGTTAGGGGCGGGCTTTGGACAATCATTTTCCGCCCTCCTCCCACCACCCCCCCCAGCCAACCAAGCGAGCTATTAGATATGGCGCTCTGAAGATATTAGAGTGATTAATAAGGCAAATAACGCCGGATTATTACAGGGGCGTCAGCTCCAGCCCAAACCCCCAGGGGCTCACTCACTAATGGAAACAGTTATCCTGAGCTGCATAACGGCCTCCGTCAGACCCATCAGGGAATCTATTAAAAAAGATACGCGTGTGATTCATCGCTCCCTAGATATCCAGACCCAATTCGGCTAAGTGTAATTTGAAATAATAATTCCTATCTAGTAATAATATAACAGAGTTTATACGTATAACTTTATAAAAAAAATAGAAATGAGTTGCATTGGGTATAGATAGCTGTGAGCAGAATTATTTCAGCGAAGAGTATACGAACTAAAATTTTAATTTCCAGGTAATGATGTAAAAATATATCTCGTGAAAAAGTGTACAGTCAGACTCCGTTAAAGGGAAAAATATTTGTTTCTGCATGTGTCATTAGGCGCTCGTTTATCATGTTTGTGCTCGTCCATCATGCGGACTCCAAGAATGTACATTCTGCATATGGGCGGCCAAGCTGAAATATTGGATGTAGAAATGTATTCGAATTTCGTATCAACGATGACTCGAACCGATACTCATTCTTTTGTCTCTTGCAAAAGTTTATAACACAATAATAGCCCAAAAATGGGTACAACAAAATGTTTAGTCTACTGTCATTTTTCATAATTCTCGTTATCAATTTATTAATGAAAAAAATCTTCCGACAGGAACGAATATCCAGATTATGAGGTTCGTATTGTTTGCTCACATGTGAATAGATCAGGATATGATTTAAAATACCAGTTAGGGGATTCAAAAGGCTTTGAAACATCATCACTTGCTTCTTCTATCTACACTTCTGGTTTTTCCCTATGCTAAGCAGGTTTCATAAGCAAGCGGCATGAGTAGGCGCCTTACTAAATTACAGACGCAATGCTAGTAACTATGGGCGAAATTCGAGATTGCCAAAGCGTTAATCGTTACTAATTAGGAACGCGTTACTACAGGCTCATCCCATCCGAAAGTGAATTGTTCATAAACCTCTTATACTAATTGGATGATATCAAACTATCAGCAAATCGTTTGCTGCGATGGTGGTTGTTCGGTTGTTTTAACTGTCGTGTATTAAAATAGGAAAATACAGAAATCAGTTTTTGGGGCATGATTAAAGCGTCCGGGCTTTAAAAGGACACTCGGGAAATCGCCCGAGTAAAAAGTGACAACCGCATTAAATAATACTGCAAACGATTCGTATCAATACTGCACCGATTGGGATTAAACGAAGCCCGCCCACGACACGACCTACAACCGGTGTTTTTCCAAACCCATAGCGTCCCACTTCAAATATTGGAGCTAATGGGTCGGCCACCCGAATAGCCCGTAATTCGTCCGTCACTAATACCCCGTTAAACAACGTTTATTATTATCTGCTTGTACGTTCGGCACCCAGATATTAATATCGTCGATCGTTAAACATTTTGGGCATTGCTAATCGCGTTATCGACTCGAGTGTCCATTTGTTCACGCTCCCGGTTACGGTTCGACGGGATCGAATGAAAAATAAATATTTTCCGAACAACACTGTACCAATAACAAATCTCCATATTTCTACTGGTATTAAACAATTATAATTTTATTTGTTCACAATTTTCTGGAAACAAATTGGAAAAATAATAATACCCTCTGTGTGTGTGTATGCACTCACCCGCGCCTCCCGCTAATTACTATACACTCAGATAACCTGTTCTTATACTTACTGTTCTTGTAATAAATTCCATTCATGTATATTAATGAACTTGGGAAAAAATATATCTCAGTTCCATGGACCTCTTCTAAATTACAGAACATAATATATTCGTTTGCATAATCTATTTTTAATAAATATCGTTTTATTCATAATGCTAATAGCTGAAGTAGAAATTATCTGTATTAATAACAATGTATCAGAAAAATGTATATTTTTTAAATTTAAATGAATAATGATACATGTAAGCATAGAACCAGGTCAAACTTTGAGGTTAAAAAACCCTGACAATATAGCCGTCGTTTTAGCAAACTCGGCCATTGTCTTTACCTCTCTCGTATTTCATCCGAAATTTGTTTATAAGAAAGAACTATACTGAATCGTAACTGAAATGTTTCTAGGCATTATTATAAGGCCGGGGGTAGTGTAAGAGCAAAATTTGTCAGACGTGGCTTATATCCCCGACTCGAGTCGCGTACGAAAGGATTTCGTCGAGTTAGTCGCTCAGACCGTAAACACGGTCATCACCGTGTCTATCTACCGCATCATAACGAAGTCACTCGTCGTAGGAGGAGGAGTAGACCCGCTATTCTTCTAAAAGCAAAGTTAGGAAGGGTGGGGGTGCCCCCTCCCAATCCCCGCCGCCACAACTGCTAGGGGCAGATGGAGGAGGCTTTTAAGCGAAGTTAGACGAGGAGGAGGAGTAGAAAAAGGAGGAGGAGAGAGAGAGAGGAAAAAACGGCCGGCGAAAGGAGGGTATGAGGGTTTTCGGGTAAATAAATTTGACGCGGGAGGACATGGTGGCCCGATTGCGGATTCAGGGTGTGTCCCTTGTTTCGGGCCTAAACAACTTGAATCCCAACTTCACTTCCGCCGAGCGTTGTTTTCCCGACCGATATTCACTCTCGCCCCCCCGACTCGACGCCAATTGGTTTCAATGTCCCCTTCCACGAATCGTCGGGAATTCCTCGGATAAACTATTTACTCTTTTGCTTTCACTCGACCTCCTCCCCCACCGGCATTTATTAAGAGAAAATTTGCAACATAGAGTCTGCACAGCAGTCTGCTCAAAGACGCCGAAAGAAACTTTTGAACCGGATTAAGAAGGTGCAACGACTTTGAGAAGTCACAGAGCATGCGGCGGTCGGAATTGGTCCCAAGCCGATAAAATCTCGCATTGGGCCAAATCAGTCAGTATAGGCATAATATCTTATGAGTGATGATAAAACGAGAAATATTCAGAAGAATTATATCTCAAGGAGCTAAGAAAACAGATAGCTTTCAATTCAGGAAACTGTAGAAGTGTACGTAATAATGACTGAATTAATGAACTTTAGTCCTAGTTGGGCCTAGTTAATGGAAACAACTCTGAGAATACGAACTGAGATACTTTACCGCAATGTTGATCTTACGCTGTTAGGGCCCTCGCCTTATTGTTGATGAGGGTATTTATTCACTATTGTCCAAGGGTAGTGCTCTGCTATTCGCTTAATGTATTCATATCACATATTTAACGGGAAAATGGAGGGATTTAGAAAAGATTAGATTTTATTACTACACTATATCCAGGAATTATTTGGAATTAGTGTGCAACAATTTTGATCTTAATATATTCTCCGATGAACAAAACGCTAATTTTCAACAGATCTGAAATGTGGCATCACGTGCTGTATTGCGCTGAGTAAGAAATGAAATACAGATCGCACGCTTTTTAGAGCATGGTTCTATAGAAAACGTTTCCAAACTGAATAAAAACCAGTTTTTGAAGGTTCACTTACATTAGGGCTAGTGAAATCTCACTATTGCAATACAATGAAACAGGGTTGTACAAAAGAAACTGTTGTAATATTCGTTCACCAAATAGTTTTCATTCCGGGCGGCTTCCATATCATTTTCTTTCCACGGGTTAAATTAAATGCAAGCTCAGAAAAGTTGTCATGAATGATAAAAAAGCTTTAATTGGGTACATGACGGAAGAGAGGATCTCATATCACGGTAATTTATTCGGCGACTCTTCTTTTATTTGTCTTGCTGTTTTACCTCCATTTTTTGAAATTAAATTAAATTAACCCCATTCTCAGGGGCGGTTGTCTTCGCCTGATGCCCGGGGGAAATTGGACAGGCACTCCCTCATAAATTGTTTGGGGTTTTGGGCCGTTTTTTTTATTTGAGGCTCAGAACATCGTTTTGGTTATTCCGAACGAAACTTGTGAATCCGAGAACTCAGCAAGAGTCTGTTTAGGTTTTGGCTGCGTTAAAAGCGTTAATCAAGTTTAAATGAATTCCTACGCCTCCGACAAAAAGGAAAATCTCCTCAACTTAATACCGATCTTTAATAATGCCCGTTTGTTCTTATGAATCATCCCTTGAGATCCCGTGGACGGAAATATCTTGGCAATAGAGAAATTGAGGTTTGAGGGCATTTAATTGAGGTTTTTTTGTGTGGTGGTGATTTTTTTGATACATCATTGCGACTTTCGGTTTCAATTCGCTTATTCGGTCTTACGTAAAATAATTTTCGGGTGAGATTCTTATTTTCATACACACAAGAGAAATACCAAAAGTTACACTACAGACCGATTGAAAAAGAAAACAAGCATTTAGGACCCAAAAAAGCAATAAGAATAAAGTTGATGCAAATTATTTACAACACGTTCAAAGAGCTAACATAATTTCCACACACTTAATAGTTTAAAACTTGTAAACCCATTAAATACTTTGTCAAATTGGAAATTCACTCGCTACTGATATGCAATTAATTCGAGTATGGTAATTTCTTTTACAGTTTACATAGTAAAAATTCTGAGCCGTAAATGCTTAAAAGTGGAGGGTTTTCTTGAAATAACAGAGAAGTATCTCTGAAATCCATTCCCGCCGTAGTTCCACGTCATCGGTTCCAATGTTAGAGTCACTCGCATTTTGCTGATTCGGTCGAAACTAAAATGTCGGCCTCGAGTGGCCCCGAGAGTGGGCCGCCTTCGAATTCGGATTTGAGCCGGACACTTGTCTCTCCTTTTTTTTTCGGACTCTGAATAGGTCAATTGGCTCTTAGGGCCCCGGATCGGGACCGGCCTGAGGGCTAGGACTGCGGAAGGGGCGGGGGGGGCATATCCTCCCAAATAAAAAGGCCTGAGGTATGCGTCGTTTCAACATCGGCCGTGACATTTGGCCAGTTCTGATCGCAGTCCAGACAACATTGCCATGGCAACCGGCGTTGCGTTGTGGGGAAACCATTAAATCATAATTACGCTGTCAAGCATCATTAGCGTTCCGCCAATAATATGGCGAGTTAGTATTGCTGCCAGCATAGTATTCGGCGAGCACTGATGTACTGCTGTAGCGGAGGAAAACGAAATATACATTTTAAGGGCTGCAATACTTTAAATCCGTTTAGAGTTGAAACTATCTGATTTTCAAATTCAAAATTTTCAAAGTTTTGAATGTTCTGTAAACATGCCAGTACACAGATTCCTTTATCTTATCCATGCTCTATAAATTAAATTTTCCAATTAATTGAGACGTATAATTTTTCCAATTACTGTATCCTCAACTGCTCAACTTCTTTCCCGATTGTTGTACCAAATATTATTCGAAACTTAATAATGACATACGTGTGCATTGCGTAATAAAAATAACCTGATGTGTTTGGAGCGATTTCCATGTTCAACGAATGTATTCGTTAACCTCATTCTCAATGCTCTCGGTCCCTTCCACGTCCTGCACCCTCCTCAGAGGGTCGCAAACATCGCACGGGCGATACCGAATTAAAACTTCCTTAATAGTGGTCCCTAATGGAGCCCCAGTGCACGGGGCATTGTCGGGCTCAAATCTGACCCTCCTCTCTAGGAACGGGGTCAATTGGCCGTTTCCTTCGGGATTTGCATCGGAGGCCAGGATTGGAGCCGAACAATCGGAGCCCGGCAGAGGAGGTACAGTTTGGAAACGCCTTATTGGAGTTTGCAGGACGGGTCCTAATAGCCCCATCATAGCGTGTGCCCAATAGCGGGTGGCGGGAGGTGGGGCGGTCTTCCTCTCATTGCACCTCCACTTATTGGCACCGCCGATTGCGTTAAACCGGTCCCGGACGCTGGTGTACTTGTGACGCCCTGAATATTAAATAAGGGCCGAGGACAAGTTCGGCATTGCGGTGAATCGGGTGAACGCCGAACGGATAAGGAAAATTCGAAAAATCCTGTGGCCAGAGCGGTGTTAGTCACTTTTGAACTTTGGATGTTTCCTCAGTACAAGTGACAGTGACAGTGCAGTGAGGATGCGCAAAAAACATCCAAAGCGCCAAAAGTGACTAACAACGCTACTGAAGATGGCGAGCAGCCGAAACCGGTCAGCAAAAAGACCAAACAAGCGAGAGGAGATAGAAACACAGGATATCTACGGTATTTAAAAAAAAACATATTTCGACTAGAGTTTATTACGGGATTAGAGTTTTATCCCGTGCAAAAACCTCGAAAAGGGATATATTTATTGGGCTCCAGGGCGACAACCGTTATTAAAATGTTGACTCGAAAGATAAATAATAATCTGCCGGCCTTAATCTCGCATTTCATATTTTCCAGCTCCCGTGAATTGTCCGATTGATATAGTGGTCCAGGAGCGAATAATTAGGGACGAAAAATACCACAACGCCTCAACGGGTCTCAATTCAGTGCTGTGGGTACTGGGATGGGAACGGGGGCATCCTCCGGTTGATTTATACGGAGGGCGGCCCGTACCTGGGGCGACTGTTATACAGGCCCCGGGCTGTGGGGGGCTCTACCACGGTATGGGCAGAAGAGAGGGAATATAAATCGGCCCCAACCTTAATTACCTTTTTCGTGATAAATGCGCGAGTCCGGTTCAGGATTTACCTGTCAATTCGTGAAAAATCGGCCCCCGCCCCCTGCGCTCTGACTACCCACTTCCTATGATTCTACCCCCCCGACCAGCCCAAACACCCTTGAACCCCGGCCACCGCCCCACCGAGGGTTTTTTGTCCGTTTTAGAAAATAAAACAGAAACAAAAAAAAAGAGGAGAAAAATAGACCTGAAAAAGAGGAGAATGACTTGTGGACTCGTTTTACAGAAACATATCACCCCCACCCTCCAACACCGTAGGTTTTATAGTAGCAGTAACATTCATACATTAAATAGAGAACAATTTGTAACTTATATTATTAATAGCAATAGAATGATTTCAGAAAAATTACCACGATCCTAGACCATTGGATTCTACCTAAATTAATCGCAGGCCGAATTAATGTCAGAAATGATTTTAACCATGTCTTATATTCGAAATAATTGTAATTCACAGGGAATTTTTAATAGCCTAGTCGATAAATCAACATTAAATTCATGGTTTATAACTTAATTAAAAATTACACCTGTTTATATCTGGTACTACCTCTGTGTAATTACCATTATTTAATCTCAATCATTTTAACCCCTTTCGCACAAACTGTCCAATTTGAATTTGCTGACAGTACGGAATTTCGATGCAGCTATTGTTCGAAATATTCTAGTTTTTATGGTTGAAAAAATTTCGCTAGTATGACATTGAGTTTGAACTGTTTTATGCAAACAAAGGTTGGATATATATACCTGGCTCACTAACTAGGGCGCGGAATGGGGTCATCCCCTTCAATTAATATGAGATTACTACACCCTCAACATCTGAAATGTTCTACTACATAACAACTTGTATACCGAATATTAAATGATAATTAAAACAATCTCCTGTTGGATCAATTTAACAATGAGTTTAGTTCACCGATGGAAAAGAAAAACATTCACTTCTGCCTGTTTTATTTATGCTGTATTTATAAAGAGAATAGCTAAGAGAAGAAATATTTTTGACCTACTGAAATATATTCGATATAAAATTTCGTTCCTGGTTGAAATACATTATGATGGAAGCAATCTTTCAACGAATAATGTTTCAGAATATCCACGATACCCTACTTTATTTGTTAGTATACAAACTAATAAAATAGTTTGTAATAAATAATTTTTCTTAAACAGACTGAAAACAGTTCGGCTGCAGTAAACAAGATAAAAACAATGTATAACCAGCACTTTCACTCACGTAAGACTAACAGTCAGAATAAGGAGTTTATGACGTGCAGCCAAATAAATTTGGACAAACTATAATAAATATTATCCTGTATTATTGCATTATTTAGGATGTGAGTAGCCGAAATGATTAGAATTTAGTGTGACCAATAATTTACTATTCGGCACATCTTCGAAAATTGAAACTGTTACTATCCTGAAATGCTGGAATCGCGTCAAGAAAGAGAGTGTTTCAGTTTTCAATAAGGAGTAAATCTCAAAGCCGATCGGCTGGACAATACGATGAGGAACTGGGCACAATAATTTTCATTTGAGATAAAAGGTTCAGGGTGCCCTCTGATAATGTTATACACTTGACGATATTGGGATAAGGAAAGATAGTATAAATGGGGTCCGGCCGAAGCGTTATTATTAAGGGCGGCCCGCTTAATAAAGGCAATATTCCCTCCCTTCCTCGGTCCCAAATCTTATTTGGGCTGGCGAGATTTGGCTTCGGGGCCGTATCCAATCTGAGCCGATATTTTTCCGTGGACAGGGACCACATATATTTAGAGCGTCCGGTGGGAGATAGCGCGGTGGGGAAAGGGAATATAACATTAGGCCGTGACCCAACTTGTTCGCCGGCCCACTATCGACGCTATTAATCCTCAATAAATATAAATACGTGCGGAGAGACACCGTGAACAGATTCGATACGCCGTTGGAACACAGATGCCAATTTGAAAGGGCTTTCAGTGAAATTGGATGCGAAATTAAATGAAGATATAAAATTAAAATTAACAATCCGCGTATAATAATATATTTCCGCAAATTTCTGTTTAGTTGCGAAAACAGAGTAACGGAATAGACAAAATAATATTAAGAAAATTGATTTTTAAATTGGCTATTAATTATTTCTTTTGACAATATTTTTCATTCAAACTGTAGTGTTAGGAACCGGTCTAGTATAAGACATAAACAGGAGGTGAAAAATCCGCAAGTATGATAATATCGTTGGATACCCTAACATAAATCGTAAATGACCTAATGAATATGTTTGTCGGGGATAAAAAGTATAATTAATTAATTTAAAACGTAACCTAACGTTAATTCTACAGTTGTGGTTTTTAGTTTTTCCTGAAGATACTCTTTTGTTTATCATCCCCAAAGCTCTAAAGGAAAAAAGCTCAATTTTCTAACTTGCCTAAAATTCAAGACCCTCTGAGCAAAGAAGAAACCGTCTACCTCCTCCGTCTCTTCTTTCTCCTCCTCCTCCTGCTACTTCGACATAAATATACAGAAATTATTCTGGAGGACCCGGCCCATTTACTTTTACAGAACGGTCTACACATCAAACGGATTTACCGACGCCAAGCTTGAATCCTTTGAATGTATCCTGCTCCTTTGCTCCTCCAATATAAGGGAATGCAGAAAGAGAAAAATCCCGCCGTCCTTTCTGCTCCAGATCTCGCGGTAATAATGAGCGTTGGAAAATGTTGTGGCGCTGAAACCGGCCCAGGTAAAACAGACTCCAATAAAACTGAAACGCTCTATGGAAAATGGACATTTAAACCTAACCCTGAAAATAAGCTCATAAGCCTACATTTTTTCCATGTCTGGAATATTCTTCTAACGCTCCAAATATTATATTTAAATTAACGACAGAACTGTTTAATCAAAACCATTAATTGTTGCAAACGTAAGTAAATATGATCATAGTACACTTTACGAGTAAGTTAAGAACCAGAGTAAGTTGGGGTTCCACAGTTTAAGGGATCCTGTCTGCTGTTCAAATCTGTCTCTAAAGTTGAAATTGTATTTATTAAAGCTTCAGTTCAGTTCCAAAGGGTTGAACGTGAAGTACCTGATGAAATTTTAACAATGCTCGATACAAGATAAATACTTAAAAAGAAATAATTTCTTAAGATGGATAACAACGTTAAAATATGTAAATGAAGTAAATCTAACGGCGGTAACACTCGTGGTTTGTGTAAATCCTTGTGCAATCTCATTTCGTATGTGTTTAGTCCCTGACATTAATTAGGGTCGCTATAATTAAGAACATATATCTTTTACCAGCGAAATTCCTAAACCCAGTAATCCGGCCACATCGCTTCCAGTGTGACTAGACCGGAAGCACTCAAAAAGAAAATTAAATATAAATAGAAAAAAATGAATTACTAAAAGTAAACTTTACCGACTCGACCACAAAAAGTGAGGCTGCGTCCGGGGAAGGCCTGTCTTGATTTTTCTGCAAATAAAAATGTAAAAAAAGAAACGGTGGGTGTTCCACTAGCGGTGTTTGCATCGGTGAATATTCATGTATTATAATTAGTTCGCTAGGCGGGACCGTGCTGGAAGAGTCAAGCTCGGTTTATGGTATGAAGTCTTCATGTAGCCTACCGGGTTGTAAGGGTGGACTCTAGAAAACAGAAAAAATCTAGATCCTCCCTAAAAGTATCAGGGATTCAATGCTTTTGATTGAGGTCAGAGGATGGGCTTTAAATAACACCGGCTGATCCCAAAGACAGAGCTAACTGACAACATTCAAATGTTTTGCGTTAGTACTATAACAGACTCAATAGCAATAGTTCTTATTCTACTGTGAATTTGAATCGATTTAAAAGTAGGACGTGAATATAAGTTAGAACTTAATAACCGGATGCCGAAGTACGGATTTAATTTATTTCCAGGACGGATGTTGTTCCTTCCACTCGCGGTTATTGGCCCAAGGCATTTGTATTCCTCTCCCCTTCTGGGGTGAATTTGTTTACACTAGGCCGGATCACATCTGTATCGTAGGACTGAGAAAAAAAGTATGGTTTACGAGAGCAAATAGCGGGGGGAATGGCAGGGGGCCGATTGGTTTATTTCGGAGGGAAATAGTCCTCCCACCCACCTTATTTCAACCAGAAGCCACACAGCCGCATCCTCTTCCCTAAATCCCAAAATATAATCTGTCGCTAGGAAAATTGATATTTGTCGAGAGGACCGCGATAGGGAGGGGCGCAAACAATCACACAGATTCTCAGGGGGGACCGGAATCAATATTTAGTCAATGCCCGTCTAAGGAGGAGAGTATATTATTTGTGCCGTTTGGATTTCCGAACTCTACGAAACGATTTTCGGTGTCAATATAGGAGGGTGTTATTTCTGAGTCCGAGAGCCCCCTCCCCCAAAGGTGATTCGTCCCCCGAACGCTAGAATGAATACGGTCGTATTTCCTTTACCAGAGAACAATAAAAGAAACGTTCAACGTAAAAAAAATTGTTTCATATTGAATGTAAAATCAATGAACTGAATTAAATTTTTTAATCAATCTTATCAGAATAAATGCAATATATAATTTTATTTGTCAGTAACTCCTCTGAATTATTAAATAATTTACGTCTGTAATTTTTCGACGAGGTACAGAATCTAATTATGAAAATAGGTGCTTGCATAAATTTCCATTTCAATTTCTTTTTTGGCAAAATGTATATTTTTGAATACGCGCCATCCATATAACTTGCGTAAATTACAGATACATTCGGTTCAAATTTGTAATTGAGAGCAATTCAGTAAGCAAGGGGAGAATTGAACTCCGGGTCGAGTGTGTTTCCATCTATATGCTACGTCGGACCTTTATGGGGGGTACCACTTGAGTGCTCCTTCAATTACTCCCTATCCCAATGCCAGGTCTCATTAAGTATGGACATCGTGCCACTGGTTGTGAGAACGTTATAACTGCACTTTAGATAGGAAGCTGTAGTTCGGGAACAAACTACTTAACTGAAATCTAATGAGTACACTGATTCGGGTTTCTAACTTTTCAGTCCATTCCTAACTTGAACTGACCTCGGCTGGACTCGAGATAACTACAGAACGCTCTTAGGAAAAATAAACTTTCCGGTACTTTATTTTCAAGTAGTTTTTCACTGCTATAAGTCTGCGTTCAACTTCAGTCTGTGCCCGTTTCCTTCTACGTGCTTTTTATTTCCCATTGTCATCACGGAGACGCCAATGAGGACAGTAGTAACATAAATATATACTTTTATGGACAAACTTATATATCCAGGTTTTGCTTCCTTCTAGGTCAGCCGTTCGAAGCAAGTGAAACATACATGAAACAAAGGATGTTTCGCGAGCAATATGATCAAAATTAACCGCGTATTGTGGAACGTACGATATTATTGACGAAGAATTCCCTCAGAAAGAACAAACAGAGGCTACAATAATTTACCGCTAAATAGTAGAAATATCCAACACGAAGTATACTATCATTACCAAGAATCTGCGCGACTTCAGACTGTTTTTCAACCGGTCTAGAGTGCCGCATTATTTACGACCTCTCGGGTGAAAATATGATATAAAAAAAAATAGGAGAAAAAGTCGCGAAATCCGACTCCGGCGCGGTACTTAATTTCCGGGCGTTTTGTGCGCTGAGGACCAGGGGCAGAAAGGGTGGGACGGCGTTTGTTCGCACGTATGAGCGGGGACCGGCCCCAGTCGTTTATATTGTTTATGTCGTTTATAACTGTATTTATCTTTTTCTGCTCGGTCTGAAGTCACGAAGGACGACGGATGGATCGGGGCTCGCCGTTTCCATTAATACCGACCCCGACTTGACAACTCTGAGCGCGGAATTAGGTTCGTTCCGCGGGACGAGAGAGCCGGAACGTGTGTATTCCGCCTGAAATATGTTCTTCGCAACGTTTTTACCTTTCTGAAAACAAATACGTATATGCAAATAGTGCTCGTCGCCACTGTCGAGGATAACTGAGATCTGGAGGGCGTAAAACAGAATATAAAATATTCTCTCGTTAATACACCGGTACCCGGATAATATTTTTAGTATTATAATCTATTTAATAACACCAAGTACTTCATGTATTTTTCTTATTGAAGAAAATACGAGTAGAGATAAATAATATCGAAAATGTATTCAATTTTATAGCTCCTATTCGCATTAATGAATTAAATATCCCCATATATCCATTATTCCGCATCACGAGGACACCGTTGATGCGTAAATTGCCCCATTCCATTCGCGCCCCATAGAAATTCAAATTTCCGCGAATGTCAGTCCGGGGAATATTGTTGGTATAAAACATCCGAACCGGCGACTATGTAAAATAGGACAACCAGATAGGCATTTTAATGTAAATTTTAATCCTATCTTACTAGACCGTGGAAGGGGAATTCATGCACGCGATGAGGCGCCCACTGCGACACACGCAGTAACTATTGGGCCTATTATGCCAATGTCCTCAATATTTTTTTCCCATAGTTTGAGGACAGTGACCCAGGTAAATGTGCCTTATCCTGCTATTGTATATTGTTAGTAATGACCTGTACAAATTTAACGATTTACAGAGGCGAATTAGGAAGTTTTCAGTAGGCTGAAAAGTTGGTCAAATACAAATTTAAGTAAAAGCTAGCGTTTCGGATTTTTTTCACGAATCTTCCGGGTAATAAGTTGACTCTGCCTAGTATTTATATCCCGGGGTCGGGAAAGTTAGGCCGCGTAGGTCGGAATCGTGTCGGAGACTGAGGGAAGAAGCTCCAACTCCCAAGTTTAATAACACTCGTCAGATTATTTCGGTCACGTATTATCGAAGTATAGATTAACGCGGCGGCGCCTGGCCGGAGAGAGGGGTGAGCGGCGACGCCGTTGGAGAGAGAGAGAGAGAGAGAGAGAGAGAGAGAGAGAGAGAGAGAGAGAGAGGGAGAAGGGCCCTAGGTGAGCCTGGGATGTCTCATCATCATCCATTACTCGGGCCGACAGCCTCCTCCGCTTTTCGGACGGCAAAAAGTCCATACGCTCGAGGAAATTGTAACCCGGGAGGAGCGGCCTCGGGGAGTGATTAATACCTGGGGGGCGGCGGCCCCTATCCAGGATTGCTAGCACTCGCCCTCTGCGGGACTGCCTAATATCGCGGCGCCGCACGGCAATCGAGAAGAAAGAGAGCCAACCTGGGACATCGATCAACATTAAAAATATGTTATGCGGTCGTTAAGACGCCGGCAGAAAGGGCACAGAGGTCGGACGGCCCGACTACTACACAGGTTCTCTTCTCTGTTAAACTTTTTCAAACTACTCCCATTCCGATTAATAATTATATAATAAATGCACTTTCGAGTCACATACAAACTATCCAGAAGTATATGTACTTACAGAAGTATTGAATTACGAAGACCAAATTTGCACAGATACTAACTAAAATATAAACACATAAGTATGTCTGAAAGGAACAAGCATTAATGTACGCAGAAACAAAATACTGACGCATATATAAACGACATGAAAATAACTACATGTTACTAACGTGGGGTACCCGGTTCTGCCTTCCTACCGCGCATACGATTGCGTAGGCAAGTTTTCAGAACTAGAATTAACGAAAACAGTAACGGAAATGCAACAAAGAGCAACATTAATGAAAAGATGATAATAAAGCTTAGGATGCTCTCATAGACGGAATACTGAGCTATATAATTAAACACCAAAAAATAATTCCAAACAAATTTAACATAATTATTAGTCAAGGAACCTCAATCACAATACGCGGGAGCAAAAACACCCAACCGAATGCCACCAAAATGTACAAGATAACTTGAAAATCAAAATTAAAAAAATAAATGAAATATATCAAGTACGCATCGGCTTTTTAATCGGGGTGTTTTAGTTCCATTGAAAGCGATTTGTGGAGATCAAAGCCGAACAGCGGGGAGGGGCGGGGGAGGTTTTTCGGCTTTGGGCAAAATCGAATTCAGCCCGTTCCACTGTAAACATAATTTGGCCCCGGTGGGGAGATGAGGGCCGGCGATAGGTGGCCGGCATAATTTGGGCTCGATTCTGAATATCGCGGCCCGGACACGGTAGGCCCCGATAGCCATCGACGGCTCTGTTTGCGAGCGCACGCCGCTTTCACGATCCCATCATCCCGACCGGAGGGGTCAATTTTCAATCGCTGCAGTCGACGCGATCGATGCCCAGATAACCTTTATTCAACGCAAAAATTACACATATTTACTGTACAAACACAACCGTAAAACAGTATAAAAGCGCTTCAAGAGAAACGGAATATTATACGCGCTGTAAATGTTAATAATGATGCTAAAATTTCGCCCTTAATAAAATTAAATGATAAGAACACAAAACAGAATTTTTTCATATACATGTTTCTAGACGTTAATTATTGCCCATAACTCCTTCCTCCTGACTAAGAGAAACGTTATTTGATCATGAAAAACCCTATCTTATGCATTAAATCCTTAAACGCACAAAATATATTTAAATATACTAGCGATATGTGTACCGTTCAATTGTTTTATCTAGCGATTCAGGGATAAATATAATGAAAAATATGTTTGTAAAATATGTGTTTCTACAATTATTTGTTCTACGATTTGGAGAGTTTGAAATGTTAAAGCTTACTGAATTCGTTAATAATTATGATTCCGCGGTTTATATTTAAATGTGTGAGGACGATATCTTGAGAGCGATTGCCGCAATGTTTATTCCGACTGTTCTATTGGAAAAGGAGATAATTTATGACGATTTGAGGGACGCCAAAAAACCGAGTACGAAATGAAACTTTGTAAGGATCCATGAAATATTGGTCTGGTCTATTTTCAGCCGGTGGGGGGTCTCTCCAACCGACCCAATCCACATTCTCCCTGAAACCACTTCATAAAATAACCTCGAATAGATGGAAACACTTGACCTAGTAGATTTAATTCGTTTAACTAATTATTATTATAGACCGGATTTTTTAAACAAGAAGTTACAACATTCGTAGAATATTATGAAATACGTAGTTTATTCGGAGAATTAATATATACTATAGCAATTAATACCGCTTAAATTGTTTGAGGGTAATTAAGGTTGTACATTATCCTACAAATCCGGCGCGCATGAAATACAAACACATTTAAATTATGGCAAACAAGAGATTAATCTCGTGGAGAGTACAGAAGGACACGTTTCAATGGGTCGTTGTTATTTGTTAAATTGGATCCGGGGTCGAAAAGCCCGGAGTCGGCCGGGAAAGAGGTGGCCCGCGGGCGGGGGCGGGGGCGGCAGGGGGGAACGTTTGTTGTCGCAACAATGTGGAGGGCCCCAGGCTCACTGCAGAGGACGTTTTGATACGCGCTATTAGGCCGGGTAAAATCCCCCGGCCACCGAATTAATGCCTTTCTGGGGGGCCGTAAATAATACCGGGCCTCTGAGCCTTTGAACAACCCTTGCTCTGTGGGGGGGGGAGGGGGGCGGGCACCACAGATGGCGTCCCGGTCGTTGACTCCGAATAATCTGATTTTTAGCCGGGTTCACCGATCCCAGTCCAGAAATGAGACTCTAAATAAGGATCTGTGTAGTAACAAACCAATACGTAATTTTACAGTACATTTTTCAGTTCTATCGTTTTGTTGGTATTCGGTCGCACTTTTTTCCAAAAAGAATAATCCGCGATTTTCATCCCCCGAACGCCCTTGTCAGGTAAATGAGAACACTTACTACTTCTATACGAGATCGGCCTCCGTTGAAGCGTCCTATCAGCACTATGGCTAGACTAATGAACAGGATTTGATCGAATTTTCAAGTTCGCAATTAAAAGTAGAAACTGATTTTTCTACGTTTTTACAAGATGCTTTTAATTAACGCCCTAAAATTCTTTCCGACTCCCGAAAACTTTCTAAAGGTTCTACATCTATTTTATTGATCATTCCTGCACACTTTGAGTCAGCTGATCATGATTTCCTGGTGATATCATTAATAAATAATTGGTTATTTTCCTCTTGTATATCATGCCCATAAAAGTTATAAAAATACTCAATTTGCCGCTTATGTGTACGGCAGTTCATATTAGAGCCTTAGAGCCTAGACGGGATGTAGAGTCGCTGGGAGTGCAATGAATGGCAATTGAGGCAACAAAGAATTAAATTGAGACCATTTTGATGGCCTTTATCGCATGGATGACAATAAGGAGCAGCCTCAAGACACCGGAAGAATTCAGCAGGCTAGACCGAGACTAGTTCACTTTTCTTCCTGTTATTTTGTATTCAACCACAATCAAGCGTGTTAACCATTGTCACTTATTGCGGGTTAAACTCTCATGGTTGTTACTCCAACTTGCATCCCGTAACCTTTCCCTGTGACGGCACTAAATTAAGCGGGCTCAGTTAAGATCGATGGGGACAGTTTTGTTCACTCAAACCTTCGTTACAGTTAGTAGCAGGACCAAATATCAGTTTAAATTCAAACCCGCGGCGATAATTAAAAGGTAATATTTCTAGAGAAATGTTTGAAAATGTCAAACTAATTCTCGATGGTGTTTGGTCCTACTTGAATCGCGTAACCTTTCACCGTGAAGGCATTAAATTAGACGGTCCCAGTAAAGGTCGGATGCGGATTATCCGGCTGGGGTGTCGCGTCCCGAACCAACCTGACCGTGAAACGTCGCCCGGGTCTCCTCCGAGGCGTGCACATCGTGAAGGGGGCGGCTGTTGGGGGCGGTGCGGATGGAGGCGGTTCGCACAACTCGGGTAAAACTGGAAAACCGAGTTTGGCCGAGTGTGGGGGTGGGGGGGGGGGCTATGCGATTCTGTGCCGGTCAACTGGGCCGTGGCTTCCGTCGTACTGGCAAACTTTGGACAGGGGGAGGCCCGCAGATTTGGGACCCGCGGTCGGATAGTTAATGTTCGCCTGCCTAGTTCCAAACCCAGTTACAGCCATCGACTATCATCACACCGGCCGTCAGACCGCAACGCTTTCGGCCTGCAGTCTTCAAATTGTTTTGTCCGCACCTCGATAGTTTAATTTATAATTAAATTAAACCCTTGCGCGTTTGTTTCGGGCATGAAACAAACCTTATAATTTGAGACTTGATTTTTTAGGACCAGGGGATTGATGCCACAAATTGTATTTGTGGTTCACTTGGCAGAGAATCAGACGTTTAAAATTCTTCAAGAAGTTCATGTGCTTTTTATGAAAATCGAAAGATTATTTTGATTTTGAATCCTTAAAAAAATATAACAATGCGAGTACATCATCTGCTCTCGGTTTTTGTGTTGTCAGTAACCCCCATACGCGACTCAAAAGAACAGACCTCAACCGCAAATTTTGACTGTTGAGACCTCTTTTGAAAAGGACATCAAAACTTTCAATAATAAAACAAACTGACAATATACAAATCCATTTTAAAAACGACATGGACTTACGGAATAGAACTATGGGGTTCCGCCAAGAAATCCAACATCGCCCGCATCCAGAGATTCCAGTCAAATGTCCTTCGTACCATACTTAATGCTCCCTGGTATGTTTCTAACCTAGCAATCCATAATGACCTCAACATACCAACAGTCGACGAAATCGCAAAATCACGCTTCCTTACATTCCATTTCCGCCTCTCTCCATATCCAAATCAACTCGTTCAGTCCCTTTCCTCCTTTACCCAGCCATTATCACCCCCGCGTCGGCTCAAACGCCACTAGCCCAGAGATCTTCTTAGTCTCAAAACCGTAAACTGCTCATGTGAACAAAGTGCCATCATTGGGTGGTCTCTTTTATCGAGACATTCACGTGAAAAGAAAACACACTTGTACCAATAAATTTATGTAGTTGATTGTACAAAAATAAAAAGGTTAAAAAAAAGTGTTGTCAGTAGGTGCCAGGTTAACCGTCTCCCGAAATAAGAACAGACGCCACAGTACAGGCTGAAATCTGTTTTACCTAGGTAAAATTCGTACTTTTTCAACCAAATTTGAATTTGAATTGAAGCGTAGTGAAAGGTGGGAATAGACGTCTATTTCACGACGCTTTTTCTAACAGCCGTGAGCACCTGTTGGCCTAATTTATCCGGTTCAGAGAGGGGCCGGGGACGTTGCCCGGAGAGCCGGCCGGCTTTAAATAATCACGACGACACATCCGTCTGCCAGATTAATAATTAATTATTCACCCGTCCATTTGTGAACTTTCTGGACAAAGTTCGAATCTTATCAGAGTTTATGCATTCGGGCTAAGAAGCCCCCCCCCCCGCCTCGGCAAGAGAAATATGGCTGCGACTGAATTTGCCCGCATGAAATATTGATCCATCGAAAACAAGACGAAGTGTGCCCGGCTTAACTCTATTCGGAATAGTTGCCCGTCTATCGTTTTCCATCCAAACGGGAATGGATAACTTTGTTGATCTTTCAAATTTTCGGACTCGATTTTAGGAGTTTGCGACTCTTCTTTCCCTCCACTTTACGATGCTATTGTAACTAGTTACGCTGGAGGTATATTCTGTGCGATAACTACAGCTGTATTTGTTCCTAGATAAGTGACATATTACACGGGTGACAGCAAAAAAATACATCCTTTAGATATACAAAATATGTACTCTTTGTTAAAGTAGATAAACAATGATATTAACTGATATTATTAAAAATACGATGAATTTGAATTATGTAATTATTCATTGAATACCACTATACTGTTCAATTTTCAGGTGGTCAGATCCATATTTCTTAAATGATGAAAACTGAAAGGAGAGGTCCACGAGAATTCGATGGGTCCTGCTAATCGAAAGGGGATATTCCCCAGTTGAACTTTTTCTTTTTCATTTTCGTTTCCGGAAGACAAAAGAGATCCAGAACCGACCGATACGCCCTTCGTTTCCCCACCCCCTTCGCGTCTTTTCGTACTCCGTAGGGCCGAGGTTGCCCCCGCAACTGTCTCATTAACTGGGGGGCCTCTATTGACAGTTCAATATCGGTTTTCCGGACGGTGTTTATACGGTTCGGTTGGGGCCGATTCATTTCCTCCCCCCTCTCATCCCCCCATCCACGTTTAAGAGGGCGGGGCCAATTAAAAGAAACGCCAGGATCTTTGACGCTTTAAAAATCCAATTCGACTTTAGGAGGGGGAACTGATTGAAAAATAAATTGCGGAGAATACTTGAATATTGGGCTCTCTATATTTAGAAAATTACGTCTCAATCAACAATCAAAATTAACGCTACGATAGAATTCTGTTAAACATATAGTGAGATACTTGTACTGACAGCAAAACAAATACTTATTAACTTAAAAGCAATTATACTAATGAAACACTCCAAAATTCCTTACATTTGCCATAATAAATAATTGTACATTTATCGAGGACCAACTAAGATTATATTCTTGACAGAAAATGTCCTGTGAGAATAACTGTGACAAGTAAAGCACTATACCATAATTTAATTCAACGGAACTGGTTAATTCCATTGTTTGACAAACAATTGTTACTGACAATACAAATAGGAGTCGACAAAAGGTGATAAAACCCGAATAGTCGTTTATTCCCTCCGTTGAGAGGCGCCATTGTAGAAAGTAAAGTCTGAGACTATTCGACGGTGAAGTGGATTTATTTTGATTTCAAACAAAGACGTTTTCAGCTCGATATTGAACTGCTACCGCCCCCGCCCCCCTACCACGGCCGTGCCATCACACCACTTGTCATTACCCCTCCCGCTCGCATTTGTCAAGAAGTCCTAGAAATCCTCGGCGTCGGATATATAGTGACTGACAGGGACAGCTGGCTCTGCTGGAGCCGACCCTCCAGTTTGCCAATATTCCGAGCCGGTTCCAGCTCCGGGAACAACCTGTTTGACTTCAGCGGCAGACAACCTCGGGATAAAACTACTTATGAAACTGTCACATTTTTGTCTGAATTTCTATCAACCGCATATTTATATTCACAGACTATACCGGTTATACCAATAGTAAAGAGTGAAAAGTACTACAATTGTTCGTAATAAACTTATGCCAATCTGAGAAGTAGAAATGAAATAGTTAATTATTATTACAATTATGTAAATATTTCTATCCTTAGCTCTGTTAAATCTATGTTATAATTTATATAACATTGATATAAGTCTGACTTCGACACGGAGTGAGAACCCGCCGAAATATCCATCTTGCATAAAAAGGAGAACGTTAAGAGCCCAAACGTGAAAATAATTTAGAAAAATAAAAATTCAATAGCCTCAAGTAAATCATAAACTGAAAAAAAATTTTAAAATGATTTCCAATAAAACAATTTTACAATGTTACAAGGTCAGTTATTTCAAGTCAGTTGAAGTGATGGGTAATATATCTGTATATTGTGCGGAGATACAATATCGAATTGAGTTCTCTGAACTTAATATAACAATGAACAATCACCCTGCGAACCGTCAATTCAGAACGCATTCGGTAGGTTTAATTCTCCGTGTGTGTTTCAGTTCCTTCAAATTATTTAAACGAAACTTGGTACGTTTATTCAGCACTCGGTGTTTGCCTTTTCGCCATACTAGTCTCTCTAACACTGTTTCTGCCGTTTCAAGAAGAGTGGGTCGTTTCAAATGTAAACTGTAATAAAGTTTGCGAGAATACAGACTAAAGAAAATTCTGAAGCGAATCTGTTGTTCTAATGAAATTGCCCGGTGGAGCGTTTACAATTTCAAAATTTTCAACGAATTGAATCGATACAATTTTATTTTTGTATACCAATTTTGACTGTTAAACAAAAAAAAATTACCTCACCTTTTATATTTATGGCGCCTAATTAAATTCTATTGCAACAACTTAGGCAGCAGTATCCACTAACAATGTTGTGAAATTAGATAATTTAACTATATAACATTTAATTTAACCTAACCACCGATAGAAAAAATAGTGCTATAATAATTATGACCAAAATATTTCAAGACTAAACCGTTGATACTATAAGGCGAGAGAATATACAGTTTTGCAAGTCTTTTTACATTCATAGTGATGGATTTACTACGTCATCGGTTAATGACGGAGCATCCTGTCATCAGCCTGTCAACCAACCCTTCACTAGCAATGTAAATTCATGTTTGAAACAGGCAGTTTATTCAATTTCAACTGGAGGGCGTAAAGCTGTCGGGTCGTAGACGGTGGTAACTGGCCCCTGCGACCGACAGATGGGCACTAATTACCAACTTCCCAAAATCTACACCGTTACCGAAATTCCGCATTCTACACCGCTTCGACGGTGCTTAATATCCCCTCCCAACCGCGGTTTACATAAATCCGTTATTTAAATTAAACCGTTATTTCATGACCGGACAATCCGGCGACCGGGACATTTCTAGGGCGGAAAGAAAACTTACATTTATAATCAGTTCACCATCTTACGCCAGTATCGATAGAACTGACTGCGATGCGAGGTGAAGGACTGAAAGCAAATTGAATGTTCGGTTCCAAACGGCGTCTGATACTAACCCGCCTGACAGCTCGGTAAGTACGTTTAGTATAAATCAAGCGCCGTGATGTTCTGTCGATACAGTTCTTAGAGCGGGATTAGGACTCTCGGATATTGAATAAAAGTATAATACGTGGTACGAAGAGAAAGCATTTTTGTTTCATTGTTTTTGTTCCGAGGCGCCGGGTCAATATTATACAACGGCAAGTGGGTCGAAAATCAGAGAGGACCGAGGGACCGAAGAATAGCGAGACATTTCCAATCGTTTTTATATTATATCTAGGTAGACTGTTATTGTGTGGATTGGGTGGATATATTTAGGCGGTTCACAAGTGTCTAGCAGAAGGTGGTGGCAGCCCGTGTAAAGCTATTGGGGCGCGAGGCTAATTCGCGCTTAACCGATACCGCCGACAGAGCTCCCGGTGGCTAATTGCTATCCCTCCGAAACCGCACCCAGCCCGCAAACCATCCCCCACTCGGCCCCTATTTCACCCAATAATTTGAACCGTGTTCACGCCTCTTCGGCTCTGCTTAATATTTTTAACAGCCTGATAAATTTTTTATAATTCATTTTTAGTGATTAAGTCGTCAGAAAGAAATTCTGATATCTGCTATAGTGCGATAAGTGCTATTAGTTGAGTATTTTTCATGAAATGAAAATAATTAGACATTTATTAATTTAATATTTATCTTCGCATAATTTCAGCGATATTTACATATAGGATTCAATTTAAAAAAATTATTTCGGAATTATGAAACTTTTATTTCGCCCTATATTTGCCACGGGCTGATGATTCGTTAAGGAAATAGTGGTTTCTTTAAGACAGTGCAATTCTCTTTGTCCACAGTTGCACAATGGACTTACATTACTATATTAAAGGAATGACTACTGACTCTGTTGGGAAGCTGAAAACTGTTTAGTTTAAGTGTAAATAAAAGCTTAACCAAGAAAAATTGGGTATATGATGCTAATCATTTATTCCGCAAACTTCTGATTAATATAAATTATTGCCACTTCCGAGACTTATTAATTGGCAATACACGGTATAATTTATATAGCTTTTTCTTAAACATCAATTGTACTCCGCTAGCATACAGTGAGTATATTCGAAAAGAGTTCTGAAAAAAAAGGTAAATTTAACGTTGGTTTTAAAGTCTCCTCCCGTTCCGAAGTGGAATTTAAGTAAGGACGGCCGAGAGGGTGGGGTACGCCATTGTGAGGGCGGAAAGTCGATTCCAAAAAGACAGAGGGCGGCCAAGTGAGAGGGGATGAGAGGGAGGAACATGGTGAAGGAGCGAGACAGAGATAGCCCGATAGTGTTTCAAAGCGGTTGGTGGCGGACTCGGAATTAAAACCGCAGACTCTCTCTTCTCTCTCTCTCTCTCTCTCTCTCTCTCTCTCTCTCTCTCTCTCTCTCTCTCTCTCTCTCTCTCTCTCTCTCTCTCTCTCTCTCTCTGTGTTTCCACTTGCCACCACCCTGGCACACAACCCACCCGCGACCGACATTCGACACTTCCCCACCCCATCCCCTGCTTTATCGGACATTTAAATACTTCACAGGTCCCCTAAATAATTTAATTACCTAATGGATAATGTTGACAAAGGGAAAAGCTAAGGGAATGAATTTGTTTTAAATCGATGAAAATTTCAATTGACTGCAACCGGACCTGGAGGAACTTCAGAACTTCCATTAGTTTATTGTTTAATAACTACTTCCCAATAAGATATACGGTCCATGTTGAGGTTCCAGGTTTATATAAGATCAATCCAAGGCTGGTCGCCAGACCGAAGTTAGAACCACTGTGGAAATCCGTTCCACTCATGTTAAATAATACTATTATGTTAAGCATTGACCGCCCGGTATCAGTTTATAATATATATGAAATTTAAAGTTTTTAACTTTAAATTATTTTTTCGATAATATAGTTGCAGTATAGTTCAAGCATTTAAACAATTGAATAGAGATTTGCGAATACGGTGTTGGTAGGATGGGGTATACGGCGAGTGTAACAAATAAATAAAAGGGGTTATATTGGGGCGGTACATGAGGCGGCGATACCACTTTGGCGGCGGCGGGTGCGGCACTTTCGGCCTGTAACCCTCCAGTATCAACGTCTCCCGCCCCCGCCCCTGTCCTACACGTCAAGGCCCGGTATATTTCATCTGGCGTCTTGAAATTCTCAGGGGGGAAAGTGGAAATTCAGGTCCCATCTAGACAACCCGCCCTGTCCGCCGGCCTACACCATTTCGGCGAAATAACCGTTTAAGATATCCGGTACGATCTAAATTAGAGAAATTCCATGCGACGAAATATAGATTAATAAAAGTTTGAAGTCGGATTTCGGATCATTCACAAAATGATTATACACACCTTAATATTCATTTAACAATATCAGGAGGCATAAATAAAAAAAAATGTTTTTAATTATCAAAGGTTGGTATAAAGCAATCATGGTGGCATTTCTCATAACTCAAGTTCTCTGTATTGTACCGATGGTTAAACAATAAAGCGGGTATTTCGCTATCGTTTTATATATACTTGTGCTACCTACTGTTCCGCTGAAAACCTGAGCTAAGATATATACTGCATTAATAATGTTTTCATGGTCTACAATATAAAATAACCATTAGAGCATTGCCCGGATACACGTAACATGAAATGTAACGTATGAATATTAATGAGAAATATTTGGTATATAATTGATGTAAAATTTTAATTCCAACCCCAGAAATATGTTTTTTTGACACATGCATGGAAAGTACAAAAAAATACGAACGAATTGTTTGTGTATGAATCCTTTAACGCTGCCCCTAGTCCCCTGTTGTTTTAAAATGAAACTAAAAATAATTAGAGCTAAAATATTTTACGAATTATAAATTACTTGTTGAAATATATACTATCCACTCCGTTTTTTAATGTTATATTTCTTTATTGTGCGGTTGACTAGACAAGTACCGTAAAGTTTTTCTTGTTTGTTAAAAATAAAAAAGTCGATCTCTAATTTTAGTAGGGCAGATATATTTTTGTCTAGAATATAGTCGGTTGGGCGCTAGCATATATTCGGCGGTGTCATGTCCCGTGGAAGGGGGACATATTTTTCAGTTGGACCCCGACAGTATCAAATGCCACGTAATGGCGCGGTCTCTCGCCGGCCCCGCTAAGTGTCGGAGATAAGACCTGTTTATAAACACACGGTCGAGTACTCGGATTGTGTTTTATTTCCGTCCGCGCCGTCTTCTATTTCAACCGTTTTATCTTACAGTCTGACAAGTACTTATTTTATCATTCATTATAATTATCAATATCGGATTGGCTGCGGTTTGATGGCCAAACGTAAGTCCTGCTGACAATTCCGGAGGAATAAGTTTCGCCAAACATAATAAAACCCCTAATAAAGAACAACGCATATAAACTATGATATAATCTCGTTATATTATACGTATTAAATAGATGTGATTATTAAAAATCCGAATGAAAATATTCAATAACATAATTAGGGGTATTTTTCGTGTCGAAACCAACATGGGATTTTAATCCATATTTCTCATATTTTTGTTTTTTAATACTACACTTATTGTAAAAATCTATGGCTATTTGTTCTTATAATGGGTTTTGGTTTAGAATTATTATTACACGTCGACGTTTCTCCATAGCATTTAAGCATTCAGGTACACCGGAAACAAAATATGAACACAATACCAAACATATTCATTTACGATATATTAGTTGATACGTGAATAAACCAGTATGCAAATTGGCCGGTTGGATATTTAAAATGTTCAGAGCTACTGTCGCAATATGCGGCCAATGTAATTATTCCGACTACTGAATACAGAGGCCTACGAATGAAGCACCTCTATTAATTTCAATCTACTGCCGCCTGAGTTCAAAGGGGTCGCGGCATCCTGTGCCCCGCCAGACATGAGAATGGTGTTTTGGATCGTTACTGAAATTATAAGCCGAATATGACTCGTCCCGATTTATTACTTTATTAAAGTTGTCCGTTATCAGCAATGAGCCGTAGTTGTGGCTCTGTCTTATTCTCGAAGATAAAAACAAATTGATCGATAGTAGATCGCAAACTATGCTATACTCATTAGAATTCTGTTGGGTAGTACCTTCCAGTCTTCTCAAATAGAAGTGACCATTCGTATGTATTGAGAGTAAGTTCCGCGTTCCATATATATATATTATTAATATACTGTTATTTTATATTGCTTCGATTTACTCATTCAATTCAGCAGGCACTTGTAGCCAGTGCATGACCGAGTGAAATTGAAATATAAATAAAACTTTTTAATTAAACGAGAACGCGGGCAAAAACGGTTAACTTTTTCCTAATAGGAAAATATATGTACTGTTAATAGGTGATACGATGTTGGGCGACATGGCCGCCTGATTATTACCGCCGACGGCAATTAAATTCCCGGGCCAATACTCATTCCTAGCCGGTCATCCAGTTTGGGAGGTCGTCAAACCATCAAAGGCTCAATTAACAACGCTTGTCGGAACGAATATTTTTGTTGGGGTTTCCCCAATTCCGCGACCCGCGTCCGTAATTCGGCGGGAACGAGTTTTTAAATATTCAGGCCGTGCGCGCAGCGCTGACAAAAAAAAAGAGGAGAACTGGGGAATGCACATTGCTTTCCTTGAGCGAGCCGCGTCGACGCGCTTCAACCGAAATTCAAAATATGCCCACTGCACCGCACAGTTACTTCACTTCTACAAACAATGTCGGTTATTTTATACGCATTTTTCCATATATGATGTAATGCAAATATATATATTTATAAGACTATCCATACAGTTCTGGAATGGAGAGAACGGAAGAGTGATTCCCTTGTCGTTATGCGGAGACTGACTGAATTGCGAAATTTTAGGCAAATCTCAGCGCAGCGGAATCACCCCTTTTGCGCCTTAATTAAAACCGTAGAAACATTAGTGTCTAATCATTTATTCGAATTCCACCCTCGGCTGGAGGTAATATCTGCAGTCTTTTGTCCCTAATTACAGGAATTGGGGCGGCACAAGGAAACTCCTTCTGTAATTGGCCCTTTGACGATTATTCCTTGCCGGTCGGATTTCAACAATTAGATCTGGTTTTGACCCGACGAAAATGTCAACTCGGTTTTTGCCGGGTCGAATTGCATTAATTCGCAAGAAGTTAGAGCTGCCGAATCGATAGCTGAAACTTGTGGAGGAGCAGAAATATTATACTCATCCAGCAAATTTATACGCAGAAAGCACGTATAAAACAATGTATATAATATATACGAAATAATAATAGAAAGCGTGTTATAAGCCGCTACGCACTCAGGAGGGATGATGCGCGATATATATATATATATATATATATATATATATATATATATATATATATATTCAGGAATTACAGAATACTTTAACTAGAGTGTATAAATAACGTTTGTTTGGGTGTGGCGTGAAAATTTCTGGAGATAATTTATTTAAAACTCAAATACGGCGTTGTGTGTATACTAGACGTTAATACCGAGAAGTACGGCGGGATAGTATCAGACGCCGTCACGAATGAAATATTCTAATAAGCCATACCTTCAATTTAATTCAGAGGAAGCCGACCAGCTTTGGTAATAATAATACGTTTGTTATAACTCGGGCTATACAATCATAGCGTACTGCTTTCAATAATAAAAAATAGTATAAAAAGACTGAGTGGACCACTAACCGCCACTTGGGCGGGCTAATGAAAACGTTAACCGACTTTCCTTCCCCGCGTCTAAATGAAAACTCGCGGGGACAATACAACACGGCCGAACAATGAAGAAACTTTGTACGACGACAAAAGGGCTCGTAAAACGTCGGTCGAGTGTAAATTATTTTTGTTGGTGTAAGGGGCCGGGGGGACGCATGTCATTGCCGATGGGCGTCGATGTTCCAGGTGTAGAAGAGGGAGTCTTTATATTAGAAATGTGTTAAATAAAACGGACGGTATTTCCGGCCGGAGCCGGGGAAGGTTTCGGCGGCTATGAAATGGAAACCGTAAACGCGCCGTAACAACTCTGGGGCAATAAAGTTGGCCCATAAAAATATCGGAACTGCGAGAATAATAAGGCTAACAGAAACTGCCGGAAGGTGAGGTTCGAATTAAACCCTACTTTAGAGCTTATATAAATTCAGTACACCGTTCTTTAGTGAGTTCTGAATAACTGGCCCACCTGGAACATTTTGTCGACGCCTAATTTTACAGAGTGTAGGCAAATCTGACTAGATAGTAAATCTATAATTAGATAATAGCCATTTTTGTATTTTGTTACGTTTTACACGATACCATTCGGAGAAGGATAACTCTCTCTTGCTTGGCGACTAAAGATACTTCTTCTTGGATATTAGTACCACATTATACCGCAATTTATTCCAAAAAGCCTGAACAGGTCTATCCTAAAATCATACGTGCAAGTGGAAGCTGTGAAAGAAAGGGTAATGAAAATAATATTACAATTTTACTAATACATGAAATAGTTATCATTGTAACTTTGAAATAATGATAGCAAACTTATAACTAATCCATTTAATTACCTTGCTATTAATATTAATACCTTAATTTCAACTGCATTTAAATCTATTCTACCTTGCTATATATCTCCGTGCATTTCTAATGAAATCTATATTAGATATTAATAAATTGTACATTTCTAGTCGCGATATATATGCGTGTGTGTGTGTGCGTGTGTATGTATATATACGTTTGGCGGTATTGGGGTCAATTGTAGTCGTAATCCGGGGGTGTACTACGGGTAGGAAGGCACTTAAGTCAGTACCGCTATGTGTTGTCGGGCCGGAGAGGCTTGGTTTATTATGCAATAGACAGCATTATGGGAGGAGGAGCGGCCTCTCTCCCGGACCACCTGTACACCGGAATGGGTCTAGATCAAGTCCACGGGCCCCATAAACTCATAGGACTAACACTCCTACGAATTTCCAGGAGGAGAGAGAGAGAGAGAGGGATGGAGAGGGAGAGAGGGTGGGAGGGAGGGAGGCTCCGGGCCGCATCCCGTCTCCTACCGGGTTAATACGTAATGTGGGACCCTCCTCCCAGTGTCCCCGCGCATTCCCCACATCCGGGGTGGGGGATAGGGATTTACGGCGGAATAAATTCGCGGCCTGCAAATTGTCCGACCTTCGATTTTCGTGCACGGAACGAAGAATGTCGGACCCTGACCCTAGTTTCTTCCTCCAATTCAATCAGGAATTCATGTCGGAGGAAATCAGATACATTATAGGGTTCTTACATAATTACATGTCCGCGCATTCTATTCGACAATAGTTTTGACAAAAAAGACATTACTCGTTCGCACGCTGACGACTCGAACTGTAATTTCTCGATGAACAATAAACTCATTTCGTTTGGAACAACATTTTTTGAGTGATCTCCACGAGAGGAGACGGAAACTACGAAACTCATTTTGTTTTCTCGTTATCATCGACAGCGATGTAACGCGAATCAAGTCCACGCCCGAGTGTCCAGTCCTTTGAAACGGACCCAGAAGATAACACGCTTGGGGGCTTATACCTTCAACTTCGGCCTTCTTACCCTCGCCGGCCTTAACCGGCCCAGGTGTGCATAACGCCCTCGGTTTAAGGGGGGCGGCTAATGAGTGCTCATAATCAGTTGATGGGTTCAGTGAACCGGTTGGCAGCACACAGTGGCCGGCCACCAATTAACCGCGATGCCCAACAAAGTGGGCCACTTACACTTGCACATGGTAAAATGTACACGCAGTACGTATGGTGCACACGCAGAGGCGCCATGCCTACCTCTCAAAACTGCCGCGGACTGGAAAACCGACGCGGCGTGGGTTTAAACCTACTGCGGAGAACGATTCAAAACACCGGAAGGATTTTTTCACGCGTACATAATTTAAACAAAATAATAAATAACAATCTACAGATTAACGTTCCTTCAGAAAAACTACGTGAGAGACGCAAAAATGCCAAAGAAACTCACAATACAGAAATTCGATCCTTAATATGAAGCCGTAGTAGCCGGCTAAATATATTAAAACATTTAATAAATCAAAATAAGAGAAAATTGTATTGAATTGTACGATATCTGAATAATTCCTATTTTCCCAGCCACATCACTTCTCAGTCTTATTATATACTAATATATTAAATAGATCGATTAGTATTTTATCTTACAAAATCTATTTTTTTGAATACAGCAAACAAAAAGAATAGTTAATGTGTTAATATAACAATTTACCTGTAAAATGTCATATTCTCGACATTTCGCAGAATTCAATTATTTACCTGAAACTTAACTAACTATAAAACTGAATTAACTGAATTAACTATAAAAACAACTTGCTAGTTGCTTATAGGAAAGCAATTCGAGAAGAGAAAATGATGAGCTCTTTAGATCGTGGCGGCCTCTCGGGCATCGAACCTCTTACCCGGAATATCGGTGTCGGGAAAATATATTTTTTCGAAATTAAACGTTAGCAAAATTAAAGATTGAACTTTAGACCGGCGTACAAACCGAGACTGTGGACTTTGCGGTTTTCGAGTAGGATAATTGAACGAAAATAAGGATATGTTTACCATTCATTAATGTGGTACGTGTTCCTCCGATCGCTCTGGATGTACGAAAATAACAAGGTTAATTTGGCAATCGCTAACGAAAAATAAACTAATATTCCGGTCATTAATATTTGGGTTTCTTCGAATTGACCGAAGAATAATTATTAATGAAAAAATACTATTTCTATGCGTGACCTGTAAATTTAGTGAATATTTTTTGAACTAGAGTAAACATAAAAGATTATACTCATTTAGGACAATCCGAGAACATTTTATTTTTTCTATTTAAACCAAAACTGCTTTATTTTTTCTATTCAAACCAAATTTGATACAAAAATCACAAAAGAAATTCCAAAATATTTTATTGCATTGATGCTTGAAAATTAATTAATGGGAAGTAAAAATATTGAAATGGTTTTTGGTAGCAACATTAGGAATGAATAGCACCGAATCGAAATGTTAATGGAGCCCTACTATTATGAGGACTGATATTCAAGCAGGCACTATAATTTGAAAATGAACATTAATGTAAAATAAGGTCAGTGTAACCTATTTAAAGTAATACGATCGAACAGTATCTGAAATGAGCCGGTATACGCACGATATAAACGACAGAATCCATTAAATGTAGAATAAATGTCGTATAACGTTAATTAACATTTACATTCCACCAATGTCCACCAGCCGCTTTGGACGGGACTGCATTGAACAGTAATTTATGGAGCTTTCTGTGCCTATACACGTGGAAATTGTCGAATTCAATTTGCCGAATCATAAATTTTCATGCCGGTCTGAAAAATGGCTTATTTAAGTAATGACCAAGCAATTACATTTAAATCCATTTTAATATTAAAGATAATAAACGCATACCTATAAATCAATATTAGGTTTGTAGTATATGCTTTAGGTAATTTCATCGCGGATCTATTCCGATTCACCGGTTGGATTCGCAATTCTGGTTTAGAACGTTGAAACATTCAGGATAATATTTAAGTATCAATAATTTACATTATACATAATTCAAACCAACGATGTTTATAGATATCGAATCTACCTTATTATTATTACCTATAACAATTTGTTGGCCTGATTTTCGTACTAAATTGCGTATATTTCTATAGGTTAATTGAATACTTAAAACTCCAATTTGGATATGGTTCGATTGCTACCGTAAGCAGTTTAGGTAAGCCCGAGCGGGGTTAAATTGAACGCCCGTCGCATCCCTCCCATTTCTGGGGTCGGGGTCCATCTCCAGCGGAGAGGATAATGGGCTCGTGTATGGTCGGGGTGAATCATCAGGTTTATGAACGGTTTCCTCGGGCAGTTAGTGGGGCCGCGCAGGCCGGCCGGCGACAAAGCGCCCCCCCACGAGTTATTAGCCCTGTTATAACACCATTAGTTGCACACCGACCCCATTTAATTGTAAAGCCCGTCATAATATTTGCGTTTCCCGGTTGAGACGGGCGAGAGAATTTCCGGGGCAGAACGCCGGCGGCCGATACGAGACAATGGAAGGAGAGGAATGCACCAACAGTCTACGAATAGTCTACTTCTTATACTAAATTAAATTAAACAATAGTGAACACTAATACTGCTCATTTGAACTGAAAATGGTAATTAATACTTCGTTATTCCGGCCAGCTTGTAGGGAATAAATAAAAAAAATATATACTTGACTTAAAAAAAACGCCGAATAATAAAGGCGCAATTTACGTTTTAAATTGATTCAATCGAATGGCTCCGATAATCGGCCTAAAGTAAGTGTAAACCGGCCACCCCGGAAAGCATCCGAAAATTCCCTTAACTGACTACATTAATTTCCCCCCACCTCCCCTCGCCATCCCACCAACGGGTGCAGAAAACGGTCCCCCCAGTTCAGGTGCAATTACCGAACTCATTTGCCCCCGTGAATCAATTACTCGGCTATCGGGGGTTAAAAAAAATTGATGGGAAGAAACGGCTTATTTGCCGAAATCGAAATTTAACACTTTTGAAGATGGCAAAATTTGGCTTACTATTTTACGATTAACAAGATAGATTGTGATAACAGGTGATATTATTTTAAACCCTCATCTATAAGAATTATTACAAAACTATTTTACCGTAGACCGTTTGTAAGTCTCAAGGGGGGTGTTGAAATGAATACATAATTTCGAAATATAATCGGATGTTAAAAGAAACGAATCAACAACGAATATAGACCGGGTAATAAATCCCCCCCCCGTGGAAACTTCAGCTGTGCCGGATTTTCGGCTGACAATAACACGAACGGGGTTTTGCCCGAATAAGGGCCGAAAACGAAAGCTCCGGGAACTTTCAGAAGCAATTAGCCCGGCTTCCCGACTTTGTTGGTCGCCCTCGCCCCCACCGTGATAGATCGGACCCATTATTAAATGAATTCAATTATATTCATTGAATTCTGAGGGGCCCCCGTCAGAAGACTTACTTGCTCTCCGTAACTCTTACATTGGCTCAGAACCGACCGCAATTCGGAATATCTGCTTCGGAATACCTGGAACAGATAAAAAGAGAAAGTTACAGTACCATTCGTGATTAGTTGGCGCTTTAATTTTATTATTGGAGATGGATTATAATATCCTAATGAAAGAATCCTGCATGTTAATTACTGGAAATTATGCTTTCCAGCAATTAATTTCATAATTATAGGAATTCTACATGTATGTTACAAATTACAATTAAAATGTTGAAATTATTTTGTGAAAGCTGGATCATTTACGTACTGACGATGTTGTTGAGACGCAAGAAATTTAAGAGAAACGTACATACACTGACATAATTGTTTTAATTATTCAGCCCCCTGTGAATACAACTTGTAGGAAGGGAAGTATGACTAGTTTTACGAGGAAACGGTACGATGCTATGAGCTTCCCGACCCGGGCGTGAGAAAACATCGGAGTTAATTAATTTCACACTCGGCAGCCGTCAAATATACCAGGAGGCATACAGTTCCTTCTCACAGCCTCCAGGAATTTGAACAGCCCGCGCGTTTTACGCTTTAAGAGTTGCCTAAACGCATAAGCGAAAATTTTCTCCGCGAGCTCATCCGAGTTCGAACGTTTTCTGTCCATTTCCTGAGGGCGTTTCGCTCGGTGGTCCCGCTTCCAGAGGTCTGACAACGGTACAGAACACGTTCGGTACTCCGCTCGCTACATTTTCACGTAATTTCCGTTATTTCCCCAGAAAAGTCACCTCTGATATCGCCCTTCTGAGAGACATCCGCAGCCGTGTACTCGGCTCCGGCAGCGCCACCGCATTCATATTCTGATTCTATCATGCAGCACCACGTTTTGGCCTATAACTGGTCCTAGAATACTTTCCGCGGACTATCATTCTAAATAAAAGGCGTCACCTTATGAAAATGCATTCCTTGTAATAATAGGAATTATAAAGAATATTAAAAAAATTAGAACTATCAGGCGGATAGAATAATTTGCACTTCTCTAATCTCACTAATATGCTGGAATATTTCAATTTAATAAACAAAATTAAAATGTAAATAATTCCACGATCACATGTTGTAAGCGATGAAACCAAATGGTACCTCGTATAATGTAAAAACTACTCGGGTAAGGTTCGGTACAAAGTTCCACAAGAGTGATATTTGCAGTCTTAAACAATATTCAAGATGCAACCAAAATTTGGTTGCGCCACAGTTTTCGGTAGCACACGTTTAGATGCTCGTCCTTTTAACGTTTCTGGCATAACTTTCATGAGCGGCTTGTTCTGGGGCACCTCGTAGAAATAATTTCAGGTATATTTTTTCGATACTTCATATAATGGCGGTTCTCGGGGATCTGGAATATCAACTCTGTAGCTCTATCAACTATAGCCGTCTTCTCAGGTATTTTCTGGTCCTACTTTACAGGAATGATGCAGTCAACGAACAAAATCAGAGAGCAACAAAGTTTATCCCGCGGGGGCCGTCGGATTTTTTTCTTTATAATGTTATCCTCTGACCGTTTTCAAGAGATGTCGTCCCATATCCGACAGGAGTCCCGGCATCGACGTCCGGGGAACATCAGAGGCACACCCCCCCCCGCTCACCGCATCAACCCCCGACTAAATATTCCATTTTCTTTTTAATATTGAAAATCCGACCCGGCTCCCTTCTCCCGCGGCGATGGCCTACTTCAAAGATTGAACGCGCTCCAGGCCTCTTAACAAATTTATATTTTATTCAGCCGCTAAGAGTTTGATACCTGGGGCACGATGCCGGCGTACGACGCAGCTCCGCTCGGATAAATAAAACTCGTTCCTGAAACCGCTCGAAACCGGGCCACTGAGCATTTTAAACATTTAGACCGGCCCGCTATTTATGAAAAGAACAGCCGAGGGGATCCAGCATGTGGTGGGGCCTGAAAAGAGGGGCGATGTCAGGTTGTTAACCTACGCCTATTTATGCTATTAATGGAGTGGGAATTTGGGATCACTCTTCTCGGGTCTTTCCATCATCGTTAGTTTATTTCAACAAATAAAAATTGTCACATAATGTAATAAGTATTATTAATTATTTATAGGTAATAATTACGCGCTTAAAGAATTATGTTAGCCGTCAAGGAATGATACTGTCGGTAACTGAAATCAATTTGTAGATCAGAGTATTATCGTTACTGTTTGATCATACGCCTGTGTTTTAACTGTAAATTATTTCGTATTGTATTTAAGGTAAGAGAAATATATACGTATATTTTAAATTATTTCAATCCCGCTTATCAGTTTCCAATCGGGAATAAATATGACTTTATCGGCGGCCGCATTTTCGAATATATATAGCGATCAATTATGCGCGAAGATAAATATAAACAGCGGCTTCCAACTCCCCCGCTCCCTGTAATTATGATCGGGGCTAAAAATATTATCCCTCCCGAATTAGATTTAAGCCGGTATACATCTTATCTGGCGGGGGGTCTGGGGCCAGAGCCAAGGTAGTAATTTACACAGAAGTGAAGACGTTATCACATGTTTTAATTCACCTTTTCGGTCTGCATGTAAGGCCGTAAATTTTACGTCCAGATTATATAGGGGCAGCGAGAGGCGGCCATTGAGATAAGGGTGCACGGAACCGATGGAACACCGCAGGGATGCTCCCTGCCGGGGTACTAAAAAAGAAATACGCTTTCAAACATGTATTTTCATGTTGTTGTTTTTTTTCTGGAGTGGGAAGGACAAACTCGCTAAAGGTATCTGATATGTATATATATATTTTTTGTTGAGTTAAGGCATCCTTTTCGAGCCGTTTCGGCATTTATTTTAAATTGATGTTCCAAGCGACGCTCAGCGACCAATTCAGAGAGGCAACGATTTCACCAGCAATATAGATGTCCTCATTTTCCAAAATTACGCACAGTAAAATATAATTCCCGTTCCTATAATTAAATAATCTGCATGACAAAGTGCTACTGATGATTGAATGAAGAGAGAAAACAGGAAGAGTGATGAAAATATAATTAAATTTATGTGCAATTTTTCCATATTTTATAATTATAATTTACGTAAGAACTTTGTTCCTGTTGCTGGCTAAGGAAATGTACAGAAAACTAAACGATTTCAAAACATAACTTTATCAAAGTCCAGAATATTATAATCCGAATTATAACAATCTTCGAGCTCCTATAATTCAAAGCCAGAAATCATTCCAAATTACCGATTCAGTTATTTCAGTTAACGAATATAAATTAAAGGTACTTTATTATGCAAATAAATTTGTACTGATTTTTCCCAGAGGAGCGGGCCTAATTAATATCCAGTAATGATTTATACTATCAGCACGTTATTGTATAATATATTCTCGATGGAACAACATTGTTTAACCAAGGCCGTTTCATTTGTACAACTATTACAGTCATTAGACTGTTTATTCGCTTATAGTTTACACGACGTGCAGATCCTTTCGGGCTCAGGATCAGAATTTATATCCACCGCCCGCCATGTCCTCCAACAAAGTATTACTGCCCACTCTGAATCCAACTATTCAAACACGGACATGAAATGGGCTAGCGGTCGTGACATTACTTAAATTTAATTTATACCTTCCAAATTTAATAGTCACTTTTCTCTAAATACAGAGCGCAACCTACAGGAGAGGTCGGTTTCATGTACTGAGAATTTTGTCTGGACGTGTAATTTCATTTATGCAAATGAATAAAACATTGGACGGATCGATGAAATCTTAAATTATGTACTGTTTATTGAATTTTACCAATATTGCACTAGCTTAACTTAACTTAGCGTAATGGATACCGTTCAAGTCACTGCTAATCGCATGCTTGGTGATTTGATTTTCAACTCCGGTATAGTCATTAAAATAAAATTGTAACAATGCATTCCTCAATAATCCACCGACTGGAAATCATTCAGTCGATAACTGAGGGCAAACTTGATGTAAATGCGAAGAGAAAGTAATAAATTATTATTTTTCAGGTCGGGTTGAGAAGGGTCCTCGCTCGCCCTCAACCACCCCCGCCTCCAAGTTATTCTCTATTTTAATACCGAACGCAAACAAGGTAAGGGATTCTCCTCCCTCCAGCCATCCCCGGCCACCCAAACACCTCACCGACCCTAAGGCGGTCCAAAAAATTAGATGGAAAATTGAAGGAAAAATAGCTTAACGAGTTTCTTTGCATTTGCCCGCGAGTGGAACGCTTATAAAAGCCCGACCTGAACGCTTCTCATTAAAACCTTCCATTTACTTTTCTCCGAAAAGGCATTTCCGATACTTTGATAATCCAGGCAGCTCGGCTTGGGCTCGAAATTTTAAACTTTACTTGCGCCTACTAATGAAATAGCGAAGTGACGGTCAAAGCGGAACAATACAACTACGTTTTAACCCCGGAGATCTAAATGTCTGAATGTTTTTCATGTTTGTGTGTTCATGTTTCAGTTGGACATACAAAACGTAACCAATACATACAGGCCGGGAATTTATTCAAGGCATCAAAAAATACACGATTACAACGTGTTAGAAGTAAAATACCCTTTTCTTTATTCTGATATATTACTGAGCTCTTTGTTTTGATGAAAACATTAAAAGCATAGTTTACTTAACCATTACACTTTGCACTATTCCATCACTATTTTGTTTCACCGTACCTTCAGACGGAGCTAATAAAAAATGTACGGGAATTAAGAGTTGTATAATGGGGCGGTGGTCGAACTTTCCACTAACCCCGTATTAACGGACTAACGGCAAATGGAGGGGGAGTTGGAAAGTGATGAGTCGGAAACTTTATTTTCCCTTTTTTCGGTCGGGATGTTAAATGGGAACAAATTTTGTGCCCGACCGGTCGGTATTCGTGCACTTCCACGCGTTCTCGTCCCACTAAGTTCTGCTTAGTTCCCGCTATCGGACAACTCTGCGGTTGAATGAACGCCACCTTTGAAGCGAACGTTTGGGCTTAGTTTTAGGCTGTTTTTTGTTCCTTTCAGGTACAGTTTATGTTCAGGAGTCCACGTTTCTCAGTCCAATCTCCTCAGTAACATAGTTACTCTTCTTACCGTTACTGTGTAAACAGTTACAGCTTAAGGAAGTAACACATTCGCTATATTGCAGACAAGGTATGCGGCCGCCATTATTGAGTTTTATCGTGACTAGCATATTTTACATTTGGCGCACTTGGTATAGCTAGTCAACTTTCTTCGCTATTGGTACTGCAGTTTCTGAAACCAATCTAGCTTGTAACAGTGCAAATATTAACATTTGTTTAGTAGGTAACCTTCCCTCCTCATGATTTGTAACAATTTAGCTTACAGCGACTACCAATGCAAGTCAAAAACCGAATGATCCTTAAGATACCGGTCTCATGCGAGGCCGGAAGGGGACGGATAGTAGCAGGATAATAAGAAGACGGGACTAGGGTGCGCGAATTTATTTCCGAATTTTATTTCTATTGTTGCCGGCAAATTGGACCGGAAAAGTTACGACTTCGATTCAAATTTCGTCCCCATCGATCCCAAGCCGCCCCTCTTCCTCAGGACAATGTCAGCGGACCGGAGATACGTTCCAGAAATTGGATAGGGCGGGCGGTGGGGCGGTATAAAAATGACGGTACCTGGGACACGGTAAAATATCGGCCCCCTCGTGGGGGACAGCCCCTCCAGTCTAATTCGGGCAATATATCCAGTTTGAAAGATGGAGGACGGACGCTCTTTTCGAGGGCCGCCCTTAACGCTCCACCGGCCACCTATTTATCTCGCCGACCGACCTCACGACGACTAAAACTTCCTTATCTTACATACACAGAATATTATAATACTATCCCTGCATGCGAACTTCATGAGACCGGTCAAGTATTCGGAATAGGTATATAATTGTTAATTATCTATAAAATTAGTTAGGTCAGATTCTTAGCGAAAAATCATTCGCTCAAACTGAAACGTGTAACAGGGTTTTTAAATGCCAGATTATTAGACATACACGCGCGTAATTTATTTTATAGTTAATAAAATACGTTAATATAATGGATTTTCCGTCCGACTGGTAACAAGGCCAGGTGTTTAAATATGCAAGCGCATGTTGTGTACTTGGAAGGTAACGAATCCCAACCGGTTCAACCCGGCTTGAGAGAGAGTTGGAAAGGAACCGGAAAAACGCTACGGTATGAGAGATGGAGGCCTCGGTCCGACAAATTACCGGGCGGCCGACGATCGTTTAATCAGCGGGTAACAAATGAGCCGGCTCGTGACCGGCTCGAGAGATTGATTTATTAAAGCGGGGGAGGGGACCACGGCGGAGAACGACTCCTTCGGCGTGACGTGCGTCCCGTAACAGGTATTTCTGCCTACTTGTCAATTTACCCCCATGCAGAATCCCATGGAACGGGTAAATTTTTTAATTGTTTATCTTTAACACAACCTGGTGGGAAAATTGTTGTAGTTGTTACAGTGTCTAAAACTGTAGGGCTCAGATATGTCAAAAATGATTTCGGTTGTTCACTATCGTGTGTAGAATACGTTTATTGACTTAGCGAGGTTTTTACCATCGCTGTTAACACGCACTTCGATCGTCATCGATTTCTTAGTACGAAACTTGATATGGTACCATGCTCCGAACTCTTGTGGTTTTTCTTCACTAGTGAGTTTCTTCACTCTGGATTTCTTTTTCACAGTAGAGTACAGAGAGATTGATAAGCGAGTTACCACTTATTTATATTTGTTTCGCAAGGTATTAAACAAACATTTTAACCGAAAGTGACTCCAGAAAACTTCTGTATTCGCTCCAGCCTAAAGCTCTTGGCGTTTCAATTTTATCAGGACATAAATTACCGGGGGGTAGCGAGATGGAAGGGATACCCGAACTCAATTCATGTCAGGTGAATTTCTAATCATTGGCCAGGCTTTGGAGCGGAACTCTGCCGAATTAACGGCCGGGAAGTTAAGTGGGCCGATATAATAAAATACAAAAACGGGCAAACAACTAAACGGGCGGGGAGAGGGGGAGAAAAATCCCCGAATTCTAAACAGAAGGAACGCGCGCGCGAACAAGGTAACAAAGCGGACAAAAAAAAACCCCGTTCGCAAAACATTGAACAGCCGATAAATTGATGCACTCCGATCAATTAGAGAACAAAAGGGATCGGGTCGACCCCCGCCCCATCCCCAACCCCACAGCCGGCACCTAACCCACCCCGAACATACGGGTTACAATTGATGAACGATTACAACCCTGACGAATGACCGGCTACCGGTTCAAACGACTTGTTCGGTTTGTTTACGAACTCGATGCCGAAAAAGAAACACCCCCATAAATTGGCCGAAAATGCCTAAAAAATAAAACTGAATCGGTCGTATTTATCTCACTCAAGGCCGCAGCGATTTTTATTTTCCAGGTATCACATTCTCATGCGCCGTACGTTCAAACAATCGACAGGAAAAGGACGCAAAGTTCGAACAATCATATTAAAACAATGACTTCTGAAACAGGATATTAGTATGCAACTTGATTAACTAGAACATTCGTAATTAAGGACACATTCGTTAAACTAGTTTTATTTTTTTAGTTCGTCTCCCGTTTGAAATGTTCAGTGCAGTGGCTGAAATAAACCGGCGTTCAATTCGATACATAATAGATTATTGTCCGTATTTTTTCCTTCGAGTACAAACGATTACGGTGGCCGGGGACGACCCGGTTACTGGGCTGACAATATTTGACAGTGATTAAGCGCTGTTTGAGCTTTGAAGTAATAAAAGGTGATAGGATATTGCCCCTGCATTAAAGCCGAAGGGCACAGAACGAGTGGGAAGGGGCGCCCCTGTACAAATTTAATTAAGAAGGAGAGAATATATTAGCTCAAGAAGAGCCCGGGCTCAATAAGTTGAGTCCACCCCCCCCCTCCCACAGCCGAGCCATCTCGACCACATCGCCCTAAGCCGGTCAGACAGAGTTTATAGTTGGGCTAGGGCCCTCAACTTGTTCCGACAATGGGCATTTCGTCAATACCAACTGCACACCGAAGGAAAAAACCTTCCATACCGATGATTAATTAAACACGGGTTTGATGAGTTCCAGCAAGTCCAAGAGTAATATTCATTCCAAGTATAATATCGAATTAATAATATAATAGTTAATTATTATAATAGTTTCAATGGGCAGGGGAATCCGCCATAGTTTTAAATGAGATATCATCACTCTTCGGATCTTCTATTTCGGGCAGACGTAACGCTCCATTAAGCAACCCGGCTAGATTACTGATTTAGCGGCGGATTGATGCAACTGAATCCGCTCTAGCTCAGTAACAAATCTAAGGAAGAAGAAATTTAACTATTCGATTGCCAGACAGTCGTATTCATTTTTCGCTCATTTGCATTAAAATAATATCCTCATACTACAAAAATTATACTACCCCTATACGCCTAACCCAGTAAAGTTACCTATGGTTCTGTCTTCTCTGTAATTCACTATTTGCCTTAGCAATAAGGTAAAAGAGTTTGAGTGATTATCCTGTGTAGTATAAATGAACAAGTAGAACAATTTGTAATTTATCGATAAATGTCACAGCAGGATAATATAAGAAGCAAATTACAAGCAACCATTATGGCGGGCATATCCTCGTCAGTTCACCGAGGCCACGCCCTTGCGCCACCGGTGACCACAGTTCAACCGGATAGGAGACCAATAACACTGGAATTCAATTTCAAATACAGTATTTACTTGGATAAAATACAGTATTATGGTTGTTCTAGAAACATGACACGAACTATAGGTGATCAGAAATGAAAGAAAGAAAATAATGTAAACTAAACAAAAACAAATAATTATTAAAAATATTTAAATAAGGAAATTTCGATTCTACATTTAATTTTGTAGGAAATGTATGCATACTGTCAACTAGAGTGAGTTATAAAAAAAGTATCTCAATGTACCCGATCAGTTATGGGTAACCCTAGTATAACGTTCATACCTGGCGTTAAGTGTGCGCGTGCATATATTTATATATATAGGGCGTGTAGCACACGAGCGAGGGAGGTCACGTAGATTTTCCTGTATCTTGATTTAATCTCGAGATTTAGAACCTATCGAAGCCGTCCATCAGCCCGTTCCGGCGATTACTGTAGCCGCAATGAGTGATATATCGATAAACAATTGCGGTGGGGGAAGGTCAAGGGGTGAAGGTCTTCCGGGGTCATATGTCGCGGCCACACCGATAATTACTGCGCAGGAGCGCGGATGTAACTCATTCAATAAATTTATATGCCCAAACCCGGGTCACGGCTCCGCCTCCTCCCGACCCTCGGATGCGACCACAGTATCCCGAGTCGAAAACATCGGGAAGAACTATATAACGACTTCGATTAACGCTGATCGAGTCAATACTTTGGAAATAATTATTTTTATTTAAGTAAAATGTTGAAGAGGATTTGAATATCAGCACTGATGCGCTCTTCTATCGGTTTATTCGGTCCAGCGCTAGACAGGTTTAGGTCTCTAGACACCATTACTGACAATTTGGAGAAACCGAAATCGCTCTACGAAATGCATTGGTGAAGAAAATTGCAAGTGATCGCGTATTGAAAACAAGAATGCGGTGCTGTGCCCATACTAACCATCATTACAAAAGAGTATTGCGGGGTAGTATCAGGCGCCGTTACAAGGGGAATACGAGGAATTTTATTGATGAAACGTAACTGACGGTGGCGAAAAACCGAAAAGAGGTCAACAGAGGACCAAGTAACAGAGTGGACGGAGAATATCTGATAGATAAGTGATGATTTTTTTATCGATCTTACATATAGCACGGTTCATATCGCATATTAATCCAACAAAAATCGCATTATAAGGATGAAAAGCTCACAAAGAATTGAATGAATATTGTATTCCCGCTAAAGGAGGATTGTCCTCTAACGTTGTTCCAATTGAATAGTTGAACAAGTTACTGACACCAACATGTATCTAGAAGTCCGAAATCTTCAATAGTGGCCGAAAACTTCGCGTTGTAGGCATTTCAAAATGCTCGGACGGTATTATTATCCACTTTTTGGCTCGAAAACTATTTCTTCGTAAGTATTCCATTTTATTTAATGTGCTTCCTAGGAAATAAACTTGCTTACTGCAGCGTAGGCAGGAATTCTACAAATGCAACTTTACCCGTTTTTCATAAGCTCATTCCAAAATGTGAACCAATTATGGCTCACTAAATAATCCAATATATTTTTTGCATATATTGCAGAGCATAAATCATTGCTATGCTTGAAAATTGCAGTCACTTTAGTCGACGAATGATTAGTGAAATAATAGTCCAGCTAGTTGACATTGATCGCACTATTTGCAACACTGACTGTACCGATTATTTTACTAATAAACAATCAGGTATTACACGGAGTGTTTCAAATTAATACAATAACCACAATTGTTTTAGGATTTCCTACGACCGTCTATTACCCGGTGACTGGGGCCGGGCTATGGGTAGGGCAATTACAAAGCAATGCGATATCTGAACCGGCAAGCAATGATACCGCAGTGTAATTGCAGCCGCAGCCCTCCACTCCCTAATGTCGGAGTTATTGAATTATCCTGAGATAGGTGGTCCATCTAATAACGGAAGATGAGAATCCTCTTCCCACAGCTTGGGTCCGCCAACGGCAAGGAATCCTGGAATGTCCAGTTGGCAGGCTTAGTTATGTGAGAATCCACTACAATGCAAGAATGGGCACTTTTTACTTCCAAAATTAACCTTCCATATAACCAGATTCATAAATAATGTCTTGAGAATTGCAGTGAAAAAACAATTTTTCATAACATATATATATGTAATGTTTTAACGAAGCCATAACATTATGTCATCCTGTATTTGCGTGATACTTAGGCCAGCCATCGATGTTTCTAAACTTATCCAACGTAAGAGCCCAAATAAATGTCGCCTGGCAAGAAACAAAATCGTCAATATTGGATATAGTACTATTTCACTTCAAGTTGGGTCGGTTCCAATAATAGCCGACATACCTATTCATAGGTGAATGACTCGTTATTATGTACTTCAAACGCATTCAGGAAACATTAAATAAGAATATTTCAATAGAAATAGATCGATTGGTACAGTGTATCAAACGGTCAACGCCGATTGAATTCTTAGAAAACCCCTCGGCCAACAATTAACTCGTTCGAGTTCTAACTATCTGCCGAAGTGAAATTAATTCTATTATCATAATTTCCGGCGAGGTTTCAGATGCCGGGAAGCTTACGGAGAGGGGTTAATGCCGGGCCGGAATTAAGGGGGCCGCGGAGACTTTTAACACCGAGAGACTAGTGTATGCTAACTCTCAGAGAGGCGGCTCCTTCGAGTGTAATCCACCCCCGGGGGATAAACGAGATAACCGACGGGTAATCCGGATTTGGACGGGCCCTGGAGGGCTAGAGTCCGCGCCCGGAATTAAAGCCGGGGAAATGTTATCGGCGGCGATATTAATGCCCGAAGAGAATTCAGCCTTACACGCAGGCGCTCCGAGCCGCCCCGCTAAAGACCCACACCCTCCACTCATAACGAGATCGGGTTTACATTTGTAATTTGGCCCGGGGACGCGCGGGGCGTCGCTTCGATTAATCCGATAATTCTAATTATGATAGCCGGCTCAAAGGGCGCCTATTAATTCTAGATCCCTTTTTCGCCTCGGCATTAAAGTGCCTTAACCGGATAATTGGATGTTGAATTTTAAACGAGGGATGAAGTCGGAACAGCAAACCGTAGGATTTTCGAGGCACATTAGGAGCGACGTTGTAATCCAGAATTTAATAAATTCGATTGTTTTTATTAATAACAATCAGATGAACATAACAGCGCTGTCCTCAGGTACTGAAATGCACTTACTGAGACCCTCAGGAAACTCCTTGAAGTCTTTCTGTTGAACCTGACCCAAGTCTGAACAATCTCTAACATCACTCATTCCAGTGGAAATTTTCCTTCCTAAAATTCAGCCTGGATAAAAAAATTTATAAATCGTGCATAAAAAAGGTCTAATAAAAACTCAAAACTAATAATTTCACCACACGAAAACCACAGTGCGATAAATGGTGGGATAAACATCTTAATCAATCTACTCCATTCCACTTTTAGAACATTTAATATTTAAGTAAGTTAATACTTACTAAATGCATCATTTATTTAGTTCTTGGTCATTCGGTATGATCGCCTGAATATAACAGCAACAAAAGTTTGATCCAAAACCTTAATTCGAACAGGTTCTGGGGTAAAAACTGAACAAATTTTCTTCAACCCTCTTCTCGTGGAAAATTCTACATATTGTAAGATAATGATCTAGTTGATCAATCACAACATTCAACTGTTCGTCCGGCCGACAATTATTTCTACCGTAATTAGAGAGTTGTCCGAGTTAAAATTAAAGAAAAATTTCCGACCGGAATTGATTTTTCCGATAATACGCTAAATTCGCACGCCGAACTCTTTAGCCCCCCGCCATCTCGATTCACGCACCAAGGCGTGAATGCATTACCGGCCACGAAAGGAAAAACCCGATTTCAGCGCAGACCTCGCTTCGCTCAATGTTGCCGGTCCAAACGCTCAAAAAGTTGGTCCCCGTCACGCCAAATACGCATTAGTGCAGGAATTTTGAAAGCGACCTTTCAAAATCTGAGCTTTAAACACATACCGCTAACGAACTTAACCCTATATACAACACTGTTGGGCAGTCGAAACGATCATCTCTGCCCATTGAAATAACGAATTTCAGATCGTGGAATGTCATTTTTTCTCCTGGACTCTAAACCGATTCCCTACCGTCTCAGCAATATTTCATGACCTGCTGTCATCAGGTGCATAAAGTATTATTGTCGAACCTATTAGTTATACCGCAGAGAGTATAACTATACAGGTAACCATGCAAGTCCTTCTTTGTAATGTCGGTCTAAAAGCTTGGGTGTTTAAATCAGAAATGGAGAGAATATATAATGATATAACAAATAGACACTGTAACTGTTATTTTATCAAATATATAATATTAAAATTATAAAATTAAATATTTGTTAGTATATTACCAAAAACAAGGTTCTCGAATGCCAGTTGTTAGGCTGTAAATCCATATTTTCCAGTATAACATAATAATTAGCATTAACATTTATAACCAGAAATACGAATGATAAATCTAATTGCTTTACGCAGATGTTTTATTTCGATCGACCCCAGGATCTGCTCTGAATTTGCAATAAAAATCTGGCCGTATTTTAAATTCCGAGCACTTATCGTCCGTTATTGTTTAAAATCTCGCTCGTCGCGTGAATTAATTGAACGAGTTTTGTTAATGAATAATGTAAATGGTCATTACACATAACACGTGCGCCCCGGAAATCGGAGTTTGGGAACGGCCGACTGTTACACAAGCCACCGACACCGTCCCCAATCTGAATAATTGTATCCGGTAGGCGCTATTTAAATGCCGATACTTTTTAATTGGTTTCAAATTAGACGGGAATAACATAACAGGGATGAATCGTCCATTAAAACGAATGCAAATCGATCCGCCGGCGTATAGAAAAATTGCATATAAAATAAAGGGAAAATATTTATTTCGGTTCAAATATACATTTTTTAATGTCTAGATGTCATAACCAACTGATTGGTGTGTTAAACAAGTAGTGGTCTCGTCGGAAGTATGATTAGCATTGAAGGGAAACGGTCTAACATACGCGTAGTGATATTGGTTCTGACGTGTTTGTGAGGGTAAGAAAGAGTGTATTTGACATGTAAAACAGCTCCCCCTTCAGTTCTTTTCAAACATAAGCCTCTCCCGTTCACTTTAGTCATCCCGAAAACACTTCGATTTTTTCTCGGCAATAGGGGAAGAAACCCTGCCAAAATTTTTATCTATAGATTCGCCTATCCTGAACTGGAATGTTTCTGAACTATCTTAAGAAACAGAACACTCTTATAACTGCAACAAAGTGGACTATTGTCTACAAACAATTATTCAACATATAATATTTTATAATTCGTATATTCGAGGTTCAAAACTGAACATTCCAGATAAGAAATAGCGTACTACAACGATTCATATTTAACATTTTCCAAAAAACTACATACTAAGACAACAAATGATGCTAATGTGAAGGCAGAACGTTACCGCGTACTGTCTTTTTTCAGTGTATTGTTATCTCGAAATATGATTTATTACCGGTATAAAATTTACCTTACAAATAATAAGGGTTTAATTTTCGCATGCGATTCGCATGTTTTATAATGAACCGCAATAACCGATTCAAGATTCATCGGTTCTTCCGTAATTTTGACATCGTTCGCAGTCAAACAGTGCCGAAATAAATAAGATATTGTATTATTTTTTACCCGAAATCAGTGTACAAGACGATGAGGAGATATTCTTAAAGAATTTTCACTTTGATATTTTGTTCTATAGCCAAGACAGAAATGCCCCCGAGGCTTCCGGACGGGAGGAGGCCGGGAGGGGAGGCGGATATTTGCTCCGCGATATTATCTGCAGCAGTATTTCCGGTATTGTTTTGAAAGTTAATTTTCTGCCCGTTATATTAGGCCCGGGGACCTCTCCGGCGACGTCTTGATTTGACGTCGCCGAGTCCGAATTCAATTCTTATTTATTCCCCTTAATTCCGAGCCGGCGTACTTATTTTCGTTTTCGACTTCACAAAGCCCGCCCGACTTTCGGGACGGGGAAAAAAATTGGTTTCGCCCAATTTAAACGACGCCTCCACTTAACGAAAAGAACAGGCGGCCCGGGGGTTTTCAAGTGCAGAGACGAATTTGGTGAGTTAATTTGACTCGATTTTTCTTCGTTTCTGAAAGAGAAAACGCCCCTCGAATAAGGGTCTTTAATGGGCTTCCTCAAACGTCAATAATTCGGTAATTACGTTTCTACGAGATAATAGACCTTTAGATATATACATACTGTTCGAACTTTAATTCAAATTAATTGAATCAGTTAATTAATTAAACATTAAATGCCGGAAGCAATAAATTGTTCAGTATTTAACAATTTCCATACAGGCTAATCCATATTACTGTAGCACCTCAATTTAACAATTTGAAATTTATTGATTGATATTTATTTTATCATAATAAGTATTTAAGAGATTCTTCAGCGGACTAGATACTTAGCCAGCTGCAGTCCGCATTGTATTTAGAAACATTATATTACATTATGGACATACTATTGTTGTATAACTTCGTCAGAACGGAACCCAGTGCTTACTATTAAATACTGATTTACACGTATTAGCATCGATGTACTATAAGCACTGATAAAACCGTAAATTTAAACGAATCAAACTTTTCACTATCTATTCAGCCGCACTGCGCCCTACGTACTAGGGTCGATTATAATAGTACTAATGATATTGTATACTTAAAAGAAAAATGTTAGGCAGAATCATATTTCGTTATTAAATTCGTCCAGTTGGTTAAGATTTATGATTAGCATAAAATTGCCTTGCTATTCGAACAGGCTGCGATTATTCTTTTTGGCTTCTGCAGCTTCGGAGGTGTGCGTGACCAGGAAACACAGGACACACACACACACACACAGTCGTCTCCGAATGTCAAACAAACCTTGGACCCGAATACCGCGATCTAAGAACTGGCTCTATTAGTGGCCGGGATTCATACGGCAGTGCAACTGTTAAATGGCCCTTCGCCAGTTTGACTTTTTAGCGGCCGATGTGGTTTGCGTGTCGGCAGTGGCACGGGCACGGGCACGCCACAAATTACAATTCTTTCGTCATCCCCGCGTTTACTCTGTTTGGCCGCGGCCTTCACTATTCCGTCGTGAAGACCCGCGATTCCCTCCGTCCGAATGGTATTCTTACAAATATTACTCGTCGAACCGAGTTACCTAAACCCCACCACCAAACCTGCAACACACCTCTCGTCAATTTATTTGCAGCTCTTTGCCACTGTCCTATGCGCGAACGGGCCTCCTTTCTCCGTCCACCGTCCTGGACAACGTAACCCTGATATTTTAATGATCCTCACCTCGTTTGCTTCTCTGAAGAGGCCGTACACAACTCCTTCTCGCGTACACTCCTCCTTCTCATTTATCCCCGTTTCCCCAATCGAAGACTTGTAAAGCTTCAGATACACATTCTCAAAATCGGAAACATCCATTTTTCAGACATGCCGAAATAGAATCGTTAATCGGGAAAATGTCGCAACCGATGCATTGGATCTTTTGAGAATATTTATCCTTCTTATAAAAGCGAAATTTAAATTATATGTTACGAAAATATATCGTCCGGAAAGTGATCACTATGGAATAGCCATGGCAGCGACTGGAAAGGTCGGAGCTGGGCGGGCTAAATACGGTGGCCTATAACTCATCGGTATTTCGCACCGAGGATGCGGCCGGGCATAAATTATGGCCGGGTGGAATTTTAATTGGTCGCGTGACCTCCACACGGCCATATCGGTACCCTCCGATCACCACCCAATATCGCCTTCCTACCCGCTCAGCTTTTCTCATTACTACACGGGAATTCCTTCTCAGCGCATTCAAAACTCTTAAATCGTATACAATAAATTCCCTAAATACTAAAGTGTATCCGCGTGGAAATTCAGCGGAAGAATGCTATATTTGTATTGACAGGGAATTAAAACAAGAAAATAACTAATTGTAGTTTTTCCGGAGTAAGATGAAGAAAACCGTACGTAGAAAAATAAATTCTTCCGGGGCTTTAATTAACGAATAAAAAAATGACATAAGTTGGTAAATTTATTAGGAAAATCTTTATTCAATCGGTTTCGAAAATAAGTATATCGATACAGCACGCTGGTATTTTCATGTCATGCTATTATCATGTCTACATTTATTAACGCTAAAGTTTTAGTTAATATAATTGGCTATTCATAAAATACAATCCACGGAATTTTTAATATGGCATTTAAATTTAATTTAGTCCGACAGATAGTTTCACTCAGTACACATTTATGGAAGGAGGGATTATTATAATGTTACTTACAATATGAATACGACAAGCGGCAATAAAATATTCACTATCTGCCGTTATGAATCGGGATAGGCGGAAACAGGTAATTAGGGACGTGCGTTATTAGGCCAGACGTTAATTTACAGGGAATACAGGTGTAGCCGGCCCAATTATTAAGCGCGACGGCCTCGTCCGGGGAAGTGGCCCTTACACGGGTCCACACACTCGCACAGACAATAAATCCTCGAATTAGGTTTACGCTTCACGGGGGATGATTTATGCGGTCTGATGAAATTAGGACTGGGACAGTGAGGAGGGTAATGGGGGCGTCGGGATCTCCAGTAGGGCGATCCTCGGTCACCACCCGGAGCGGTGAATAGAGTCTTCGCGGGAAATAGAGGTGGGTGACACAAGGCGCAGGATATTTTTTATTTAATTGACCGCTTTTGAGAGTAAATTTTAAGAATTGTTTCAGCTATAAAACTTCAGCGAGTTCCGGTGGAACTGTTAATTCCTCTTACTCCTGGAGCACTTCCAGCATGTCTTCAGTCTGGCGGGTCTCAGAATCCAATTTTCCGTGTAAACGACTCATGTCCTTGTATGGTAGGGTGGGTTACTGTATAGTGGCAGCCTGTAAATCCGTGCTCCTGTGTTTACGGCCGCAGCGCCGACCGGCGGGTTACAATCGATGAAATAAATTGGCCTCCGCCACCCCTCCAACCGCCCTAGGACTTTTACAGGCCGTTAAAAGCTGGACGGTGGGGGCCCGGGCTCAATTAATACAGGCGATTAACTGGAACTGGAATCTTACACCCCGTCCGCCGAAGATAATGGGATCTTGAGGGAAAAAATTCGAGGCATTAATCCGAATCGTTCGAGCCCATTTACGACAGGGGTTGACAACACCGGGAGGCGGAGACCCTCGAGAATTCCCGGCGCCATTCAATATAAGGGACATTAAATCGGTCTACGTTATTTGTCGGGTCGGTTCTCGAGAATAAATCAGTTCTGGATGTTTTCAATCCTGCTTCATTGAAACTATCACTCGGGGTATTCAATAAGTGCTCAATTTCTTCCAGTTTTAATGCCTAATTTTTCTGAAATGGTGACAAAACAAATGGAGAAACGTGATAGAACAGAACGTCTAATATTTGATCTAACACAGGAGGCGGAAGCCTTCATTCTTTTGTAAATAGAACCTTTGAAGTATGAGGGCGCTGCCTATAAATATATTATAATATATCGTAATTTAATATTCGTACATTTGTATTCAGTAGAAAAATGTGTAGAGGGCAACTGGGTACAGTGAACCCATTCAGATATCTATAGGGGAATTTAAATTTTTATTTGAGCTTTAAAATTCTATCCCGGCTTCGGAAAATCTGGCAAGGCTCCCGACAGAGAGATGGGGCTATCGGCGGGATTTAAAAGGGCCACGGGGCGGGATAAAGCTCGGGAGCGCGCCAGGAGATAACACCGTAATGAAATTGCCAGCCGATGTAAATGCCAGCCGAGAAGGCGGCTCGGCCTAATGAAAAAACGAGCGCCCGACCGAATAAATAAATAGAACGTCGAATTCCGCGGCCTCCTTACCGGCCTAATTAGGAGACCGAACGGCTTAGCGGCGAAACGAAAATTGTATTGTTTCTCAACCAATCCTCTTTGTATTCCAATCTTCTGGATAGGCCCCGCAGTCGCCCGGGTATTACTGAAAATGGAAAGTGGCAACGCCTTATATAATATGCGGCGAAATAGGACATCCCGTACAACCAATTATTCAATGAGACTCGGGGGCCGTACTCTGCAGATTCCCCGTAGTTATACTGTATAATTGACATGATTATGCAACATTACAACATGAAAATGGGTCAAATTAACGACTGAATGGAAATTCGGACTACCACCTAGTTTCATCGGATACCAGCCGACGAAATGAGGCCACCGCAATCAATAAAAATGGCAAAATTTAAAATACGTATAGTTTATATTAGTCCAAAATACTGATCATAATCTCGGTTTTTTAAATTATTTTAGAAGCTAAAATTAACATTATAAATATCTCAATACGAAAGAAACCATTGGTTTATTTATATATTATGTATTCAGTTTCTTTCCAAACTAAACGGCGCCACTGATACTAACCCGTGCAACTGAACTGTATTGCTGGCGTAGTATCATGCGCCGTAATACTTTTCTAAACTCTTTATTATACACCCACAATAAAAGAACAAAAATGAACACGATTAAGGGAATTAATATAAAAAAGTGACTATACGCAAAAATCAGTGTCAAAACACGCCATGTGGTTGAATTCTTCCCTTCCGGGAGGCTATGCTCTAAAGGCTTGTCTCTTCAGATCAAAGAAACTTCTCCTAATACATCTGTTAATACCTGATTAGTTTAACTTCAGTTATTTAGCGAATAAGCGGTAATTATACCTATCAATAAAGCAGATAATAATCCGCATTTATGGTCGGTACTGCAAAGATAATTATTCTTTTTCGTACATGTACTCCCATCATTATTTGTAGGTTATTGCTGAAATGTAGCTACCTCTGACGGGTCACGCATGTCGCTTCTAGCATCATTTGATTATGGTCAGTCGCTAATTGATTTATGTTTCTTCAGTTTACCTTCCGATTAGTTAATTAGCTGCCAAACAAACGATGCTACTTTGAAGGACCAGTTAATTGGATCGAACACAACACGTTGGATGGCAGTGAAACGAAGCCTACACTAAGCACTAAAACTATCGGTAACATAATTGACATTGATGCAACGTGGGCCAACTTTTCAACCGCTTGAATGCAATAGACAATTAACATAGCGCCGTCCTAGCGGGGCGTTTACTCAATAAGGGGAGCGGGTACGCTCAATTGTCAGCCTCCAAATATCCTATACACTGGTCACTAATAATTAACTCCCGTCCAATTTAATTAGACTGTTCATCTCTCGGCAGCGTGTTTCGGACGTCCGCCGAGCCTTCTCCTTCCAGTCCCTTGTCCAAGTCCGCCTAATTTCAGTTTCCGTAGGGCATTCACAAATTTAGGGTCACTAGCCGGTATGGGGCTTGAACTCTAAAGCCGATTTGAAATCATTGGGCGAAACTTGTTTATGTGCAACGCACTGGTCCGGTTCTACATTTGGCTAGCACATGATATTATATTAAAATATTGTTAAAGCCGGATAGAGAACCACAGTATAATACAAATAGAATGGTAAAAAATTGAAACCAGTCTAGCATACAAACAAATAAGCGAATGGAGTATTGTGAGAGTGATAATATTCTAAACGTAAACATAAAAATGAGAGGGTATGCGTTGTGTGCCTAATCCATATCTAAATTATAAGGGGACACCCTTATAAATTAAAATAACACTGAATGAATGCTATGTCCCCTTCCGATTCAAGAAACTTGATCCCCGACCCCCAACCGGTAAAGAGCGGCGTATCCCCCGATGAAACGTGACGTTAATTTACGTCGGGACGGGGAGGATTCCGAAAGAGTCGAGGCGATGAATAAATAAAATCCGTGGGAGGAGTGGAAAAAAAACAACGAAGGGGGAAAACACTCGGGACGCCGACACTGTCGGGAAAATTGGAAGCGAAACGCCGAGGGTAGGACGGGGGATGGCGGGGGCAGAAACCGGAAATGACTGCAGAAATTACAGTTTCGGGTTGAATGCACCCCGTCCCCCGCCACTCCCTTCTAGCCAACGCCCAAGGCCATCGTGGAGGAGGAGGAGGAGGAGGAGCCTGAATTAATGGAGGAGACATGCATAGATTTCGCAGACTTGTTGAATAATTTGTCAAAAGAAACAGGGATATTTCTCGACGTTACTTTACGCGAAATTATCCGGGCAGGAAGGAAAAACTAGGTGGCAAAGGAAGGTCTAATTCGATTCTTCGGTTACTCTATTCCTCTCATAATTCCAAGAAGAACTATCATAAAGTACAATCAGTCTGCTTTGACTCTATTAAAACAAGTTTCAACAATCTAATTCTAATAAACTAAATGAATTTTAACACTAATTTCTACTCGCGCAATTATTTATTTTTGGAATATACTGGCAATAAATTAATGACTGGCACACCATAATCATAACCTGGAGTCAGATGTGGTGCTCAACTGTGTTGGAAGCAAAATTTTGAAAATTGTGCATTCACAATTAACGTAAAAAGCTCAACTCGGAGTATTTTATTCGCTCAGCAGAATTCAGTCCCCGTTTCTGAGAAAGTCTAGCGCTCGTAAAACCTTAATTTCCCAGGGATTCCATTCTGCCAAATAACAGTGTTCCTCTCCGGGAGTTTTTAGGTTTTAAGACGAGTCGAAACGTCGCATTCTTAGAAAGCGGGGCCGGCCAAAGCCGCAATCAAATTAATTGACTCCGCAAAATAAATTTAATTCGACGTCGCGATTCCAGCATTTGTCGTGAAATGAACCTAACTCGTGGGGGTTGATCTCTTGGCGCGATCGATTCGGCATTGTTCGGCAGGAAAAGGGAGTTTTACAATTACAACGGGGGCAATTTCCGCTCCCCCCAGAAGGGCAGTTTAAACGCGCCGTAAACACACCCATCGAACACGCGCAGAAGTTAGATATTCGGTCCGAGGCAAAACTTATCCCAGTCCAAACAGGAACATTACGTAGAAACTCACATGTAGAACAACAAGCTATTCATACGCGTCAGTCAATGTGCAAATTATAGAATTGGATTCCGAGTATTAAACTGTTATTTGTGAATGTTATTGTTTTTTAGATTGATAGGGATTTAGTTAAGAGGCTTAAAGCTTTTTGCATTTTCGGCTGTTTCGAAGCTTCTTTTGTTGCCGTATTAACCGGACGAATATTGAGTCGCTCTGGGAGTTTTCCCATTTATTGTTCATTTGTTTTATTCCCGAATATTTTCATATTCTCGACTATGTCCATTTCTTTGCCTTTTCAAGCCGGGTTGTTTAGATATGGTGTTTATGTTTTCTACTTTGACTCGATGTTATGTTTTACGGCTTCTATTTTCTCTTCAAACTGTCACATCCTTAAGGATTGGTGTAACTTATCCTGGTTAAAACCCAATATTAAGAAGCGAACGATTAAGTTCACTTTGGAAAACAGGCTGTTGATTAGTCCTGACGTTGTAACAGAGATTCGATTTGGCTAACGGCCGTTATCTGGCGTCGTATGATTAATTTAATTTTTTAAACGTACTAATTGATGAAGCGATAATTTTTCAATACACTGCAAGTTAGGCTGGATGTAGTGTGAGCCTAATTGAGGGGGGACTGACTTGTAGTCAGTGGCGGCGGTGGCAGGGTCATTGGGGGCAGCAGTGGCGGGGGGGCGGTGGCGGGGGGGGGCAACAAATGACCCTCGCCCCTTCGACTCCCGGGGCCTGTTCTAGCTCGATACCTGGACGGGGCCTCTCCTACAGACTTCCTATAATGGCCCGTTGTCACGAACCGGCACAGAACATTACTCACCTGTTCAATGTACCACATCGTGCTGTAATGCTGATTGTGAACATTTTTGTCATCAGTGTGAGTGTGTGTGTGTGTGTTATATGGTTTCATTATCAAAGACTAAACGACAAAAACTGATACTGCCAAAGAGTTATTATTATTAGGTATATATGTTTTAGAGTATTTCCTAAATTTATTACTACATTACAATCGACTTATGGAACTGTAACGTAACAATGGAACAGATATGTACATTTATCGAGTTAAGGTTTTTCTAAGCATGAAGTCTAACAGCAAAAGAAGATAAGGGAAAACTATTCTTTAGTTTGTAGGCAGAAATAAAGGAATGCTCGTACAATATTGATAATATTTAGTTTTCTCAGGAAAGATAATAAGGCCGAAATTAAATGTAAACATTTCTCACGGACAATTATGGATAAATCAAAAAAATGTTCGTGATAATGACGTTAAGTAAAATTAGTATTACTTATTATTGAATATCTGAAATATTAAAGTAGTATTAACATAAATTTCAAAAATTGTTGTAAGGAACTTTGAAGGAAATATGAGAAATATGTTATTATTTTGAATGTAAACTTTCGATTGTCGGCCTTTACAAACTCCCTCTTCGACCGTAGACCACCTTCTGTCCGGACCCCGATTACCCACGAGTCGGTCCCGGCTCTAATTACGCGAATCCCATTTGAACGAATCCGGCTGGCAGTAATTTGTGCTCGGACAGTCGAAAAATTCGGTCACAGAACACTGCGCAACGTAAACTCAATTATCCGTCGCTCTCCACTCCCCACCCACCAGTACTAAAACTCCCCGCAGACGGATCTATTTTATTAAGCATCGGCGCGGTCGGAGGTCGCAGTCACAATTCAAAACAAGAATACTAATCAAACTTGCGCGACGCGCGCGCCACCCGCCGATGAAATTACTTGGTCGAAACAACAAACAGCGTGCCGGGCCGAGAGAGTGATAGAGGGAGGGAGGGAGGGGAGGGAGATTTAGGGAGGGCTGGGAGCGATGGAGGGAGGGAGGGAGGGAGGTAGCCCGACCGTGGCGCCCTCCAACTCGAAATGAGTTGGACTCGATTTGCATACATCATCGCGACACCGGCCAACTCCCCTGTTTACGTGCCAGCCCTCTATCCTACAGCACACACGACTTGCCCACTTTTCTTTCCCAAATCGCGGGGACAAAGCCTTCCCAAAAGTCGTATCCGGAACGGCCCAAAATGATTCCGTCCAACACCCACAAGAATCTAATGCTGAACATACGAAAATTGTGACGATGTTTATCTAATTATTTGTTGAGTTAGCCAAACTATTATGTATTACTTATGAAATGTTAATAACACTATTTTATTAATTAATCATAATAATCGTTCGGGAAAGTGACTCTGGAGAGCTACACTAAGCCGCGGCGCACTTAGTACCATTCTCTGCTTGTACAGTATTGCTACGAACTAAAAGGCGAAAATTGATAGACTGAACATCTAGGTCCGTCCCTCGAAATCAATATCTAACCAGTTTTTAACTGACTATATTGTAGACGATTCTAGTACGAAATTAAGAATCATCGAGCAGTTCCTGACGCGTTCTCCATCACCGTGAAAACATCTAACCCGCTGTTTTCCCCCTCCCCGAGCGTAACCTATAGACTCGAAAATTCAATTTAATTATAATAGGGCACAGCGCGACCATACCTATTCCTTACCCGAACCATTCGGGCTTACGTTTAAATTCTTCTACCGTAATCAGTCACATTCTAGTCGAAATTTTCGGGCCGTGCAAAAAACGAGAGCGGGGGGGGGCGCTTGGCCCATTTATTGCCCAATCGTGTTTTCCCCCGGTGGGCCGACTAATTCGGCGGAGGGGGAGGGAACCGGCCTCTTCCTCTTCCCGGAGATATCCTCGGTGATTAATGCTCCCAAATATATTTGGCGTTAAATTGATTAGACACCCCCGTTCCTTCGGAGGAGAGTGAAATATTTATGGCCGTTTCCTTATCGCACGGCCGCCGTGAAACGCACCCCGGGCACATTTTTTTAATCGTAATATATCAATTTATGATTATTACTGAAAAGCGGATATTTTTTTTACAATTACAGAAAAACAATGCTGGTATTTGAGAAAGTTTCTCTGGGGAGTGCCATGTCACTGAATTGTTGTTATCTTTGTCTTGCCATTAGAAACTATACTTTTTTTTTGCATTTGAATAATTTTAATTATAAATTTAATGTAACGGTGAAAAATTAAGTTAAAGAGTAGTTTGGTAGCTTAGCGCCTATAAGAGCTTTTGCTATAACACGCGTTCGTCTATAATCTAGGCATGGCACTATTCGGCGGGAGGGGGTGAGGATTAATGGAAATTATCCCTTCGGTCGTGGAGTGGAGTGGGGCTCGTGTAAGTGCTCCATTATGTAAGTGAAACTCGGCCGACCGCCCCCCCCACACAACCCCGCCTCATCCCCGTTCAAACGCGGGCAAATGGCAAACTACCGTTAGGGCCGCGTCGAGCGCTCCAAGGTGCACGGTGCACGCGCACCCCAAGCCCCTCACTATTAACCCAACTTCGGACCAATAAAGCTTCTACGGCCCCGTTTCGAATCCCACAGCCGCGGCTTCCGACCCACCCCCTTAAGTCTTACGAGGGCCACTTGAACCTGAACGGCTGAATCTGTCGGCCTACACCATATTGACCGTTTCTACACCATATTGATGCTCCGCCCTCTAGTATAGCCTCTTATCTCCACCGCGAAGTATTACTGAGAAAAAACCGCTATCAAACAATTTTATAAATTGCCATCCGAAAAACGGCTGCACGAAAATCTGTTTTTGAAACAAATTCGGAGAACACTTTTTCAAACACGAAATACACATTATTGTTTCGCAATTTATGTTGATAAAAGATTGGCACAAATTCTGACAATATATAATGCAACATTAATTCCAGATATTCCTTCCAACAGAGTTTTTTTTCCCAAAATCTAGTACATATGTTTTAAAAACAAGATATTTTGATGACTGCTCCCATGTTACGGGTCAAATTCAGAGTGCCGCAACAATTTACGAGTGTCTCGTCCAATTTCAAAGTGGAAACACAGGCGCGGAGAAAATAATTCCCAAATAAAATACGACGAATCGGTTAGCGGCTACGTGACCAAGTGGAAATTGGCCGCGCCCACCATCGGAGGAAGAAAAACGCCGGTGTTTTTGGGTATATCGGGAGTGAGGAGCAATTAAAATTTCCCAGGACCGAACTTATGAAACAATTACAAACGGCGGCTGAGTTTTAAATTAAATCCCATTTGTATGCGGTGGCGGGGCGGCGGGCGGCTCGATCGGAGCCTCCACCCAATCAGAAATAGGAAAACGAACGTTGGGGCCTGAATATTTATTCGAAACGTCCGACGAGCATTGCGACCCACCCTCCTCCCCACCGTTAGGGTTCTCGAAACTGGGTGATTCAAAGTTTACATCTTTTCAAACGTTAGAATTATACATTCGATGTCCTTCGGAAAGGTAAATTGAATTGCAGAAATTCAATAAATGGATATGTTGGGTACACTAAATGAAGCTTGATGTCTATTTTCGTACAGTTAATGTAAAAAATGTATTACTTTATAAGAAATATTACATCGAGGAGGTTACTGAAACAATATAACAAGAAAAATGTTCGTGTTCCCATTAATCAGCTAGATTTTTGATTAGATATAGGTGATTTACGCTGAGAGTTTTTAAATATGTAAATGAAAGGGGAATATAGGAAAATCCAAAAAAATTAAAACACTGAAACAGTTTTGTTCCAGTCTCTGCCTAACTAAAGAATGGAATGCTCAGGGAGTTAATCACTTCAACTTAAGAACTTTGTCTTGGGAAGATAGACTTGCTTGATTCAAAATAAATAAAATATTTCAATAGTAAAAAATTAATAGAAAAAAACGTAATCAAAATCGTAACGAAACCTGAAAGCCGATGTTATCAATGCAGAAATTGTGGGGATAATTTTTGTGACTCGTCGTTATAAAAGAGATATTTTCCTTTTAGTTCAGATTCAAATCTAGGGGGCGAAAAGAGAGAGTACATTGAATTAGGCACGAGGCCTTGCCTATAGGCGGGACTTGGTGGGGACGGGGGTGGTCCGCTCCCTTGTTAGCGGCTTATCCAAACTTCTGTATCGGCTTTACAACAAGTCATAGTTTATTTATCGGGCGCAGCGGTCCGTGTTGGTGTTGGGAAGGGGCTCTCATTAGCCGGCGACGGGCCCTTATTAGAGGGAGCCGGGCGCTCCCTTAATGACCCCCCGCGGCCAACAGTCGCTCGTCGACTTGCCCAACCCGAGAGCGATTGTCGCGGGACACTCGGGGGAAAGGACCTCGTTTTATAATAAGGCCATCGCCCGTTGAATCGGTTGGTTTACTTAAGCCCTCCTCCGCCCCTCCCCCGCCTTTATACGCCCTCTCAACATTCACTTGGCTCGCCATCATCACCTATCCCTATGTAACGCCAATACACAGTCCGTTCAATTAGTATATATAGGTTCATCTAAGAATACTTCAGTTCAGAATACCTGTATTGTGGTCCGCGAAGGGTTGAATACCGTAGATTTCGTGTGTTTCTGTCTCCTCTCGCTGGTTTGGTCTTTTGCTAAACGGGTTTCGGCTGCTCGCCATCTTCAGTAGCGGTGTTAGTCACGGCACTTTTTATGTTTTTGGGCATCCTCACTGCACTGTCACTGTCACTTGTACTGACTCTTTGGTCAAACGATTCTTTTCATTTAGTTTAGAATACCTGTTTATACAGCAATAAGTCATATAAGTACTGTAATACACAGTACAAGGGACAGTGACAGTGCAGTGAGGATGCCCAAAAAACAACCGAAGTGCCAAAGTGGCTAACACCGCTACTGAAGATGGCGAGCAGCCGAAACCGGTCTAGCAAAAGATCAAACCGGGAGGAGGAGACGGAAACACACGAAATCTACAATACTTCTTAAAATGCGGTACAATAAATTGTTTCCATTATCCCTTGTTAATGTGTTTTTACCTTGTACAATTTGGTACCTCATAAGTAATATCAATTGGCCTATATAAAAAGTGCTTAAAGAGGCAATACAAACACAGAGGGGGAAGTGACAAAGAGGAAAATAAACGGCACTGTCCCTTAAAAGGTGTATTCTTATCGCTATTAATTGTTTTCAGTTCAAAACTATAATCCAGGGTTACTTTATAAGCTCAAAACTAAAAAGAAGAAACCAGTCCGAATTCTAATTCTTCTCTCCCAGTTCTCAACCAAAGTCAGTGCTATAGTTAACTGAACAAGATATTTTTGAATAATCGGCCAGATAGTTCCGGGGGTGGCGTACGGAAATTGGATGTTAATATTATACAAATGTTTGATTCGAAGCCCGCCCTCGCCCCCGGCCAGCGAAAATCCCATTTATAGCCCCCCCATCCATTAGGCTCACTCAACCGGCAATACGGGTTATGAAGGCTCCACTCGGATCCGTTTTAAGAACCCTTCCACTGTTCGTTTCATGGTGATTAAACCATTCATATTGAAATTGCCAAATGATCTCGCCCTTTTATAAATGATGTAAAAACTGATACATTTCCATTGAGAACACGGACAGTCCCATTATAATCAATGTACACAGTATTTCTTCTGATTGTCTCTGTCCATAAAAAACGGACAATAACAGGAGGAAAATTGTCTGAAATCGATTCATGTTTATGGGGCGCTATAAGAGCAGATATTCCACCATTACGGTGTCATTCAGTAGGTAACATTCGAGTAAATATAATAACATGTCTCTTACTGCATCCGAAGGATCTTTTCATCTTTTTTAAATTGCGCCGCATGAACTAATGTGACAGAGTGTACAATGCACAGAGAAAAAGCAGCGGAGAATTCAAATGAAACTGATATTAAATTTTTAATATAGAAATTTTCCATATTACGAGGCTGAAATGCGTCCGTGATGGAAATAGAATACGAACTCTGTGAAACAGTGAGAGATTTGTAAAATTACAAATTGTCATTAGTGTAAACACTAAGACGCGGAAGAGCTGGATGCTAATGGCTGGTCCGGGGGGAAGGGAGTTAGTTATATGGAGGGGCTCGGGGCCTAACGATTGGAAAATGTCCGCGGTGTCGTTAGAGGCCCCGTATTTAATTCGGTACAGACCGCTAATCGCTAATCGATCAATCTGAGGCCGCCCAACGTGGGGGTGGGGGAGATTTAGAGCTAATAGCATGAATAATTGAAACCTGGTCGGGGATGATGTTAAAGCTGAATTGCTGAAAAAAATGTACACCGAACGTACACAATGGTGGACATTTTGACATCGAGAGGAATTCCGCGGCGAAGAATAAAAATCGTCTTTAACGGCAATTAACCGGAACAGTTCAATAATTTATTGATTGTCTATCGATTGAACTTCGCTCTGGTAGTTTGCTCGACTCGACCCGGTGCACTGCTCCCATCGGCTTTTCTGCTATTCATTTCCTTGTTGTTGGTTATTATTTTAACTTTTTATTAAGTAACAGTAAAAAAACTGCGGCCCATGGCGAGTAGTTTAAACCGATATAGCTTAAGGCAAAAGAGTGATGATATAATTACAATTGTTGTTGAGTCGAGGATACTTATTAATATCAGGATTAACTTCAGAAATTAACTCAGACGTCACACTTACCTCGTATGGGATCGTTATTATCTCACAGTTTTGTGCGTACTCTCTTCGGCTATATGCAAGGGGATGAAAACAAAATCCAGTGGGAATTGACAAAATTGAGCGAAGAAAAAATTTCAGTTCCTTGTACTTCGCTCTCGATAGTGGAATTGAATAGGAGAGGTAAACGGGAATCAGAAATATTGCCTTCTTTCCAACCTTCCGGTCGAGCCGGAGAAACTTATTCCCGTTGTCTGCTCGAAGCTCTGCGGCTTGAAACTCCCCCATGAATTTCGAAAGAGACGACCGCCTTCAGCCGTCGGAGACGAATTGTTGTGTGTGTGTGTGTGTGTGTGTATATATATATATATATATATATATATATATATATATATATTATTTCTTTAAATTACAGTACGTTCCCTCGAACCCCGATACCCGCACTAAGCGCGTCCGTCGGCCCAGATGTTCACTGTGGGACTGACGAAGTCGGTTGAATGCGAAACGTTCGATATCGTACGTCCTGGGAAAACACAAATGTCCTCCTTGCGCACCTCCCCATCGCCCTTTCGGCGGGGAATAATAAACGGTCTGTTATTTGAAACTGGCGCAACAGTTCCCGGATGTTAATATAGGTAACCGAGGTTTGTATTCTCCGTCGGTACCGCTCTCGGCCGAAATGTTCCTTTATCGTTTTACGTATTCCGATATTGGTTCCGGGAGCATGCTATGGACGACGGTGACATCTTATCGCTTGAAAAATTCGCAATATTAATAACTTTTTTCTGTTTACGACAACATGGAGTTATATGTTTACATATAAAGGGAGTATGGTCAAAATCAAACAGTTGCATTCGCATAATCTGCAGGTACAGCGAAACAAAATTGTACCACGGTACAGCTTTATGACTACGGTTATAGCCGAACGAGGAAAGGGCGGATAAACCTACAAAAATGCTAAAAATTGTCACGCATTAAACTGTCGCGCATTAAACTCGATCTACGCCAAACTTATTCCAAACAACTTATAAATGTTGATCTGTAATAACACAATGATTGAGTTCGATTGAAAATTAGCTCAGTCGTTGATTCACTTTAGAGGAAAATCAAACGCTGAAATATTTTCGCCAGAGTTGATTGCTGGGGGGCGACAATTTAGTTCGGTGACGGATGAGGAGCGACCGCCCACAGAAGTTGCTGGAGCCTTATCAGACCGGAGGGCCTCCCCAACACGGGAAGGATTCAATGAGCTCGACCCACCGTTCAAACTTTAACCCTTATATTTATACCCCCCGAAAGACCCCCGCTAAAATCCCTTTTCTTTGCAACTACCCTTAACAAGCTCAAGAATTGGCCGCCCAAAATGGTAACCCTAATAAAGATAATGATTAGTTTTCGTTAACTGTGGGTCTGATAGATTTTTCAGCTTGTACCTTTACAAACATATATACAATTTTTTTATCCTAGATAGTGAACTTGGAATAGTGACCTGGATATTTGCTAACTAGTTACGTTGTTGAAATCAATAGTTATCGATTCGTGGATGCCTATTTATTTTAATATGTTTACTTACACTATTCAATGGTTTAGACACACCAGTAGTCCGCGCAAGGTGAAACAAATATTATATGGCATGTCAGAGCTCTCAATTATTGAGAAGAATCCATAAAAATTTCGCTTAATGTTTATTCTATGAGCACGCCAATGGATTCAGCCTCCCCCGTGATACCTACTTCCGCATATTACGCAGAAGGGCCGATATTTAAATTCAACTTCCCTTTTTCAGAGCCGTGAGAATACTTTTGAGCTGACGATTTACAATTTTGCTTCTCTGGACAAGAGGAGTTACAGCTCGCAGTCACGATCCACCACGTCTGGGAGATGTTCTAATTTTTGCATAAAATTTCTCTCTGACAGTTTTTAATATTTATAAACGTTATATGCGGTTCAATTAAAATAGCTGAGCGCACAGAGGAAGAACACGAAATCGAGGTCTTCCATTTAACAATACCAGGAGCACCTATTTCAGTGAGAAGTTTACATATTAATACATTTAATAATACAACGAAGTATTTACAATACAAAAAATAACCATATTTATGAAATGTATACATTAATCATGTCCTAGGTAACAACCCTTAAAAAAGTTATATGCTGCTCTTTAACTCTGAAGAAGTTGTCCCCAGAGTATGGGTCTAAGGATGAGGTTATTTAAAATATAGCCTAGTCAATTTTAATTCTTATAAGAAGGATAAATATTTAGGTAATCGGCAGGGATGTATTTACAAATTCTATACAAAACAATATTATAAAGTTAGATTGATTTTCTGGGGTTATTTGTAAAGAACGCACTTAATTAGACTCTAAGGGGAGGTTTAAAACGGACAAAGGGTGCGCCCATAGTTTCACATAAAGCACAGCGTAGGAGGGTGACTCCAGAGCGATAACCGAGCCTGATGCCGGCATTTTTCTTTCTTTCCCCCCCTTCACAATGATCGTTATTTCGTTATTCACGCTGTTTGCACAGTCCCCCTCCATCCGCCATCCATTGGACTGTTACATTGCTCGGGGGAATGTAAAGCCGAGCGAGGAAGGGTTGAAAAGACGTCGTGGGGGGAGGGGGAAGGGGCGGGGTAAGGTCGCAAAAAGGCTCCTCCGCGTTAGTCTCACAGGTCTAATCCTGTTGACTTTTCATTAGGGCGATCCTGCCTTTCGGGAAGGCGCTCTCTCTCCCTCTATCTCCCTCTATCGCTTCGACCCGCTGGAAAGGCCACCGCCGGGCTGAAATAACTTATAAATAAAAATTTAAAACTATTATCGGGTGAGAGGCTTCACTATTATGGGAGGGCGGAGAAATAATTTCTGGTGGGTCGATTGGGTGCTGGCAATCCCCCATAGGGAGTATAAAATTATAAAGAGATTCAATAAATTGATAAAAGTAGTAAGTGAATTTTAAATTGCCAAGAGGGGGCATTGAAAGAGTTTCATTGATATTTCACTTTTTTGACCATATGTACATGACCTAAATTTGTTGGTCTTTTCCCAGAATAAACATTAAACTATAAATTAAACGACGTAGAGACAAATACAAGAGGCAGTAACTCTAAAATATGAGACTGGACATTCTCTTAGTCGAGGCATCATCTTCCTCTGACCGCAATAATTCTTCTCCTCACTCAGTCTTCCGGCCGCATGTTTCATCTCAAAACCCGACGATAAATTGAATTGTCCCCTTAAGCTCTCATAGAAGTACTCAGAACCATACACCTATCGCAAATATATAACAGCAATCGTTGGAAAACGGTAAATCTATTTTTATAAGGAATTTTATTTGTTCAAACAGTCGTGCTATTTTTATGGTAATTATATTCCATCAATGCTTCCTGATGGCATTTTACCAACTGCTTGAAAATAATAAGGAAGCGTCATTTTATTATTCAGTATTACAACGAACTGAATAGTTCGCGACTGTAAATAAAAAATGATTCACCGATGATAGAGTTCATAAATGGTTATATGCCCTCAAGATATTTCGGACGGGCTCGAAACCACAATGCTTTATCACGATGTCACACTTTCGGGAACGATATTCACAAATATATTCATTCGCGAGCCCAAACAGAATTGTAAGCCGCTTTTATCCGAAGTGGGTTTTCGGCGAATAAGGAGCAGTCGTTGCTTGGTAAATTGCTTCCCACTTAGGTCCACTTTGGGGGACCGGGGGCCGGGAGACGGTGCAATTTGATGGGCAACAATCGCTCATCAATGGGCCGCCGAAACCTCTAATTCCGGTTTGGATTCGACGACTTGGCATTGTGTCTCGACGACTCCCGGGACCCGTTCATAATTCGCGGCCTAGAAATGCCAATATTGGAAATAGATTGTGAATTGTAAATAACGAATTGTTTCAATAAAAAAACACTACCAGTTCCATTAAAATATCAGTGGGATAAGTTTTACCAGCAATTAATCAAACTAAATTTTAAGGGGTATTTCTTTTGGGTCTATACCAGTGATGGAGAGGTAGGGATGACAGCTAAAGCCGAATCCGATCTAGATAATGGCCAAATACGACTGTACGAAGTAGTCAATTACTTTAAGAGATATACGTGTTCATGAAAGGATGAAAATGAGTCCAAGGAATGTAAACGATGCGAATCCCCTCATCGCTACTGGAAATAAAGCTCTTCATTTCGGACGGTTTCCTGGAAATATGACTGGCAACGGATCTTAACGTTCCAGGCGTACCGCCCTACTCTGCAAACCGCAAAATGGAATAAAAACCGGCGCGGTCGGAAGGAATGGATGGAAAAAAAAATTGCGTGCATTCGAAGCCGGCCCGAATTCCAGGTTTTACCGGTCGTCGGTTTAATTATTTTTAATACGACTTATTTACCCATTCGGAGCGCGACCGGAGCACGCAAACTCCAAGGGGCGAAGAAATTTATAACCCGCCTCTGGGGCGCCTCCCGGCACACTGAAATTACTGGATCATCCTTAACGGCCCCAATACACAGATTCCGTAAAACAAAAAAATGTCCTACTTTCTTTTTTAATAACGACAGTTTCAACTTATTTAGAATCACGTTAGTGTCTCTTTAACTTAAATTTTGAATAAAATGCTCAGTTCGGTAGTTCGTTAATTAATAACTATTTATCTATAAAATGCATAAAATAATCGATAACTCAGCAACGAAACTATAACCATTCAATAAGCATAAAAAGAAGTGACCATGTGTATATTCTGATAATGGAGAGAAGTATAAGGAATTTAGGAAATTAGTCAAACACAAGTTACCAGATTGTCCTTTGTAATTAGAGTAGATCCCGGATAGGGAGTAATTAATTGAAAGCGATGAATGTCTCCCGTGGTCGGATCTGGTACAACTTTCGGTAACTACATTTAGACAAACCGACCCGCAATAATCCCCCAAACTCCATTTCCCGGAATCACTTCCGCTATTACGATCAAAGATCCTATACAAAAGGAAAATATATCGAATTGATTTTCATTTTCGCGTATATTTTTCACGACTGCAGTAGATGCACTCGGCGCTCGGCTAGGCGCCTGCGGCGGTGACCTCGGGTGAACGACCGGCCTCCACAACCCCCTCACCGACTTGTTTATGACCGGTACCGCGGAATATTATTTATTATTCGGCATTCGAACCCTATTTTTAATCCACGAAAGCCGGCAGGTCGTCGGATGGTCCATATTTCCCCGGAGCGTCGTCCAATGATGGATAGCGGCGGGATTCCGGGTTAGATCCCGTTGCCGTTGTTTTGCGTGAAGTCCCCCGACCGGCCGATTCACAACCCCCCCGGCCTTGCCACTGCACCCGGTAAAAAAACTCAATTATTAAGAGTAGCCGCTCTATCGATAAACAAACCGGTCTCACGGGATCATTCATTGATGCCGGTCGTCCACCATGAAGAACTCCATGAGTGTACACTAGTTTTTAACCCCGCTATGGAAAAGGAAGTACCCTGAAACCCGATAGAAAATAATTCTCCATTATTTCGTCTGTAATGACAAGAGGGCTCTTTACAAGGGAACTCACGCGACGTATTACCCGACAATGAGACATTTCATAATTTCGTTAAAATCATTTTCTCCACCGGGCAAAATGAATTGTAATATGAAGCAATTTCAGAGTCCTTTGAGGGCCCTCCCCCACTCTCTCTCTCTCTCTCTTTCTCTGGTTTCAAAATATCGAATGAAATTACAACGCCAGCGAGACAATTTCGTCCCAAATTTAATTTCGATTTAAATTCAATTTAGGATGTTCGAGCATGTAAGCGCGCGATTTCTCCCGCGTGCAGTTGACATCATTTAAACCTAATTAGTAGTTGTGCGTAATCGCAGGTTCCGTTAATTGAATACCGGACCGAATTAATGAGAATGCGAGCGAAGATTGCAGTTATATAAAGGTCCCTAATTACTATAACATCGCAAATGGGTTTTTCTGAAATATTTCAACTACGATTTTTCGGTTCGTTCTCCCGGAGGCTTTCTGATCCCAGAAGAAAAGTTTGGTCGAACATGTCCTTATAGAATTTACGGGCAGTTGACACTTAAGAAAGTGTATAACTTGAAACTTGATTGAATTCAGTATGGCGAAAGACCAAAACTGATCAAGGATTATATAATCTGGCGTTTTCTTCAGAAGAACTTCTTTCTGTGTAACTCTCCTGCTCCTTCAACCTCATTTCATTTTCCCGTACAATAGCACCATAGACAGAGGGTGTCTAAAATCTGCCCACAGCTATTTTTTGTATTTATTGCAGTGATATTAGTGTGCACATTAGCCTATGGTTACTCATTAATCCCAATTTCTCAACTCACAATACCACACATCTAAAGAAGAGAGGTTTCAGTGCGGCTCCCTCCTCTCTACGCTTTTCTATGATCATAAACTTCTGTTACAGTTAATGCCTTAGTAATTGTTGTTTAGTGTTATATGTTATGGTGTAATTGTTTTGTACCCGGGTTCAGTTAACGGCTCGTTGTGTTGCGGGACCCATAGCCCGGTGCACTTGCGGAAACCAAACGGGCATGCGCACCTCTGTTGCTGCTAATACAACTCGGTAACTGCGTTCAAAAAGCTCTCGCGTCTATATTAACCGGTTTTAAGACCACCCAGCCGCTTATTTATCTTCTTGTACGCCTTCCGTTATTGTGTTCTTCTCGCCTCTAATTCCGCTAGGACAGCGCCGCTGAATGGGCGTCAGCTGCGAGACGCCCCCACGGCCCGTTTAACTCGGCAGGGAATAATTAATTGCAAATGAAAAATGAACGCGGCCCTTCTCCTCGGCCGGACTTTCCTCGAGGGCGAATAAAAAAAATGGACCCAAACGGTGGGTGTTTGGGGTGATGTGTAAATGGTTGAGGACAAATTGTTTTCTCTGTAAACAATTACCAGTCCTCCTATTATTCTACATTTGCGGCCAAACCGCCAGTACGATGTTTCCAAAACTTACAAAAATTTAATTCGTTTTTCTCCTCTTTAACCGTTTGAGTGCTGTAGAGTTTTCTTATATATATGCTAAAAGTGCGCAATGAAATGCGTAGTAATTTTTTTGGAGAACAATAGAAATGGTTATAATTAACACTAATTATTATTTAACATGCTATCACTAATAATTCGCAATCTCTTACGAGGGATGATGATATCACTTCCACTATCACTTTGAAAGTCATTACTATATTCTTCATTATCACTTCTCATATCACAGTCACTTTCAGATGAATGAAAACATGACATGGTGTATTTCGTAATGATCAGTATAACAGTTGTTGAGCAAGTGAAAACAGTTTCTAATTCCTATAAAACAACGAAACTGCGATTGATAGGAATTCAACTGCTCTCAATAGATGCGAAAATTATACTACCCAACAGCAGCGTCTCCGCATTCTCGGTATAAAACAAGCGAAGCGCGATAGCACTTCACCGCACTCAAACGGTTAAAGGCAGAAATCCGATAAAGGTGTTAGACGTCCCCGTACACTGGATAACGATGAGAAAATCTTCCTTCATCTAGTCTAGCCTTCATTAATGTATTTAAAGGCTGTCAAAACTTTTACAGCCCAGAGAGGTGATTAAATTCCTCGTTATATTAATGACAGAATGCCGAATAACCGTTTTTGTGAGGTAAAATGGGGAATGGAATTTTATGTTACGGATATTTCGTAAAAAAAATAATAAAACGTGTATTCTGATAGGGAATTAGCTTTTATTTCCATAAGTCCACTTCCCTGATTTAAAATTGTATCTCCAGCAGCGTTGTCATCACTCGTGTTACTTCTACCGGGCATTAATCATCATTTAACGGAATGCGCCGTGCATTGAGTGACATTGGGGTGTTTATGAATTCCGCTTCCGCATTTAATTATGAGCCTGCCTGGCGTGCACCGCGTCCTCTCCTTGATATATTACGGGGCTGGGTCCGACCGAGAAATGAAAATTTGGGCCATAAGGCGAGTAAAACGGGGAGAAACTCTTGAAGATGACTCTTGAAGTAACGAGGGACCTAGTCTACCCTACTCGATTCCCACGAATGCACTGTTGTTCTAATTATAAATTTTTTTATATATCCTCATTAATATATCGTATAAAAAAATTGATCGATTGTTTCCGTAGCCAGTTTTTGTTTTTAACTGAGATACACAAATTGAATGAAAACTATCAAAACAAAATTATAAAGGGGACACGAAGAATTAATTTTATTTTCATTAAATCTTAATTTAAAAATTATAAATCCAGAAAAATTAGATTTTGGAGGCAGATCGTTGACCTCATTTATCGTTAAATTAAAACTGTATTTTTTACCTATGTACACGTGTTGTATTTTGAATTTCGTGCTTGTAAAAGAGGTGTCTTCCTCAAGAGAAGAAGCTTCAAGTTTACTAATTAAAGACTTCATGTTCTATATGTACACGCGCAAGGTTACACGGTTTCAAAGCCTCTACTCTTTTACTTCGTGGTAATGTATTGGCCAAACAACAGATATAAATGTACAGATGCGTTACGGACTCTTACTACCCATTTCCTTAGGTAGAGCTTCTGTTAATTAAGCAGAAGAACGCCGGTTAGTACCCTAGTAATTATGTACATCGCGGATTTCCAGATAAATCTAGACTCTAGAATATGTTTCAGTATATATTTCAGTTTTTCAAAAAGGAATGTATTCGGGAGGAGGTTTGCAAAGAGCTTTACATAGTGCAAGAAACTCTCTAAGTATTCAGGGTCGGTAGCATCTGTAAAAGTTTTTAACCCCTAATTATATTTCAGAGTCCGACCACGTGCGGGGAAATTCTATGAAATTTTCCTTTTTTTTACAACACAGAAACTAATTTTCATAATAAGATAGACATTACAGAAGTTTGAACTCCGCACAAAGAATTTTCTTGGTCAATATTTTAAAGTTTCCTTGGGAAGTCATTGTTGCGATATTTCAAGTGTTTTCCCGAGATTTTTTCCACGCTCGAATTAATACTACTCTCGAGTTTCATTTATACACCGAGCACGATTTCAAAAAACTACTGAAGGGGTACTGAGGGTACTTTTGAATTTAAAATTATTTTATATATATCCACAAGTAAATTGCGAATTAAGTGGGTTCGACTTATTCGAATTATTAACTGGATAATCTTATAATTTAAGTACGACTATTATTTCATTATTATTTCAACTCTCGTATCTCCGAGTCGTAGTCCCACTCCCCAATAACCCCCCAATAACATATTTTAATTCAGAAATTCGTCTGAAGGGCGGATTCCTTAATACAAAGTTCAGAAATAACACCGCCTGTATAATGAAGCTGATGGAGAAGATGCAGGGGAACAACGCTGAACGATGAGCTGTTTGTTTTCACTCCAGATCCATTCCGATTATGGTTTCCATCAAGGGCGCTTCCATTACCAAAACCCGCGAAAGTGCTCCAATTTCTAACTGTATATTCTGATGTATAATCTCAGGTAGTAGTGAAGGGGACAAATGCCAAGCTAGCATCAATAAATATGCATGACGGGAATAAGTTGAGAGAAAAAAATTCTTTTGGGTGAGATGTGAAGACACCGTTAGCTCAGGTTCCGATATAGACGGAATTGCAGGGTACACGGGCAATTATTTTATCTGCAGGTAAATTTTTAATCCTTCATTATCCCGCCAATCCGATACATGTGGCAAGCAAATGGAATTTTACTTCGAGCGCAAATGGAATTTTAAAAAGGGCGCTAACCGAGTTGGCGGAAGTTAAGGAATTTAAGGATTGCTTAGAATTCGCGAAACCGCCGCCTGTAATCAATTTAGGCCCGGGAGGGAATTTAATTGGGCGAGTCGTCGTCTCGTCGCGGACCGCGTCCGTGTCAATGACAATACGCGCTCGGTTAAGATTCCAACTGTGGTATTAGGTTCCGTCTTAAAAGCGTCGTGCAAGCATCAAGGATACGGCCTGTTTATTTTTAATAATAATTCTGCTACATTAGAGTAAACGTACTCGCAATTTTAATTAGTTAATTTTGTCTTAGTTTACTATAAAAACCGACAATCAACCCAAGAATCTTCGCCGTATATCCCCTTTTTATTAAACATGATATTTTAGTAGTATTTTTATTCGCTAAGACATTGTGCCAAGACATAGGCGATTGGAGAAGATCACACGGACGAGATGAAGCTCAATTCCCCTTGGTGTTTTTTTTTTCTCTCGGGTTATATAAGCAAACCGGAGATTACAGGGATAACGGGGAAGATATGAGTTGGCGTTCGACTTTAAAAAATGGAAATTGAAACTGTAAATCAGTGGCGGAACGGAGCCAAATCGCTTCGGTCGGACGGTGAGGCCGCTGAACCCGCCCCCAAGAAGAACTGGGCCACCCCAATTTTCGGGGGCGGTTCTTCTTTCGCCCGGGGTGTAAATTCTTAGATATGGGAGCGGAACGGAGGGCGAATTGTTGGGTCCTGGGGCCCCGTACACCTTATTATTGTATCCGAGACCGTGTGCGGCCAAACGGCTGTCCGACTTTCTCCCCTAGGCCATTCCCCTGTATCTACTTCAACCCCGTCCAACTTTAGAATAGCGATAAAAGCGAAGCATGCAAACATTGCGAAATAACAATGCGGAAGGGCCCAAATTTGATGTTTAGATATCGGCGGAGCGTTTGAATTATTTTCTTTATTAATCAGCATTGGACATACACGCCAAATACAATTAAACCTAATATAAACAACAATAGAATACGCGATAAGAGCAGAATCGAATTGCCGAAAATCTAAATCAATACTCAACTCCCGAATTGTTCGACGCGAATATACCTTATCTCAGGACAGCGTCCTAGCTATATATAAATACATTTGTAAGCATTTTTGAAATATAAGATATCGGTTTTCCGCTCCCGGGGGTATAAAGAAAACCGCTTATAGGTTTATCGAAAACGGCTTAACTTCAGACTTCGCAGATTTCTTTTTCGCCCGCCTGAAGTACATTAGAAAGCTGCGGAAGCATTCTTCCTAGAAGTAGAGGGCGTATTTTAGTTATCTTCGTCAGGAAGATTATATTACACTCTATAAGTAAGAAATACTACTTAATCCAATTTATTTTAAACTTATTTATTTTCGAGTGTTCGGAGAAAGAACTTTTCCCAGTTGATTCCAGGTAAAATAAGTGCTTTACCCATTGTTTTCAAGTATTTTACTTCCATCGTCAAACAATAAAACGAACTCAATTGTTTGTACAAAAAGACGTCGAATTATTTACATATGTCTTCAGATTTATTGGGGAAATTTCATATTCTTGTAGGACCAACGTTTATTTTTCTAATTTTTGTACATTATTGTCCCGGGATTATACAAATTCAAAATCATACTTAAGGTTATGTATTTGGCCACTAATGATTGAGTCACTATCTGCCATAGAACCACAAGATTTATCCATGACGTCCGCATAACGCAAACACGAGGCGAAAATGTTCCAACTGTACTAGGGAAAGTGATAATCCAGAATTTTCCGTTGATAAAAATATCTTCCCGACGGTCGAATAAAAACGGAATCAGGATCCGATAAACGAGCAAGCGATTAAAACAGATTAATTATTCCGGGAAGGAGAATTTGTTATTTTAATAAGGTCGGGGACTTCGATAAAGACCCACCGGGCTCACCCCCACCCCCAACTAGAAAGGGAAATAATCCTCGTCCGGACAATGCAATTAGCCGTCACGCCCGTTAGAAATTCATCATAATTATTCTCTTTTTTTCTTCCGCCATCGACCGATAAAATTATGCAGGCCATTATGCAACCATATTATGATCGGGCGATTAGCTGAATTATACTGTAATGCATTGGAATTTTTGTCAATATAAGTTATTTGATCGAAGACTCAGTATTCGAGCGACGGCATCGGCTAAAACCGATTCTTAAATCTACCACTTTCTCCGATACCCGTTAAAACATTTTCAATACTATATAGTTAGATAAAATTCGGTAATCATTGCGGAAGGGCAGAAGAAAGAATGATGGTCCAACAAACGATACCTATTCGAAAACAGTATTTTCATCTACTGCTTAAAATAAAATCTCTTTAAATCAACCCTGCGTACAATAATTGGTCGGATTTCTGAATGAACTTGATTTCCTGAGTGCCGATTCTCAAATATATACATATACTTCATCTACCCATGGTAAAATCATAACGAGCACAACATAAAACACAGTTGATTTGAATTTTCGTGTTAATGATTGCCTATGGAAAGCTGAAATACTTGCTTGTGCAAAATACAGAATATTTTAACGCTATGAAAAAAATAGTTGGTTGAAATGTGCAGATGTAGAAATGTTCGGGTGATTTGAGCCGGTTAATGTTTTACTTTTATTTTAGTTCACTGTGGAAGAAATTCAGGGTAATACGATTAATATTAATTTAATAATGCTATAAATCTGGGAGGATTAGGAATCTCTTTATCTTCAGCGGAATTAACATAGTTAGGTACTTATGCCTGTAGGCATAAGGCATGATATAAGCAAAATACTGTTACTGAAATATTCAGGTTAGTGCTGTTATATTGGCAGAGATGACGGCACGTGGATAAACCCGATGTAAAATTGGGTCAAACAACAAAGAGGAGATCGCACATGTGATTCATGATTACATATTATCTATATTTTGCAGTATTCATCGGGTTTTTGCGCGTTATTCCGTCACTGGCTATTGTTGTATTGGCTTTGTCCCCCGAACGCAGATCGGCGTGTTATCGTGATTCATTTAAATCAGTCTTACATCTTTTTAATCCGGAGTAAGGCAAATTCAAAGCCAGACTCGATGAATTATAAAACCTGAAGTTCGCAAATACAGCGGACTGAATGTAACAGAAAATTTTTGCAGTAAAGGGAATATAAATGGAAGTATTAAGCCTTGTTAGTACGCCGAAACAAATCTATATCCAGCGTCTCTTATATCTGAAATACGGCGGAGTCGAACTTTTGCTTTCGGGCCTGATCGACAGCCAGAGATTGGATGCGATTATAGCTGAGATTCTGCGGAATGGAAGTATAATTTTACAATTCTCAATACTCCATTAAATTAGCTCAGTTAAGTTTTGTCTCCGGGGTTGACAGACACATGGTTGTTAGTAGAGAAAACGCTGGATGGGTCGCATAAAGCGTGGCCGACACTTAAAGCCTTCCTTAAAAATTTAATCGGAGACCCCCGGTCCCCCCTCTATTTTGTCCCTATCCTCGGTGTTCCTCCCCTTCGCGAGACGATCGTATTATAAATTTAAACCGGAGCGGGTCGGTCATTTCAATTTAATATATGGCCAGGCATGGAGCTCGTCTGACGAACGTTCAAACGGCGGGCTCTCAACCAGTCAACGCTGAGACTATATTCCCTGAAATGTTTCAAATGACTTCGATTATTTCAACTTCTGGTCTACCCACAGTCTATTGTTCATTGATATCACTAAAAATCAGGTATGAAAAACCTTATTTTCATGCGGGTTGGACATAATGAACTTTATTTATTCAGAAAACATGTGTTATAAAAGAAAGAAAACACGGTTTTTTCTAACTTTATAATCTCAACTGTACAAAGAAGTGAGAGCCATACAATAGCTTCATGCAATTTCACTACGTAACCACATTAATCGTATTTATAAAAAGAAATGTTCAATGATATTGACGAAAAGTACTGTAAATCTTATCCAGTGCTCATAAACGTTGCATTTTCATAATTTTATACTTCTTTACAACTCTAGAAAACTATTCTCTCTTCAGGCGTTGTTTATAAAATATGAGATTCTTCCAACCAGGAAGGGAAGAAAATCGTGTTTTATAAATACGTTATATAAATATTATACGAATTCAAATCTCGTAGTTGTATGATTTACGCACTGAATGAATTACATGGAATATGTATTACTGATGAGTCAATTTGGAATTTAACTTGACCCCTTCTCCTGTTACAATTTTAAACCCACCTCCACCGAAATTCACCGTGAATATACTTACAGGGGACTTCCTCTAGTAATTCACCTTTACGAAACTACTTCGTTTGTTTTTGTGTGTCTCCCTCTTCTTTTGAGACGATCGCGTTATAAATTTAAACTCCCTCGGAAGTCGGTTGGAGGAGGTTCCATTCCAATTTAATGTATAGCTGGCCGTGCAAGAACACACAACCCCCTGCTGGCAAGGGTTTGACAAACGTACCCAGGACCCGCCCACGGCTTGTCGCTCCCCTTACACCAACCGAAAACTACAACTACCTTCCTAGGAAGACAACTATTTTAATTTTTATAGCCCGCCCCTACACAGTTACACCGACTGGAATGTCCGACTGGAAGAAAAAGGGCCTGCATATAAGACAGACGGGTAGAATTTCCATTGCGAGAAAAATATGTGGAGTCTTCTTGCTAGTCTAATTGTCTGTTCATTCGTATACCCTAACTTCAGGTTATAAGAAAATGAACTGGTTAGGTGCATATTTACTAGCGATATTATTTCTAGTATTAAAACTATATATAACTTTTAAAAATTCCCATTACATCATGGTAATATTACTGAACAATTTTAATCCCACGCGATTCTAATTAATAAATAACAACAACAGGGTAAACAATATTAATGTAACATTATAAAATAATTTCCTATTTAACCGGTGAAGCTGGTTATGGTACTGTCTAAATCGGATTTAAATGCTCCGACGGGAGATAAATATTTGTGTTCTCAAATAGAATAAAAGCGCGGTAGAAAATTTCGTAGTCAAAGCCGGGTTCATGACAAACACGCCCGGGATCCGCCCCCGGCCTTTGCACGAAAAACTATTCCAATTTCTATGTTTTATTCCGTACACAAAGCCAAGTTTTATTCCGTACCACCAACAATTGTACGGCCACGGTCCAGGTAATTGTCCCGATTTTCCGCGAACATTTATAGTCCATTCGGGCGCGGCCTTGGGTCATGTTCGAGATAGTCAAGAATAAGCCCATTTCGGATGGCTTTCAACGCTGAACCGAAAGGAACCGAGGGCTATTTAAAATTTCATGGCTCCCCGATATAAATCAAAGGAAGAATTGTACAGGGGCCCGGGCGGGCGTCGTCTTTGCCAAAAGAATCCCTGCCTTGTTGTTTTTCGCTCCTTGTTTACACTGGCCATTGTTTTAAACCTCTTTAATGGTTTTCATGGCGGACCTCGTTGCGAACTTTCTGCCGATGGCATGGTTATTTACGATTTTTTATTTTTGGGAAATTTTGTTCAACTCGACGTATTTTTTCCGGAGAAAGCAGCCAGGGGGGAAATGTAACACACGGTTAGAATACATTATCGGCTGGTTTTTAGTTGGCATTCCCGAAATCGAAAACCGGCTCAGGACGAGGGCAAGCTGACCAGCGACTGCGACTTGTCGCGGCCCTGACATTTTACCCGCTCGGAAATGACAAATCCCTTATTTAATTAACTTTATGACTCGGGATGTTCAAAAGGGGGGTTGATGAATGGCCAAATGCTCTACTGGAGGACGACCGACGATGCCTTACGTGCATAAATATACATTTATGGACATGGACACATAACTGTTCCCTGTCATTCAATGATCGACACGAGACAATTATAAAATAATTCGGGAACATTTTTTTTTGTTCAATTAACTTGAAACTATCATGAAACTACCGCTTACTTATCTATTATTAAAGAGATTTGGAAAAGACGAGATGGTAGGATACAGAATTTGTCACACAAAATGATACATTGCAGGCCTTTATTGAAACAAGGAGCCAAGGATTAGGAATATCTATTGTGCCGGTATCTACTTCATCGTTAAAATCATGACAATGATCGGGTGTGAGATAGAAATAAATTCGAAATTTATATGATATTATTCTACGGCTGATACGTGCTGTTTAGACTTACAGACGGGGGATAACTATTAATTATTTATTTCAAGTTTAAAGTATTTCTATTGTCGAAGGGTAACCGGACTGTGATGTGCCAAGGCTTAAACTGCCGGCCGAGTTCGGCAAAGACTTATGGCCCCGTTCGAAGATTAATGCCTAAATGGTTTTCCCTCGCCCCGTCTTGCCGCCGCGGCCGGTCATTGCTTTCCTTTAAGTTCGAAAAGGTCCGCACTTTCTTTCTCCTTTTCTTTTTCCCCTCCTCCTCCTGCCCACTGGGCGGTCACTAGTGCTAGTGCTAGTGCTACTTCTTAGCCGGGGCGTTCTTCTTTTACCCCGGCCTGTTTTATTGCCGGCCGCTGTAACTCGCTTGCCTCCCCTTGCCGCCCCATGACCATTCCCCCTCGCCGCGCTCAAGCCCACGACCGATCTCGGTCCGGGCATGCAGTGAATCTTCATCAATCCGTATGAACTTAAAGTGTGATTTCTCTTTCCCCTCCCTTCACTACCCCCGCCCTACTCTCCTTCCCTTTCCCGGTAGTGGGATACTGTGTAAGGGGTCGGGGGGATACGAGACTTGTTAAGCCCCACCCAACCATGAATTAATGTCAGGGACGGGACTCGGACATAAGTTCAAAAGTTTTATCCCTTTTCCTTCACCGGTACGCGGCAATTCTTTTTTTCTGCACTATATCTATATATACTGATGTTATATTGCAAAAATATGACTACGATTAGAAGAATGAAGTTATTTCCCTGTGCCATTTTTTTAAAAGTGATACAGATCTTCTTAAAATCATTAATAGCAACCATTACCTAGTAACACAAAAGTACAATTTAAAAGTGACAATATTGTTTAAATAACTTTTATTATGAGTAAACCCGTCCAAAAATTCAAACGTTTAAACCTCTTTCATCCGGAAGAATAACTGTCTAAATTATTTTAAATAAATTGCTTACATAATACATTGTTCCATTTTATTACATATGTAATATTACATACTTATCTAAATCATTCATTCCGTTTCAAATCAAATAATCTTTATACAATTAAAAAACGTTCAAGAAAACTATCGACCTTTATCAAGACAGCGGACTATCGGATGACCGTTCGGTATTGTTTCCAAGGAGAAAACCGCCGGTCGCATTTGTTACGACAATAAATCCCCCACCCCGACCTCAGAAGAACCGTTTTCTCGAACGATGGCCCGGAATAGTTACGAGGGGCCGGAGATAAGTTGCCCCCGGGCGGTGGCTGGGAGGGGCGGGGGCGCCTATCTGTTGGCGGGCCATAAACATGCACCGGGCCTCTCTGGACGCGTAGCGCCGGGGTTACGGCAATTGAGAGCCAGATCGGTTTATCAGGGGCTCGGGTGTGGCGAGAGCCCGGGGCGGGGGCGGGACGAGATAAGGTGCCCCCGGGGGCGGTGCTGAAACCTGGCAGAAGGCGGGGCCAGACCACACTTGTTACCTTTCGGGAGGCCCACCGCTATCTCTCAACGCGATACCTACTTCCTTCCTGTGTCCGCTTTCCGGCTGATCGTTTTGTGTAATGGCTATTGATGTTGAAACGATCGCGGAGGAACTCGATATATCTGTTGTCGTTTTAAACCCTTAAAGCTTTAAAACGCTGCACTCTCCACACGATTAAAAATGTTGATAATTCGACAATATCGAAGTAAGTTGTCCCCATAAACATAATTTAAGTTTCATGCCAAGAGGTTTAATATACTTTAAACTTTAAAGTCAAAAACAATTTTGTCAATTATTCGAAATCCGTAAGGCGGTAATGCGTTTTTGAAAAACTGAATTTGTGTGATTTGAATTTCAAACAAATAATTCAACCTATTTCCGCCTGTTTTTGTTTTTACTGCCGGTGACGGCAATTCGGACGTATTTCCTCCAACTTGTTACGGGTGCAATAAGCCGTTAAAATATTTCCTTACCACAACTTCAAGCCGAATGGCGAAAGGGGGAGACACGCGAGCGCCGCGGGTCCGCGCGTCCGGGACGCGTGTCATAATAATTAATGTCGCGTTTGAAACGGCCGGAATTTCAGAAATCCAACGGGACCGATCCCAATCGAAATACACCGGCCCGCCCCCCGCCGACACACAAACAATAAAAGTCTGTACTGTTTTGCCCTCTGTTTCCGTTTTACGATCGTCCGAAGATTTTACAGGAATTCGAAATTGTGCAGCTGATCGCCCAGTTATTACCGCAGTTAATCTTCAGAATTAGGTACGGAAATCCTTTTGAAAAAACCGAGAGATCATAGGATATATTTTTAGAGATCCACGATGTTTTCAAAGTCTTCAGTAGCATTCTCTTCTGTTGGGTGGTGAGTCACTTCTGAGACTGAAGAGGCGGCAAATATCTAGAGTGATGTATTTTTAGACGTAACGATGCCGTTATGTCAGTGAGGTTCTAACGCCTACGCGATGTAGTACAAATCAATTACACTTCGTACTTCATTCTATTGCACAACGCCGAGTAACATAGGAATAAATGGATATCATGCCCAAAATATCTGTCACACAGCCAATTGAAAGAGATGAAGCTAAAATTTCTTACCAAACGGCAAATATATGGAAAGAAAGTATGATTAATTGTAGCTATGAAATGTTTCCAACGTATGGAGTAATCATGCAATATTTATTTTATGTTGTAGATATTGGAAAAAATAGGAACCATTATAAAATTTATTCTAATTTTAATAGAATGTTAACGAATTATTCGTTTTAAGGTATCGTTTTCTTAATTCCGGAAATACCAACTAGAAGTCGGGGGTAAAGACAATATTCACCGACGATTTAGCCATCACGTCAGCTTTCTTCGAACGCTACGCTATTTTCCGAATTTATACGGCATTTTAATCAATAGAAACAGCCAAAAAAAATTTATAAATTAGGATATCTGTCTCTGGCTACTAATTGTTGGAAAAATTTATGTGGCAATGATTCTCGAAAATGTACTCGAGTCATGCCAGGTCGTGGTTCGGGACAATATAGTTTAGGTTGGGCCGGTGATCTCCGGGCGAGCTTTTTCTTTTTTACTTGTGCTTCGACCCCGACAAAAGACAGGGTGTATTATTAAGGCGGCCATGCCCTTGGCTCCACTCCTCCCTGAATGCCCCGACATGAAAACGGCCCTTGATTGGCCGCACGGGGAATTAATTACGTGTAATTATAATGAAGGCATAATCGAAATAGCGACGCCAATGAGATTCATTAGGGCTCGAGTTAATAATTCGGCTCCGAAATAAGACCGCCTTTTCGACTTTCTTTTTGCCGAAATATAGAAAATACTGGGAATAGCAATTTGTACTCGTTACTATAAAATGTTTCTTTCGGACGCCCTAATATCTGGCATTTGTGTAGACCTCCTGAAATTAAGTATGTTTCAGTACAGTGACTTACATTTCTGTTTGGCTCTATAGTTTTGTAACTCTAGACTATTCTGATAACGTTAGAATTAATTTTTTCCTACCTTCTACCTGTTAAAATTATTTTTTTCAAAAAATTCAAACTTTTATATGTATAAGATCGCCCTCGGGGGTTCTTGCTGGGTATTGTCCCGGACTATGTACCAACATTAGTACCACGTATCTGCGAAACAGAAAATTCAAATTAAAAATCTATCCCTGTTGCAAGGAAAACCTGAAGTGCGAAAACTCGTTATTGCGTATTATTTAAAAAGGTCTATTTCTAGTTTTTTCGGTGTACGATTCCGATTCCTTTTTGGATCGATAGGTTTTCCACCCGGAATGTCGGGCATTAACGAGGGAAATCCCGCACCATATCCCACGCTATCGGGTCAATAAATAAATAAATAATCTCGCCTTTTATCCAGAAGCAGTTGTTAAAGAACAAATTACCGAACTGAATTCGAATGGATGTTTTAGAGTTGTATGGCATCGGTCGGATCGTGTACGGCTGACTGGTTAGAGCACTCCAGCGTCAACAGTCCAGGATTCGAATTCCAGTGGCGGATAATCGAATTTACTTCCAATTCCAAGTTCAAATTGATCGCGAGTAGTGCTCCTAGAGCTCATGAAAAGTCATTAGAACATACATTTTTGCATATAGTTTAATCAATCTAGCATCCTGACAAGTAGAAACTAGCAGATGGGAATTTATTAAATCAATCAATATTTTCGTTTCAATATGTTTTTATTCGCGTTGTGTACAGAATAATAAATAAGTAATTCTCATCTTTCCCAGCTATTAAATCTTTATAAAACAATTTTATTATTTATTTAATACAAGTCTTTCGTATATTGTCATTGTTGCCGTTTATATTTTACCTTTAGATTGGGAGTTCTGCGGAAAACGTTTCATGAAACAAAGGAATAAGAAAGCGACTGCAAGCCCCCAAACTAACTGAGGTCCTCCTCCCCAATTTTCTTTTGGTTTTAAAATATATTTGGGAAGGCACAAAATGTGGAGGTAGAGAGGCCGCGTGGAATTTGCATACATTACAGAGGGTAAGTTCTGGCTCGACGTAGCGTTCCGGTCTTATGCATATGAAGTCCCCCCGAAACCACCAATTTTTTTATTCATTTCATTCTGTTTTCAGTGTCTGTCATAGACTTATGGTCGTTAGTTAAACCTGATTTCTCAGCACAGGGTCCAGGGTGTTGTTTACATGCCTACATTTAAATAAGACTGATTGATATTGTTGAAATTACAATTACTTGTGAGTGGTGTTCTTTAACGTTATACATTGGCTTCATGGAAGCACTTAATGTGAACTGGGGCTGTGAGGTTCTTTGACCAATACACCAGTGCACAAATGATATGAAATAGAAACTGCAGAAGAGTAATCCATTACTTTTATAGCCGTTATATCCACCCAATTATAAATGCTTTAAAATTCAAAACTAAATTAAATGAATAATAAATTCATGACTTGAAGAGAAATTTCTGAATGGAGAAAACTTCACTGCGCCATCCATATAACGTAGACTAAAAATTCATTGAATCACTGAGAATTTACATTACAGTGTGATAACCATGTGGCATTTACAAATTAGATTTATTTATTTATTTTGCGCTACTACAATGGGAGCTGCAAAACAACAATAATATTATTAAAAAAAGTATCATGAAATTGAGTTCATCATTCATAGGTAATAAAATAGCTATTTAGGTATTAACCTTCTGAAGAAGTTTGTGTAATAAGCCAGTAAACTTATTTTCGAAAAAAGTAGCATAATTCTCGTTATTGAAGTGGGTCAATCTAGTTAATTTGGAAAGTATTCTCGGTAAAAAATGCAAAAAAACAACAAATAATTAGGTCTTGGCGAAGTAATCTCGCGAAATTGGACCCCCTAAATTCCGTATCCAATACCCCTGATTGCCTTCCAGTTCTACGCGAGGGTCCCCATATTTAAAACTTAACAAAAAAATGGTTTTAGGCACAAATTTTCTATTGTGAAATATAATCTACAAAACAAGGTTGTTTAACTTCGAACGCCTATCGAAAGTGAATTAAAAATGTATTCTACAAAGGTGGTATCCGAACGCCAGATAACTTCCAGGTAGGTTTATTATTAATATATATATATATATATATATATATATATATATATATATATATATATATATATATATACGAGGGGGAGTGAGATTGGGAATAAAAAGTAAAAAGATATACGATGAAGATATCAAAGTGCGACACAAATTCGACGTCTGCCGTATTATTCCGTTCCGCAGGGGCGGTCCCGAATAATGGGCTCAGGAGATCAAAGCCGAAACCGGCTGAAGGAGACTAAAAAATAATGCCGGAGAAAGAACCCTCCCGGATGAACGGCTGGCCGGAGCAAACACGGCTCACAATAAAATTATGGACAGGAATTGTAATAGCGCACGCTCTGCATAAGAGATTTACGTTTTATGGGACATGATGGATTCAAAGATGTCGGAGTTCGGAGGAGCGCCATTACCGAAAACCCGAAACTCCACCCGAGCGTGTCCGGACGAAATCGTGACGTAATTCCGGGGATTCTTAGTCGGCCAAACCCGAACGCCTCCACGTGGCGGGGCATGGATAGGGAGATTAACTATGAAACGATGAAGAATATCCCTAAGGGAGATTCCCGTCAAGGGGGGGATTAAGTGGTTGAGAAATTAAGCTTATGAAACCAGTCAGCAGGCAGTATTTGAGAGAAAACCACACAAATGCGAACCCGATTGAGAATGAACTAAAGGAAATATGTTATTCGAGGGCTGCTCAATATATCCTGAAATATTATTTTATATCTGGCATACCTTAAGAAAGAACAATGTCCTAGTTACATTGTCTCCCGTCTGGGCCATATTAATACTGACTATTTAATGTTCTACACTGTCTGAATAATAATTCAAACCCAGTACCAGTAGGCAGAATAGATAGATATTGCTGAATGATTGCCATTTTCAAACTTTGGAAGTCTAATTTTATGACTTCACAGGCAAACTACTGGTCATCAATTATCATCCTTCGAACATAAATTATATTACACGCGCGGTATAATCCGTTCCGCGGTATGTTTCCCTTGACCCGAGGCTCAGGGTATTTATTCTAAGAATAGTTTTAATTCCTTTTAATCTCATTCTTCGTTTCACCCTTCCCAAGCATTTCAAGGCACCCAACATCTGAAGGAAGAGTGTTGAACACAAGCAGAACTCAATCGTGATATTAATTGACAGTTCACGATTAGAAGAAGTTACACCCGGTTAATAATAAATCGAAGCGTCGATTCAATTACTATCGGAAATGAGAGGAGTTCGTCTGGGCTAACCCGGCTAGAAGAATTTGAGCGATTAAACTGGCTCCGGTCGTCCAATTTTCGTTGGTCCCTCAGGAATGAGGGTAAGCCATGGGCCAAGTCCGGGGGGCCTTCGCCAATAAAAAATAAGGGCCACTTGAAACTCAGGGCACGAGTCGCGAAACGAACTCTCCGCCTCCTCCTCGGCTCCTTCCACTTTTAGTATCTCCTTCTGCTCCCTCCCACCAGCACAAGTGATTCAGAGATGGGATTAATTCCGGGAATACCGCTGGCTTTCAATTTTTCAGAAAATCAATTTACACGCATGCTTTTAACGCTATTCGTTGTTACCGCGATTCATCCTTCCTAGTACATGCGAACTGTCGTCGAAGAATTGTATGGAATACTGACATTTGTACACTTTTCCAGCATCCGGCTTGTAGTAATCCGCGTTCTACAATGTATACAGAGATATGTAGAAAAGTGTTATGAGATATTCACGGGGGTCTCGAATAAAGGCCCATAAATGTCGATTGGTCCATTGGTTACAGGAGGAGACGAAATTGTTTAACGACTCCAATAAACCGTTTTGAGCGGGCTAGATTTCAAAAAGCCTATTCTCGTCCTTTCCCGGAGCTATTTCTACACAGGCCCTTCATCGGGTTAAACCGGCGAATACTCAGTACCGTCATCATTTAACCAAACAGTTGGGTAGTAATACTAACGGGTGGCGGACACGGCATGAGCTAATAAATGTAGATGTCGATTTCCCTTATTACGATGCCGCAGTTATACCGCTCGGTTATTATTACTGTAGAGATTGACACAATTGAATGGCATTGAAACGGAATTCTTTTATCTCATTCACTCGTGTAATAGTAATGAGTATTTGCTCTAATACCGCCTCGTGGTGGTGCTTTAAAATTAAGGTTCGTACTACTTTATTTCATCTTCACCGTGGTTTTATTCTCACCGTTGGTTTTTCCAGCCCCGCGAATTTTAGCTGATACTTTTCCGAGTAAAGCATCCCGTCCCTATCCAGCCACGTGGAGGTCTTAGCGAATACTAAGGGCGGGGCAAACCTCGTTGAGGGAAAACCTTAATCCACTTGTCGGGAGATACCGGATCGCTGGGAAAAATCCCTCACTGCAAATTGTCTGAGCGTTGAAAAGGGGGGCTGGCTGTAGTATCATCACGAGTTACCTGACCTTTAATCCCATAAATATTTTAGCCCTTCAGAAATATTTGTAAAAAGTTACAACCTATCTATAGAAACTCACACGGGCTTCTTACTTATTTATATTTGTTGGTATCTATCGAGGATATTTTAATTCATCAATTCGTTCCTATTCAGATTCAGTGTACACAAGGATTCCTAACGATAGGATTCTGCAAAATTCGGTGTTTTCGCACAGTGTTCCTAAACAAGGAAAATTAGTGAAAGGTAAAATAAAGAAATCGACTCAAAACGCCGCCCCATTAGTCTATTAAAGAGAAATCGTTTCGTTACAATGTTCTTATCAACGTAAAATTCTACCGCCCCAAAACTACAGGGGTATGTAATTGTATTGAATGTGAGCTCGGATTGATTCGTGCCCAATTGATCGAGTTACAAAGCGTCGGCTGGGCCACGAAATTAGAGTTTTCTTAGGGCCGCGGGCCAACGCTAACTTTTAACTCACGCAATCTACACAAAGTCCAGATCGCTACATTATGCAATGAGCCCGAATTTGAATTAGTAACCCGCCCCCGTGGGCCCCGAGCACGTGCCTGACCGAGAAAAACAAACGCGACCCCCCTAATGCCGCCCGAAACCGTTCCGCTAATGCCGTCAGAAATATGATTTAGAGAAATGAAAATGTCATTTACGGCCATACTATTTACATTTCTTTCGTCCTTCACTGAGCTATTTTCAGAATACCTCCGATGGGACAATAGTAGTAGATAGTGAGTGACACAAACTGCTCGTTATTCCACATTCGGATCATCAATCCCGTTGCGCGACATACAATTTACCGGGTTTGGAAACAGCTTTGAAACGAATCTTTGACAGACACAGTTTGACAGATTCATTAAGCAACGTCTACAATACACCACGTCTCACCACGAAGAAACGTAATTTCAAAAAAATATTAAACAAATAATTGTTTTATAGTAAGCGAAATTGAGAACTACACTGTCACTAATCTTGTTACTTTTCTCTAATAGCACTAAATTTAACTGTTTTATTAATGCAATATTCATCTTTACTCCATTTTACCGATTATAGCTGTCTGATATTAAAACAGAATTAAGTTCAATCTTTTTACAGTATCAAAATTAAATCGTGTATTCAGATAAGTAAAAACATTGGCATAATTCAATTAATAAGTCAAATATCGGAATGCCGGATGATTAAAATCTTCAAATGCTAAGGGTTGACGTTGGGGATGGGGGATGGTGTTGTGGGGTCGTCGAGAATTTAATACGGGGGCGCCGGGAAATAAAAACATGGGACGGTTGCGGTTGGCAGAAGGGGAAGGCGGGGCGGGGTGGGGTAGTAGGGGGTACCGCGAGCCCGTCTTAAATCCGATGGGATTATACAGCTGAAATAAGAGACAAAAATAATCACGGCTCCATTACCGGAATAAGGGAGTTTCAGGCTGGAAAAAGGGGAGGGGGTTGTGAGCGGGATTGGGGCCGGTACTGGGGCGCTTTGGAAAAAAATTCATTGCCGGGCCACGTGAAAAGAAGAGAGAAAAGCTTCCCGGGTATTGCTCCTGGAGACTTGTGGGACTTAGTGGCTCTCCGGACTTTCAGAAATGGCGGCGTAGAAACAAAACAAAAAAAAGGGAAAAACAAAAAGAACAACCGGAGCAACTGTTCGGCCCCCGACCTGATCCGACAGTAAGGAAGGTATCGCAACTGAGCAGAAAAATATTCTTTCGATTATCACGTAGGGGTTAAAAATTATAAAATCCACTTTCCCACCTTGTCGGTTACACGGTAAATTGCACTAATTAAATTATTAGTCACAACCATTATTCTATGTTATTTAATTTAATATTTTCCCAATGGAAAATACACACCGTCTATGTGATGAAATAATTAAAACACATGAAAAAGGAACCTTTACCATTACCTCGGTCAATTTGATGTATGTGGATCATCGTACTGTATCGTCAATATCTCTTACCTGTAACATAAAATAAGATATTTAAAATATTCGTAATCTATGATAATTACATATACAAAAAACAGACTGTTCTGTACGCTATTAATTTCCCATAGTAAATGGAAATGGACAGCGAGTTAGGGTAATGTTAACGCTCTTCCCAATTGGAAAAGGTAAAGAATATAAATCATAGTGAAATTCGTTAATAAATTACACGAAATATGATTTAATTCACGCTCTTTATGCATAATTTAATTAACGCTACTGAAAAATGCATTATTTAATACAAAAAAGTAGAACGGAAGCATAAACCGCTCCAATATCTCTGATACACATTATTAATGTATGCGTAATACCGAACCGAAAAAATATAAATTAAGGGACCCCAACACGGTCTTAATCATATTATAAATATGATATTATAAATCATGTTATAAATAAACATTTTCCGATACATTGTCTGTATCGATCTTTTCCCTTTATTTTCCCCCGTACACCCTATACCTAATTTCTTCGTCCGCTCCTCGTCGGTGGGGCGAAGTAATATAGATGCAAATTAGTACGAATGCTAAGTGTCCCGAAATTTAATCAATAAACGTCATTGTGGGCGGGCATCAATATTCAATGCAACCCGGTAAACAGGGAACGGGGTGGTCCAACCGCCATTGCATCGTAAGGCACTGGCTGAACATAATCCATTGGTCGGTCTTGCAGGAAATTCCCGGTGAATCGTACATTAGACTTGTGTAAATTGTACATAATTTTACCAGATTTTACAACAGTATAACTCAGCCTAAATCGTCTGACCTGGGATGGGCAGCTGTTACGACGACTGGAAATCCCGTTCTATACTGCATAATAAGCTTTCAACGTAGGTGACAAATTATTAGAGAAAAAAGTTAAAAAATTGGACGGGTATTTTTAGTGAAGATCTAATAATATCGTGAAGCGAGGGAAGACGAAAAAAAAGCTGGCGTTATTAGATGAGTTACGCCGGGCGCTAACGAACTGGAGAAGATTGCCCTAAAAACAGCATCTGAGTGAAAGAAGATAATTTTTTGACGTTTTTTGAGTCGTGTGAAGGGTTATTCGACAGTAATTATATACGAAATATATTTCTCGTACGTGAGCGTATATAAATATATATTCAGTATTGTGAACAATACTTACTGATTTTATTATAATTACTTATTATACTACCTCACAAACCTACAAATGAAAAGGTGGTGAAGATGGCTAGTTGAAGGAACCGGTCTAGAAGTGACCGAACCAGCGAGCTGATTGGGAAGATTACAACTAAAATATTTTCATATTTAATATAAACGATTACAGTCGTTCTGTAATTATAACATTGAAGTTGAGGTACATAAAAAAAATTTAATCAACTCACCATCACAAAAAGGGTACATAGTCCTTATTGTAACGTGCAGGGAACGAAGCGGGCTTTCGGGAAGTGAGGAATAAAATTAAGCCCGAAGAATAAAATTCCTCATTAAAATACGCCGCCTCCACCCTAAATAATTCCATTAGGTCTCTCTCTATCTCTCTCTCTCTCTCTCTGTTCATTTCTCAAGAATGGGTCGGGCCGCCCTTCCCCCTCCCCTCTCCTCACACCGCCGCTTTTACAAGTCCGAAGTTATACAACCGCTGATACAAAACCGGAGGCGAATGTAAAAGTTTCAATTCCCTTTCTAGTGGCCTCAGAGCCGGTGTTGTGGGTTGGGACGGCATTGTCCTCCAGGGGCAGACACATAACAGTTGCCATGTCTATTATCTGAAGAGAGAGAGAGAGAGAGAGAGGGAGTGGGAGTGAGGGGGTGAGAGAGAGAGTGAGTGAGAATGAGAGGGAGGTAAGACTGAAGAGTGAGCATGATGGAGTGTGAGAACGAGGGGTGGGGAGGGTGAGCGGTAGAAGAAGGAAGGAGTTTACTCGGAAGTGACGTCAGAGCGGGCCGCCTGCCTTCCTTTGTTTCTAATTCTTCGCTAACAAACTCACTCCATCCTAGCCGGCCCCACTGTACCTTTTCCTTCGAGTTGGGGACGGAGCTCCACTCGGGTTCGTTCAATTGTTAATGACCGTTGAGAGGACCGAGACGCGGGTGAATCTAGGGGCGGGTATTAGCGCCTAGACAGACGAGTCACCACAGTTATTCCTGGACTTTCCTGGAAAGCTTTTTCTCTATTTATAACTACTTACCTCTGTTTAAAATCAGAAAAGAATTGAAGCAATTGGACTAGACAACCAAGCTTGGTATCTAGCGAAGTTTATGATGTAAAGAGAAATTTAAATAACTTCTTACAGTAACAGGGTGGATGATTCATGTTCGAATTAAGCAAATTCGGTCACCGGTGGCTAACATATTTTCGATCAATTAGAATTTGTGACTAATACCGTTGCCTAAAATGTTGTTACAGTATGCAAAGTGCTTCCTCTAATAGAACAATTTATATTTAACTTAGTACTGATTCTTACAATTCTTGAACAATCTGGTATATTTAAATTGAGGGGAATGAAGTGTAAAAATAAATTTGTCTCTAAAAATTTTTTTAATAGCGTTCAGGAAATTTCCGAAATAACGGTCCCGTACGATATTGACTTAGCGCATTGAAAACTCAATTTACCGAATAAATTAACTCTATGGTAAATCACATTTTAACTTAGGCCCGGAGAACGGGAGGGCAATTCTTTTGGACCCGCTTCAGAAAATTACACCGAGAAAATTGAACTTATTTATTGACAAACCTTGGAGCTCTGAATTCACCTCCGCTCTAATGATAACCGATAAGTATTAATCGTTATTTATTCCAGGTGCCGTAAATCACGAATTATAGCATATTTTGTGCGACTGCAATCCTAGATTCTATGAATTATGAAATCTTCATCCGTCCGAATGGACGCATTAAAACTGTATCGGGGATTGCCGAAGCGCTTGCCTACTCGCGACTTATTATGTGTTCCGAATCTCATTTTGTCCTTGTCCGGAATTCTGAATCGCTATTCGGGCGTTGAGCTGAGACGGGCCCGAGAATGAGCTTTCGCGAAAGTAATTTAACTTATAGCCCAGGCCTAATCTGAACCGGAGTTCGAGACGCGCGTCCCGGGCATTCTGATTACCGCTTCGGGGCCCCCTACTCCAACTCGCCCCTACTTCCATGGCCTCTATCGCCTTTTCTTTCATTTTTCGCCCCACTCTTTTCAACCACAAGTCGTGACGTGGAAAAGATATATGGACTGAGATAAACGATAAGCGCTTAAGTTTTTTTGTCTATAGCATAATATAAATTTTAAAAATTGAAGTACCAATCGCATTTCTAATACATACAAATGAATTTGTATAGCACAAATATTGCATTACTTAAGCGTGACGATTGCTTCTTAAAGACTACTTTCCACAACAGTTTTATTATGAAGAATAATGATCAATATCTCTTGATAGCACATCTGAATACAACGCATACAAAAATATTACTATTTTCATTATTTACTCGCCTAATAAGCCCAAAGGCAGACGGGTCAGTAATGCAGTGTACTGCCAACTCACCTGCCGATGAAGTACTGACTGTACTTCACCACTGTGACAGGATACTTCATGGGCAGTGCTTTATATGAGTGATGATATGGCGAGCAACCTGTCAACACTGCCTCTAAGCCTACCTGAGTACCTTACTATATTACTGGCGGCGACGAGAATGCGAATCCGTTTCAGATTAAAACGAAATTATTATGTGAAAATAGAAAATCAAGTGTTACCATATTCGATACACTCGACGATCACCGGAAAAATACTTGAAATTGTTTATAATTAGCATAACATTTTAATCAGTTCGGAACATTAAAAAATTATTTTCAGATTAAATTGAAATCGGGCTCATCGCTCCATAAATCAGTGGTTAATAAATGTGTTTTTTTGCCAAGCACCAGTTTCAAGAGAATCCTTCTGATTTCAGTGAATAGCACTCGTACCAGGCATGTGAGATGAAAATGGTAAGCCTGAGGTTGGTTATATCGAATTTATATCTTGTTCTCTGACTAATCGCCAATTATCCTGTCGAAATTATCAATTGTGATAATTAATTGGTCATTAAGGAAAAAGGAATTGAAAACGAGAATGTAATCCAGGGTTTATAAAAAATCTGATTGTTCCCCACAACTATTCTCCTTCTGAAATGTCATAATGTACTAATGACAATAAATGATAATAATGTAGTTTTTTCAACCTTTTCGTTGGTACACCAGCGACAAAAGACAGAAAAAAACTATGGTTTTACAAACTCTCCCAGACCACCAGACCAATTCCCAGCCAATTAATTATTATAATCTTATATATAAGTTAGCGATAGTGCCTTCAAAGGACAAAAGGAACCCCACTCGGGTAAACGTATTGTGTCTTTTCGCCTCTGTCGGCGAAGTTGGCAGGCCGTCAAAGGGGGTATTAACGGGCCCCCGTGGAACACGTGCATTTAACCATCTCTCTCTTCCCATCCTATTCCATTATATCATATAAAAGGTTAACAGAATAAACGAGCAGACAGTTGAGTCTGCTGGTGAGATTAGTCTATGGTTTTACTCCAAAGTATATCTCCCTGTAATTATTCTGTGATTAAATCGTTTCTCGACACCCTTCTTAACTTATAATACACATACGTGTAGAAACAGCTCAGGATAAATGCAATATAAAATGACATGGGATATATGTACCGCTATATTATTCATTAATACAAATGTTTTGTTCTTAATGTATTCGTAATTACGTGAATAGATGACAATGTATTTTATTGTAGTATATACATATAGGCGGGAGCAACCGAAAGTTTCTTGAAGACTGTTAGTAATTTTGGCCCTACATTTTATACTTAGTTGCCGATAAGTGATTCATTCCAGAAAACTCGAAGAAAATTGCGGAAATAAAGTCGGCGTAATGAAGTCGGAAGTAAGGGAGAGGACGGGGAACTCAAAACGATCGGTCCGCTTTTTTTGCGCCCCGACCCCGGAAATTCAGGACGGGTTCCCGTTTTAACAAAAGGGAGAGGCCACCATCGCGGAGTTAACTCAAAAAAAAGTAACGAAAGGCCATTGGAAAATTAAGCTTGTTATTTCTTAAAGCCCGGGCCGACTTCCTAAAAGCAGCGTTGACGGGAGGAGTATGGGGGAGTGACGCTCCCGATATTTCCAATTACCCGAGGAATGAGGCGTGGGGGGGGAAAGAAAAAGGAAACCCCGGTATGGCGGCCTTTAAAGAAACCCGAACAACTGACTAAATTTAAATAAATTATACTCGGAAGACACCCCGAGATTTTATTGTTGCACGGACATTTTGTTTCTACAAACCTTTCGCTTTATAGACGTCCCACAATAAGAGCGTACTGGCAAGCGGTTTTTCTGATTTTCAGCTATGTGACGAATTATTTGCGTTCAAATATTCAAACTAAAATTTCCACAATTCTTTTAATAAATTGTTGATTATCTTTCGGAAACGACGGGTCAGTCTACTGAACTGTCGGCTAAGGACAATGTTTAGCAATTTAAAAGATGTCGCTTCCAGTTTCTACTGCTTAATTTTCATACCGGTTACACCAGTCACCTTGGGATAAATGAGATTTTTAATTTTTTTTTTTAACTTTAACCCATGGAAGGCAGAGGCGGTCCGAACTCACCCCAGAAATGAGATCGCTGACGGGGGTGATCACAGGCAGGGGGGAGTGGAGTAAGTATTGAGGTTAAGGGCTAGTAAAAGGGAGGCTGACTCCGGTGCCAACACTCGCTGGCTTTTCCGATCCCGACCCCAAACACTGTTTGCGGGTATCGTATCCCTGACATAGAATCCATCCCACGATTCCCACCGGAGATCGGACCGGTTCCGCGAAATACGGTCGACCGCTTCGTTTAGTATTTTGTTTCCTCAGCCCGTAGAAATAATACAATTGAATCGCGTTCAATATTAAAATAGGGACCTGAGAGGTAGAATCCGTCCGTTTGTCACTAGCAGAAATGAAAACGAAATCAACATAAAACGGTTATAGCCAAATTGCCAACATTACCGAGGTAAACTAGCAAAAGAGCAAATAATTGACATCAGGAAGTGGTTAAATATTCTGAGAAATTTAATGTCTATTTAAATACGCTATATCAGGTACCTCTATGGAATAGGTACACGCAATATTGCTTCAATGCTTTTTGTTTCTTACGTGTTCAAGTCGTCTGACATTAGTAATAAAAATAAGAGACACGCCCGGGAGTACTTATTCGTCTTCATTATTCAGTCGTGATTAAACCACACTTATGGGCGCTATACAGCTTTTCGTTTATAAGGAGTGAAAACATAAGTTACACTTAGTTTTATAATAAAACAGTAATTGTGTCCGGGAAGATTTCGTTCCGGGGACATTATCGCTAAGCGTTTTCAGACGAGCCATATAACCCGCGGATTTTATGGCTCAATCGTCGACCGTTTAAAACTCTTGTAACTACGATTTTAGAGTCGGGCGGTACACTCGACGTAAGTCCGGAGTTTATGCGCTCGCCAGTAAAAGATCGATAAATATTTAGTTTGACCGTAATTCGGCCTGTAATTCGCTCAGGAGGCCCGTGCTCCCCTGATCCAATTGGGCCCCACCATCACCCTCACCAACCCTGTTATTGGGCATAAATTCGTCCATTTAATTTCCATATTAACGACGCCGCTAAATCGGTTATACGACTCGGGCATAATTTAAACTAATGACAAGTAAATAGTATTCTTTCTGCGACCTGCCGTATTCTACCAGAACGGTCTGGAAAGATCACTGGACACATCACTGGAGTGACGGTATTCCAATACCACGGGGGCCACCAGCAATGTAATACAAAAAAGAAGAAATATTGTTTTTCCAAAAGAAACAAAATACTAAAATTTGGTAGAAAATACTCAGAATACAATGTATTATTTATTCCGCCTTCTATTCCTGCGAACCCGATTCTCCTGCTTCTCGCCATCGGTTTTATTATTCCCTTGATCTTGCCGCGAAGTTCTCATAGATATTTCTGCAGAGGTTAAGCACAACGCATCATCCGGTAACATTAAATTTTTTTAACACTCATCATATTTCAGCACTGGTTATTATGAAGTATATTATAATCAAATATGTTTGTGGAACTGTTTTGAGGATAATACATTTCCTCGAATTTGTTTCGTAATTACCAAATGCACATCATTATTTCTTATACAATTCTTTAAATTAATGTTCATTGTGGCTTGATTTCCATAGTGCGATAAGATAAGTGTAACTGTAATCTATACATCCCAATTCACCTCCTAAAATCTATGTATCTAGCTACTTTATCTCTGTATCTTTATTACTCAGGTTTATTGGACCACTGTATGGAAATCGAGACAACATCAAATGGACATTGGAAACCTCCTAGATCTAGAAGTTCAAGGGAAAAAGGTTAATATTGCCGATATGATTAACCGAGAGATTGGGTCGATGTTGCACGCGGAATACACACGTCCTCGGTTTTCAGGCGGCAGTTTCCGGTTTCGGAAAATATTCGCACCGACGTCAGCCAATGCGGTCGATCGGCCGGGAGTTTTAGAGGGCCGTCACCGGGGCCGCGATTAATAGGGGCGCTTCGCAATTAGCCCGCCGATGGACGACATCCGAGCCGATCGGCGATCGGGTTGCCCCGCTCCGGTTACCCGCCGGCCCATCCCGCACCCCCTGAAACGCATCTCATCCCTCCAATGGAATGGATCGGCTCCATCAAACAGAACGAAATGGATCACCGCTGATATACTAAAAAAAAGAGGTATACCTATTGTACACAATTATTTAAACAGTCAAAGAAGTTTGTACCGGAGCTAACATTTTTGCATAACTTAAATGCCGCCATGGAGTAGTATAACATGAACTATTAAAACTAATAAGATTCTGAATTAGTACTACATTTGTTGGTGTGTAGTTGCTCAGTAAGTAATCAACTTTAGCGGGGGTTGAACCCATACTCGTGCTCACCGCTCGTCTAACCAGCGGGGTGTTAAAAAGAGACACACTGTCATAAAATTAATTGAGTCAAAGGGATGGACCTTTTCCCCATAACGAAAGAATAGAAACATGCTGTGCCTGGGAGAGTATTAAATTGGTGTCGACACTAGTGTCTTTCAGAATTCAACATTTAATAATACTCCTTGTGATAAAAACAAAGATACGGAAAAATTTAATCACGGCCGGGGTTTTTTTCCGATTTCTATTTGCCGGTTCGGCACCAGCGACGCGGTCGCCGCTGAGGAATCTTCGCGGTGAAGATTTATAGAACCGGGGGCCGACGAAATAATTGAGGGCTGCGGGTAAGAAAAGGGAACAATCAGACTAAAGGGCCGGACCCGATTGGTTGAGTGAAAGAAGGAGACAATAAAATCAGAATCGTCGCCGGGTTTGGGGGAGGGGAGATGAGATGGTTGATACTCGAGTGGCTGAATCCCTTTCAACCATTTATCACTCAATCCTTCCGGTCTCCCCACGCAGCGTTTAGCTGGCGGCTTTAACCGGGCATAAAATGGAGTATAGGATTTAATTACAATTGAGTCCTGCAATTAAGCGTTTGAACAAATCGCTTAATTCAACATTCTGACCCTTCCTTTTTTACTTCGCTTTTTTTCTTACTTTTTTCTCAGAAGAGGAAAGTAAATGCTCGGATTGTTTCTCAGTAAAAAAGTCTACTGAATTCTGTATTTTTATACCACACTTTTTCTTAAGACCTCATTTTAATAAAGAGATTATTTAAAAACGCAACGATTTCTCCAATGAGAGTTGTATAGAAATATATTGCACCTACTTCTTATAAAATAGCCCAATACGAAGAGTTTTTGCTATATAAGATCGACTGCAAAGGAAAGGAATGTTGATTAAACGCATTAATTTATTAATTAAAACTATTAATTTTTTTAATGAAAAAATGGTTAATTCTGGCTGACACATGGGCCTAATCGTGGGACCGAGTACCATTACTATATACATTTTCTCAATTCCTCATCATAAAGAAATGAGGGGCGGAAACCCCCCATTCAAACTGGGATTTTACAGAAAGCTTCGACAGTGTACCCTCCGCAAGCTTTTTTCAACAAAAAAATACCGAAAAAAGCGAACAAGAAGATCCTTTAAAAATGTATAAATAAACGCCCAGTCCGTGGCAATATTTAGAGGAGGCTGCTGCCTCTACGCATAAATCGTATTTTGTTTTACGGTCCCGCCAGATGTTTATGGCCAGTCGGCCGAGTCTTCATTCGAACGAAGAATTATAACGCCCCGTAACTTAACACGGAATGACGGTAAAAAAATACCCGGCAAAACAGTGTCCAATCCCCATCGATCCGGACAAAGTGCAGTGTTTTCGTGCCCCCCCCCCCGTTCATCGCTGACTAATTATAGAACTTTCCTGAATATAATTTCCTGAAAATGAAGTATCTCGAATATAAAATGTCTCAGGCGATAGAAATAGAAAGGAAATATTTGTCAAAAGAGCCAATGCAATTAGTACATAGCCGACATCACCTAATTTCCTCTATATATATGTAGTGTATCTGTTTTTGTTACTACGAGTGTAAACATCTATTTAGCAGCAATCGATAAATAATAACTCGTCCGTTCCTGAGAAGCGTTAATAATATCCCAATTAATCATTCCTGCTCCTTTTGTTAACAGTGTGAATTATATTATCGAACGGTATATATCTCAGGTCCCGACACCCGAAATTGGTAATCGAACATCAAAGGAGGCCCGGTCACTTTTAATTACCGTTCGGTTCGCTCGGATAGTTATTTCGGTAATATGGAAAGGGGGTCATACCTACCGCCGAACCCATTGGTCACCGTACAATATTCTCGGGTCCCCCCCCCCTCCACCACCACTTAAGCCATAACGCTTTGAAGGCTTAGAGCGTTATTTCCTGTCATATTGGTTTGGGCCCAGAGCGGCCTCGCCGCCGCCACCGCCTCCCGTTATTGCCAGCCCGTAATTCCTGGGAATCCCCCTTTTTTCCTGCCAGCTAAGAATCTATATATATTTCCCCCTTTCCATTAGCCGGGGATAGTCAAATGTGAAAGGCTTTGATGGGAAAGAAGGAGGGGGGCGGTAGGTGGTCTCTAATCTTGGCCGAACAAAAGGAAAGTCGGAAGGACCTTAGGAGACCTGGCTAGCGGGGGTAGGGGGGAGATTATCCGGGATTTGGCGCCGGCAAGTCAATAATCGCCCTGAAGGGACTCCACCTATCTTATAGAAATATATAATAATGGAATATCCGATAGTGTCCGAGTAGAAATTTATTGGGGATAATACTCTCCTATTTTAAACATCGAAGTTAAAATTATCCCGATAATTGCCCATCCCATGAATAATGGAAGTCCTATTTCAGCGCTACTTATTTCCTCTGGTGCTTATCCCCATCGAATAATGTACTACTCAGAATACCCGACGCATAATATCTATCCTGGACATCACGCTGTTTCGCGGCTATAAATACGCTGATAATCTATCAATATCATTAACCTGACGATTAAAAATCATAGGTAGCAGAGCGGTTAACGCTTAGTTTACACTAAGCTGACATATCTCAATCTAACACCTACTGAGGATGATAAAGGTGGCTAAAGTTCTGAAAAGATTCTCTTAAACTGAAAAGATATTCTTAAACGAAATTTATTTATTGCAGCTAAATATATCCAAATTAATTAATTGGAATAGTTGTACCCGATGATGCAATTGTTAGATTGTCGAGGGCTGCACTCAGACACGAGTATTATTTCAAGAGCTAATCATTGTAGGATAAGCAATTGATCCCGGCTGTGAGAGAATCAAAACCAACAGGGTTGGAAGCGACAAAGGGCTCAATTAAGTCCGATTATTTTGACAGCCAGAACAGAAATGGGACCGGCCGCCGGAGGGCCCTTCGTTTCTTTTTAAAAGGAAAGTAAACCGATCTTTGATGTCCGGATCTCGTACGGGTTTAAGTCCCCCTCCTCACACATCGCTGCTATATGTGGAAATATCGTGTTTCTACAGCCTAAGTCGGCTCTCGACAGTCCCAGTTGAGACCATCCCCAAACCACCTAAGGCCGCTTTGAAGCTGTTCTTATCCTGTTGGAGGAAAGCCCATTCAACCACGATTCGCCGGATAGTGGGCCCTCTCCGGCCGGACGAATTAAAAACACCTCTTCTTTTCAGGCTCTATTCGGAAATCACAATTTATCCTCAACATTTGAAAGCACATTGATTCATTTTGACATTGTTTTTAAAATTTCATCCGGATATAATTCTCAGTACAGTGACTTATGTTTGATAATATATTTGGTAATATCAGTCCTGCCAAAAATTTGAAACAATAAAGCAATTTTCTATTTGGCGTATACAGTGATGTAATATTTTTATTCAGGAATAAAGGGCCGGTTTTTCAATAATAAGCGCCATTATACTGCGGCGGAAAGGGGGATTGTTCGCAAATTGGGTGCAAATCAAGGGCCTCAAGTGGTATGGGAGGGAGGGTGGTGCCTGATCCTGGAAAAAAGAAGTAATGGAGACCGCGGGAAAATTAGATCGGTTGTGCTTATGGCATGGGCCCCGGTAATTGGGCCAGTTTTCAATTTATATCCCTTTCAAATCCCGACGGCGGTCCAAGAGGGGGTGGGAAAAATGATCGCGAAGACAAAGTCGTTCCAATTCAATTCGAGGGAGGTTCTTGGGAGTGTCGGGATTTGGAGAATGGGCCGACCGACCAAATCTCTTTCGATCAAATATCGCCTGTATTTTCAATGGTAAACGCCCTACTTCTAGTCTAGGCGTGAGGCCTGACCATTCTTTTGGATCCCATGTCATATCACCGCATATTTATTAAAAACATCGCCTAATTTCCAACATGTTGTTACTTTAAGAAATGCCTTAGCCCTTTTCACGGGGATGAAAGACTTTTTCTCACGAATAAGGTAAACTAATTGAACCTACATATATCAAACAAAATTATAAATGCAAGCAGATACACAGATCAAAGGCGTCAAAACAATACAGATGATGGCAGCAAAAATGTATTTACGTGCAAGTAACACCATATTTGCGAGCAGACTAGCGGCTGTAAATTGAGCTGTATCGAGACAAACAGTTTCATCATTGGGGGGCTGAATATGACGCGTTGATTTCTGCCATATGGTATGGCCCGTGGACAGTTTACAATGGCCTTCTGTTTCCACCACCCCCATTACCACAACGCCGCTGGGCCGAGTTCAGCCGTGATTTGCGATTGACAATGCCGAAATATGCCCGGACGTGAGCCTTCTGTCAATTACTGCGCTTGAAAACCCCGCTTTGAAAAGTTATGTCGACATTACTGTTGGTCCAAGAGGGGAAAGAAACCCTGCAGGCAATCAGGAACTTCCCCTTACTTCCGATCCGCTTGTAGCATCCTTTTTTCCAGAATCAATTTTATTTCGATTTTTTCGAGCATTACTGCGACAGCGTTTTAAGCCCAAATTAAATTAGCGGAAATCATCCGTTGGGAAATAATTGCAGCTGGACTGTGTTTAAGAGATCCAAATGTGTAATTTTTTTCTAGCCTCTCATTAGTCTTTTAATAATTCATGTATCAGAAATCCGTATTTCATTATATAATTCAGTGCAACTGCTAAATCTGAGTTCAGTAGGACAAGCATATTTTTGGGTATGTTATAGTTGGAATGACACACAATTTTTGTTCTATATCTTACATTTTAGGCGTGCACATCTTACATCATTATATAGAACTTGGTAAATCCTTTTGGCCTAAACGGACCAATTTAATGTTCAAGGGAATTTAATTCCGGAGAATCGCACGACTGATAGTTTTCTGAATCCTTGTAGCGCTATCCCAAATATTTTACTCGGCTGTTTAGACAATTTTTCTGTCCATGTATCGTTCACTAATGTTTTGAAAGAGGAGTTCTGTAAGGTCAATGCCTTCCCTAAGCCGAAGGGCGATACCGGATATGGGTTGGGGTGAAGCGATGTCGCTGACCGAGAAATCGGTCTTCACCTTTCCTCGGATAAGCTCAACTAATTAATTATACATTCCCCCCGACTCAGTTTATCCCCGACACACCGCTTTAATCCCACTTGACTGTTTTCAAAAAGGTCAAAACGCGACGGACAACGGCCAGGTGGAAAGAGGCGAAGAGCAGCAATTAGATCCGAGTCAAGCTTGGGTCCATAATGGCTTATAACACCAATTGAAATGTCTATAGTCGGTCCCGGAGTATATTAATGCGGGAGCTGCCCCCTCACGCCCTGCAGAGGGAGTATATCACCCCTAACTTACCCAGTAACCACAACTGCCTTATAGGCCCCGGGGGAGCCCCGCCCTGTTTACTGACTCGCTCAGTAAAGGGGCGGGCGTCGAAAAAAAAACTGCAAAGGACTCCATTGAAATAATGAGGCTTGAGATTTTTTCACAGGAAAAGCGCCGATACGGGTCTAATGCCGGGGGATAAATTATTAATACGGGGCTTTCTTATCACGAAAAGAAATTGGGTGGAAACACTGTAAGAGCGCACTTTCAACTTTATACATCTTAAAATATTCGTTATTATATGCCTCTTACCTCCTTGCAATATCTTTGTACAATTCCTTCAACATAATGATCAGTTTTTTCACAGGGATTTATCACTGAATCAGGTTTTAGGTTTTCAAAACTGCTTGAAAGCAGTATTTCCACGGTGAAGTGTTTCTACAAACTGCTTGGGATGTCTGCGATCGGCGTCTCTCGGACCTCGGATTATAATACAGTGGACAGCGCCAACATAATTATTTTCATTATTCCTCATTCCGGTAGCCAGCGACTTTGTTTCGGCGGTGGTCACAGAGCCGACCGCGAAGTATGGGTTCCGGTTGGGAAGAAAAAATGGGGTCTGCGGGACCGCAATCGGCGGAGGCGGTTAATGTCCCTGGGGGACGGGAGAACTAGTGCTCCCGGGGGTACATTAGGGGGACCACAAAAAAAAAGGACTCCCCCTTCCGTGTTGTCGGACCCCGGCCACGATATTTTCGTTAACAACTCGGTCGTTGGTCGGGCGAAGGCCGGGGGGTGGGGTGGCATTATCGAATAAATTGAGGAACGGAAAATACCCTGGAGGTAAGAGTTTCTCCGGATATTCCTGGGCAAAATGCTCCCAGAATAAGAAACAATTTAGAGTTTCGGACCCGGCCGTTTATGTCCGAGCGAAGGGGGTCAGGATAGATTTCCCGTTTCGACGCTATGCAAAATTGTCGCACCTTAAACGTACAGGTTAATAATTATTGAATGCAGCGAGCATAAAGAACTGAACAATTAAAATGTTCGCGCATTTGCGAAGTTCACGATTATATTTAATGTTTTCGTGTAAATAAAAAACATTATAATAATAAGTGCTGTAAGACTGGGGACATGGCCGCATCGGGGATAAATAGCGAAATAAATGTATGGAGCAAACTGAACGGTTCGACAGTAAGCAAACTTCCAACCGCCAGGTGTCCAAACAAGTTTGGGCCTGAATTTTGAACTGCAGTCGGAACTTATCCATCGACGACAACGATTTCAACCCGGCAGCCCGAGGTATTTATCCGGGCGTTTAGTGGTGACTGGGTACCGGGCGTTGAATTAGGGACGATGGGGGCGCAAACTTCTCAACTTCACAACCGGCGGTCTGTGTGTGTGTGTGTGTGTGTGTGTGTGTGAGAGAGAGAGAGAGAAAGAGAGAGAGAGTGAGGCAGCCGACAATCCCAGGATTGAAGTTCAGCCCCGGGGCTATCACGAAACACACTTAACTTCTCGACTCCCATAGTCGATCCATAGTCGTCTTAAGGGATAACTCGCCATTTGGCAATTGAAGCGAGTTGTCTTCATCCCGCTGTTTCCAAACTCATGAAGCTAATTTATCTCAACTTAATGATGTTTAAATACTGTGAATAAAATGTGTTTTCATCAATCCCTAGTATCCTAATTAACTTTCGTCAAAAATATAGATATTTAAGTCCCGTTTTATAATAAGATAAATTATCCCTATCTTCTAATCTTAAAGGACTAGAGTTCCTTTAAGGTTGATAACCTTGGTAACGTGAGCATGGTGTTAATGATGTTTTTTTTAACTTTATTTTTTTTGTCCAATCAACTAATACTAGTTATAGGTACAATGGCGGTTGATGATGGTGTTAATGATGTAACAGTAATTTTACTTTAGTTCATTTTTTCATTGACAATGAATGTTTAAAAAGTTTTATGAACTTGTAAAACCCGGTCTCCATATCGTTCGAAGGAAACGGGAGAATCGAGATTTAAAAAAAGTACATCACAGGACAGATTCCGGAATCGGTCACAAATTGATACCGGAGATAAGACCTCTTCTTGCTCGGGTAATGAGATCGCCTCGCCATAATCCTCGGGGCCGAAAATTGATTCGGAGAAGGGGAATTCCGCGGACTGATCTGTTGATTAACTGCTCTTGTGTCGGCAATTAGGCAGTTCCGCCTCGGGCATCGGAGATAGAGTGAGAGAGCGAGAGAGAGATAGAGAGTGGGCGGTAGAGTGCGAGAGAGAGAGAGAACTCGGCTAAACCATTTAATGGAAGACAATGGTCGGATCCGGGGGCGTAATTGTATTTTCCGTGAAGCTGACAATGGTCTCCTAGAATTGAACAATCGTAAATGTTCGATGCTGTTTATGTCAAATAGATATTTCAAAAGCGGCGACATATATGATACAGAAATATCTTATAGGAACTGGGTAACCCCCTATTTTTTCGCGGATTGCCCCGGCAATCGGTTAAACTATTTAGTAGTTTGCATAGGACTATAATAGCCGGACGTGGTACGGCATACCAGATTATACCACAGTTGAAAATTATGAATTTCACTTCGATACCATAAAATAAATTTCATCTTCGTTAGAGGTGAAATATATGTTTGCTTTCATATACTAAATAAGACCGTAATCTATAAGTAGGTGTACTGTAATATGAAAAAGAATTATAATATTTCCGCTCACGAACATTTTGGGTAAACTAGCTTCAGATCAAATATGCTAGAGGAAATAGAAGATTGGACCGAACTTTAAAGTAACTAATAATTTATGGAATAGAGAAGAAATGTAAACGGCCAAAACCATTTATAGATAGAAATATAGAATGAGGTTATTTTCTCATACGGATGATATCAGTGAATATTTACTTTTATTATACATACACGACAACTTCCAGAAACGAGGATATGTCAGGGAAACATTCAGGACCGTCAAGCACTAGAAGTGTTTTCCTCAGGTTTCATTAGCCTGTCATCCGGCTCCGTCATAGGATATACTTTTGATAAGAAAACTAATTCCGGGCTGTCTTATGTGTAACCGGAACATCGGTTTTGCGAGGTTGTCGCGGGGAGGCGAGAAAACTTCATATAAATGGAAATGTATTTCTTTGAGGGTCCGAATCGAAATATCCATTCCGCCGCTAGCCGGGCTGGTCTGGCGACCCCCTAATGCACACACCTGACACCTGATAATGCTTCGAGCCCTTCCGCAGCCTCCCCCAGCCCATTATCATCCCTCGCTGCCGACCGAACCGCCGCCACATCGGCAAACGTACGGCCCGGGTTTTCGGTTATCGATATGGCACTCAGGACGCTTAGGCGCCGCCTCCATGAAATATACTTCCGATACTTTCTCACGTCCTCGGAATGTATAAACTGTCCGCACTTTGAACTTGTACCGGGCGCAAATGTTGTTCCTTCGCAGTTGACATCATATCGGACGTATATTGAATAACAAAATTCATCGGTTACTAGCCTATACACGGTAGGGGACACTACAACGAATATCGTTTCCAGTTATCGTCAATAAACGAACGATTTTTGTGAAACTAGCGCCCCCCTGAGTGTGATGCGGAAATGTACTTAATTAAAGTACGATTGGTGCACTTGCACCGATAAACTAGCGCCCCCAGAGGGTGGTGCGGGAATGTACTAACTAAAGTTCGTTTGGTGCAATTGAATCGATTAACTAGATTACTAAAAATAAACTTTTTCCAATAAATTTTGGATCGACAGGAAAACTTTTATGATCGTAAATACACAATACCAGATAGGTTTCTTGTCATGTATTTGGAAGTCAGAACCTGACAGTTGTTTGATGAAATATATATTTGACCGATAATCCGACAAACACTTAAGCCGGTTAACAAAATCCCTCCCAACCCAAATAAGACAAACAACATCCCCTAAAACACACAAACAAGACAAATATATATACACACTACAAAGAGACAACTACCACAGTGCAAGTGACAGTGAGGCCCAAAAAACATCCAAAGTGACTAACACCGCTACTGAAGATGACGAGCAGCCGAAACCTGTCTAGCAAAAGACCAAACCAGCGAGAAGACAAACGAAATTACGGATTTCATTAGTGTTGGCGCTAGGATTATTTCCGTGTTATTTTGGCACCGTGTTATTCTAAAGCGCCATTAAATATGAATTCTGCGTTAGACCGCCGAGACGTAGAAAAGGATTAGCGGCGTGGGCGTTTCAAAAATTCCGAAGGAAAATGACTGTAGGGAAAAATTTATTGGTAATATCACCGGAGACATTATTAAATTTTATTGCCGGTCGAGGAGACCAAACGGGCCGCGATAAACATCGCGAGGACGGTAGGATTGAAACCGGTGGCGGGGAAACGTTATCTCCGGGACGGCTCTCGGATATTGAACCGAACGGAATTTTCGGAAATGGCCCCCAATGCGGAATTGCCCCCCGCCTCCCCCCCCATCCACGAAATATTAACCCGGCCGCCGATTCAAATTTGGGGCGACACCCGATAACGCCCGATCGATTCGAGCCCGTCGTAATGATGGGCCGACAGAAATTGTCGACTAATGACACGATTTACTCGATTTTGCTCTCCGCCTCGCCCAACGGCGGTCCGCCGCCGCCACCGCCTAGAACCAACGGCCGACCCAAAAAGCTTAATTTTAACGCTTGAAAATTTAACGAACCTCCTCTCTGGTCGAGGACAAAACAGAGAACCGCGAAACGGAGCCAGCTCGAAATTGCGGTGGACACACATTCGTCTGTAAATTATATGATCGACAGGCTCTCTCAGACTCAAGAGTCCCCGAAAACATTATAATACATTAAATTTGTTATCGTCATTATCAGCCTTTCTGGTTTGACAAAAACCGGTCTCCAACAAATTTAGGATGCTTCGATATCAATATTACCGACATTAAAGCATCGCCCTGTTAACCTTTACTCAATCAGCTAAAAAAATGTAATAATAGCTCATAAATGAATTTTTAAACACAGTGGTATATTGCTTACTCGTGAGGTGATAATAATTTCCTTAATTTTACAACTTTTAATAACTGCTGAAACATATACACTATATCAGAATTCTCATTAAAGAAGTTTTCATTATTTATGTCCATCCAATTTTCGGTCAGAGTTAAATTTTATTTCTTAAATCCCACGCTGGAATAAGAGTTATAAAATCATATATGCCTTAAAGTAAGAATATAATAAATAATTTAGGAGCTCAATTAGTTCCTTAGTAAAATACTGAAATAAAACTTGTTCTTAGGAACACCGAAACTTTTCCAAGGGAACTTTATTATTCCAAAAACTAAAATTCTGATTCTTAAGTGGGCGCTGGTTGAAAGTGAAATGAAATAACATCTTGAAAGCAGTTGGATATTGGACTTGGGCGAAATATAAATCTTTGGCCGTTGTTTCTGAAACAGGACAAAGAAGGGCAAACACTTTTTCTTCGCGGCCCTTTGTTTTTCTGGGCCCGCGTCCAGAGGGGAGGGGGGCCTTCCCGGCGCGCGAATTGAAAAACGCGCCCCGATTTTCCCGACAGTAAAAACGTACGGTTTGAAATAGTGGGAACAAGAGCGAGAAAAGCAAAATAGAAAACGTTAGAGGGCTCGGAGGACGAAACACTTATGGAATATAAGTTGGGCGGTCGGGTTTTAGGAGGCGTTTATAAAATGTATTTAACCCTAGGAGGGGCCGACCGAAATTCCAAACTTGCGAAGCGGAGAAACTTTAAACATGACATTTTTGGACTCGATCCATTTGCTCGCGAAGAAGGAATGAGATTGCTTCTTCCTCGATTGGCTTATGGGACTGAAGCCCAACCGGAGCATTTCGAAGAAATCGTACTTTAAAATTTAATGTCTCCGTTTCCGATATTTATTTCCCCCATTCTTCCTCCAGGAATTCAGGAAGAGCAAACATAAATATATTTAAAATGTACAAGCAAAAAACAACTTAGAGTAAACTGAGAGAATTGTAGAACATTTTATGAACCCGAAATCGCCACCTGTTAAATCTATAAAACCCTTACAAACTTATATATTTTCTTAAGTTTGAAGGAATTGTAATGTTGCAATTATATGTATTTAACTTGAATCCACTTGCGCATATAACTTATTGTCAGGCATGGATACCAATGGATATGGATACTACAGAGTAAGAAAATAAAATTTCTTTCTCAATTTCAGTAAGTTGTCAGCAGTATATCACGGTGTAGTCGCAACTTTTGCCACACTCTAACGATAGCTATCTTTTCCGCTTTTCTCGTAGGAGATGAATTATTCCGGTTATTAATGATTAGAGCAGCACTGCAGAGGAAATAAATTCTTATAATTTCGCTATTCCCATTTTGACTGCTATTTCATCAATACAAGCTGAAGTAGTACTTGAGCTGTTAGAGTAACCAATATTCAAATTATTTTGTGGCTTAAAAATGTGGGGGGGAAGTATAACGATGAGGGAATCTTGAGACGTCAAAAAGCAATTGCACCGTGATGTAACTAGACATCCGACTGAATCTGCGTGAACATTAAACAAGGCTGGCGGCCTACTGCTGAAGAAGTGGGCCCGACTTGAAAGGCGGCTTATAAACCGTAAATTAAGGCCGGACAGAAGGACTGTAAGCCACGCCGATATTTATTAGGGCTGCCGATGATGATCAAAAGGCCGGCTTAATGCCGCCGAAGGCAATATTCGGAGTAAACCCCGGCGCGATATTAATATCGGGCGCGGCCACTGCCCGCTTTTACTTTCATCGCACGAAAATAGGTGAGCGGGAGCGATTGAATGGGCGGGCCCCGCCTTGGGACTTTGGCTAAGCCCCCCCCCTCGCCACTTCAAATTAACGTGGACTTGAGTCAGTCTCCAGTTTTCCTCTCGCCGATTACAACGGAGGTAGCGCTTATTAATGGTCCGGGGATCAAAGGAATGGCTTTGTTTCTCCCATATTCTCTCAGTCGCCCGCGGGCACCGCCCATTTTCAAGTCGTTAATGGTCCACCTCTCTTAGAGGTTTCCAAACGCCCTTCTCATTCCAGGCAAACATAACAAATTTACATTCGCGATAAAAGCCTCAGCACGGTCGCAATAATATACTTTTTGAGGTATGCTCGCCTAAATATTTTTGGATAAATTCTTTGAAATTCAAAACGGATCAGTCAATATATCTCATAAATAGCAGATACGTATTACGAAATTCACACTAAAATTTTATCTCCAATTACATCTTTTTTGGAAATACGCCAAACAATAATTTTCTTAACGGTATAATACATTTGTCTTTTCTATAACTTGCAAAATTCAATTCATTTTTGTTTAGTGCCAGAAAATGATTTTTCATGGAACGAGAGAAAATCAGAAACAGAAATATACAAAAGCCCTAATTTAATTAAAACGATTCTCCTGAATTCGTGGAGTAAGCAATTTATTATTTTGATTCGGGAATAGTTCCAATTACTAATATTTTACAAATTTCTTGCCATTCTCTGACATATACTAATATTAACTGAATACACGAATTAAAAGCCAATTCATTTTATATTTGCACTGTAAATATATTATCACAGGTCTCTTAGAATTAAAAGAAGGCTGGAACACGCCGCTTATTTAGCTGTCTTTGAGATGTTTTTGAAAATCGAAATACTTCTATACAATTTGAACGTTAGGGTATTGCAGCAGGGAGGTGAGGTGGGGCACCCCGTTCAAATAATATCCATATGGCTGTAGGTAAAAAGAGGGACTAACTTATACTGCAGTCGTCGGTGATTTAGGAGCCGGCCTCGACAACGAGCTGAACCGCCCTTATGAACATTTGGCCCCGCAACCGGCTGTAAAAATACCCGTTTTAGCCTAGGGGAGATGGGGGGTACGAAGCCGCTATAAACGTTGGCCGTATGAAGCACGCTAAAATAGTCTTCTTCTACCCGGGACTGGTTAAATGTAACGACCAGATGCCTCGGTGTCCGGAGGCGATAAAAAGCTGTAAACGCTATCCCAACCGTTCCCAGTTCCCTTGTTTTTTTTTTTATATCGCATTTCCTCTCTAATTTCCCGACAACGTTTCAATTGCGATAATATTCATAGTTATTCGGCCGAAACGACTTTTTCCGACCCGAGTACCGGATGAGTATGTGAGCCCCGGTATAGGTAAGACATTCTGAGTGATACTGAAAACATCGATAAAAGCATCCGCACCAAATCGCTAATTTTATAGTAGGAAAGTAGCTAATTTACATAGGTTCCATGACATATACCTAGGTGCCGGGATGTGTGAAATATGAGAAATTAAATTATAAATATACGACGAATAATGTAACGAAATAAGGAGTGTTGTGAACGGTTAAATGAATGTCGGAATGAATAAAAGAGAAGCGAGAACCAAATATTATGGTAGCTAGGAAAGCATTGGTTATCCCCATTTTGTCGCACTGAGGGAACAACTTTCGACCCTCGTTTTAATTCCGCCTTCAGTCGGGGGCGCTCCGTCGTCTGCGGGCGCACTTCATTGTGAGCACGTCACTGGCACGCGACCGCCAATTTGCGAGTACTAAGGACTCGTAACGCCCCCGCCCCCGCCCCACCCACGAATTGCCACTCTCCGCCGGCAACGAGTACGCGATTTGCCGTTTTCGATTGAAGTTTTTCACCACCTCCCCTCAACAGAGATCGACCGGCGCCAGACGCAGTCGAGGCAACTCTGAATTCCCAGCAGTGTATAATGGAATAAAATGGAATACTACCTTTGAACGTCGCCGAGGAAATGCCGTACCGGAAATTTAGATAAATAGTATAGATCAATTTGAAATTATTATGTAACTATTATAAATATAATTATATAAACTATCAAATATAAAAAATAACGGGAGCAGTGACTTTAAGGTGATAAGATTCGAGGATCAGCCGTAGTCCGATGAATGTGAGGGCACGGTGGAAGGTGATGCAAATTCTGCCTGCCCCGAAAAGAGATATCACTTTAAGTTAAAAGCCCGTTAATGTAATAGCCTTACCTTCATCATTCATTAAACGGTGCCGAAAATCCCCGCGGTTGAAAAATTAAGGTTATGTATCACTTGTTGCGCAGAAAAAAAAATCATTACTCGCGTAAAGAATTATTACCGTTTGAATAGAGACGATTTCCATTAGCGATTCCGAGGATGTGTCTCATAATGGAAATAGAGGCCGCTTACTCCGCAATAGCCCGAGGATGTTGAGCAATCGGTGCGTCGGAAACAGGCGCCTGTTGAAACAAGGGAATCCTCAGCCAACTCCCCCGCCAATAATAATTAAAGCCTCGTAATTGTTCGACTAATATAAACGCCTTACTTCCATATTCCATATTCATAGCGTCGCTAGGTCGGCGGGCCCCGAAACGGAGGGCGGCGTCTCTATCCCATGCAAATAGAGAGGGGGTTTCTCCCGATATATCTCGGGTTTCTACCCCTCACTCGAACCGCCCATCCGCCCACCCGCAACCCCAAAGCTTGTCGAAGTTTACGGTAATGGAAGAACCGCGGCGTGGAAGGAAGGTCGACGCGATAGAACGAGGGTGTGATTCGGAGTACCGTAAAAGCAATTATGGTAATGCCCCCTGGCGGGAAGAGCCGCGAAGTGCGGGGTGAGGCCGCGAAAGCGGAAATCGTCTAGCGGAAACCCCCCGCCACCTCCCGACAGTGTAAACCTCAAGAATTATTTCCCAACTTTTATCTTTGCAGGGAAATACCCGGAAGAAAGATAAAAATCGATAGAATCCCAACCGAAATCAAGTTATCGTATGTAAATATATGAAAGAAAAATATTGGACCGTCAAATTCATCCAGCTATTACGGGGATACCTTTTTCTTTTTTATTTATTTATAAAGTGTATAGCTTTGCATTCATTCTCCCCTCTTCGTTTAGATAAGGAAGTGTATTCTTCATACTCTTGCATCTTATGTCCAGTGCAAAAATAAACGGAGGAATGTCGACAGGTGTTTAATCGAACTCTTGTTTAGAATGAGATCTTTGTTCCTTTTCGAAGGATCAAATTGATGAGTAGATATCAAAGTGACTAAATCGTTGGGAATACATAAATATCTTATTTTAATAAAATATTTATTATATTTTTTTTCAAAAGTATGAACTATAATGTATGATCGCATTTGCGTTTCGATAAATTCTTTAGATACCCAGGGAACACCCATAAATTTGAGTTCCTTTTTAAATTCATGGTTTGGAGAAATGACCGTCATTTTATTTAGAAGCTGTTTTAATCTTTATTGAATTACCCATCGGTTCGTTTTATTTTTACGGCACGAATTGATAGCCCCGTATAAAACTGATCGTCGATGTTTTTTTACAGATATTCAAAATATGTATCTAGGGTTGATGAAAACCTGTAATAAAATTGATAAGGGCCTTGGCGGCGTTAAGGATAATAGGCGGCACAGCTGCATTTAATCTATCAATTGCCTACTTCCCACTTCGAGGATCCTTATTAGTAGACTCAAATGCGTCTTCTCCACGCATGATATTCTGCCGCCTTTCGCTCAAAGCAGACAAGAGAATATTCAAAAATCTCGTGTCCCGCATTACTACCTTAAACCATATGATTGTAATATAATAATTGTTATAATGGCTATAGATTTTGCCACCAGAAATTCAAATCATCTGAGCGGCATACATCCTTCAAGCGGAAGGGCCGTGGGAAAGCATAACTGATTAATAGGCGGGGGCCGGTTATTTGCGTCCCTGCCAACTACCGGCTAGTTGGATAAGAGGTAGGGCAAAACACAAGCTCGCGGGTCCTTGTAAATTATAATACCTTGCATTATACGGCCTCGGCTGTTAAGCGTAATACCCGGGGCGGCTCAGGGGGCGGAGCGCGGCTGGAGTTTCGCCAAACGATGTAGGCGCTCTCCCTACACCGACCGGATGAAAAGAATGCCTCAAACACGGTATGGGAGAGAGTGAGGGGAGAGTGAGGGGTGAGGGGAGAGTGAGGGGAGAGTGAGGGGAGAGTGAGGGAGAGAGTGAGGGGAGAGTGAGGGGGGGAGAGTGAGGGAAAGCGCCAGACGGAATGAGATAAGAGACTTTCTCCCTCCTCCATTCAATACTATCACCCTGGGACTCTCCCTTTCTCTTGGCCACAATTTGGCCACTAGGTCAATACCCCGGTCACTGCCCGACCGATTAGGAATTAAACAAAGGACTACATCAAATTTAAACAGTACTATAGTGTGTGTACTGTAGTTTGCGTAACACAAAATTACGATTAATCCTTATATACGTGTGGCTAGAGTTATTATCGTTATCTAAGATTGTTAATCAGATTTTTAACGCACTACAAAAGGTCTCTGAGACCTAGGTGAAAAAAAAAATGACGCGACAAACCCAACCATCTTCCAATGTAGTAAAATTACCACCAAGTTCATTAAAGCAAAAGCGTGTAATTTCGATACAATCAAAGCAGAACTAGGAACTACATTGGATGGAGACATTCTTTAAGCCGTTTTTTGGGAATTCTTCTCCAACGCTCCTGTTACAGATAATTATTTAGTGAATCAATGAAAATTCAGGAAGCGGTACTGTATTTAATACTGTAATGCAATTGGTTTAAACTGTTACTACAGGATTTATTTAACATGAACAATAACCAGAGAGAGAGAGAGAGAGAGAGAGAGAAGGAAGAAGGAACTAAATATATGGAGTCAATGGGATAAAGAGAAACAGACACAGGAGGTACTAATGCTCTCCCTTCTCTCGGTCAGTAGGTCAATACGAGCCCTCGATCAATGAAGATTTAAGGACTCCCAGAGAAACAACTAACTACCTTCGTGTTTCCCTTTCGATTATACCACATCCAACCCTACATTATTCCTATCATTTATGTCACTATTTACTGAAATATTATTTTAATACTAGTTTTAAATACCGAATATTGTTCGAGTGCTGGCCGTTTAAGTGGCGGAAGTGATTTTCTTCCGAACATTTCAATAAACACCGATAGAACTTAACTATCGTTTACATAGAGAAAATTTGGAAACTGTCAAATAATTCGTTATCGAAACGGTGGATCTTGACGCGGCTGAGAAGTACGACGGTTGCAAGGGAACAGGGGTAGAACGGGGGTTGACGGACAGTCACTTTCAAGAAGTTTCTGACGATGGTTTAACGGAATTAGAGAAACTGTTGAAGGCCCCGTGTTAAACGACCGGTCTGACATTGGGCGTTAGATGGCCGCAGACCTCACTCTCCGAGGGGTACGCCCATAACGGTAGCCTCTTACCCAGTTTCGTTTTCTTAACACTTAGCCGACCGATCGGTGAGATCTCCCATATTGACCTTAGCAACGCTTTTTTTTTTGTTTTTGTTTAAATATCTACATAGTTACGTTGGAGTTGTTCGCTCGATCTCGAATTGTTATATGTATATTGTTGTCCGTATAAAGCGCAGTATATAATAAAATCCATCAATTTAATGGTGTATACACAGTTTTAAATTTAAAAAATAAAGTGTAGGGTATGAAAAATACCGTTAAAAATGTGGTGAAATAACAGTGAAAATTTTAATGATGAGTTGTTCATGGACGCGCTATCAAACTGTTCTGAAAGGCAACGATATGCAGATAAGCGATTATGAATCTAGTGAAAATGATAGTATTGTTAATAATATTGTTAATAAAATAATCGTCGAATACTTCTGAGCGAAGTAGTTTGGGTTGCTCGAGCGTGGTGGAAACCGTACAGTTCGCTGCGGCGCGCGTGGTCGGATAAGTGTTAACTTATACAGCGCAATAGCAGCTTTGGCCGTTATGCGCTTATTTTAACGAACTATAAGTGGCACAAATCGCATTACCAGAGCATGCAAAATTAACTGAAAAAAATTATTTCTAGTCGATTTCTGGCAGCAGGAGAAATAATTTAAAAAACGCTTAATTCACAGATCTCAATGCTTCATTTCATTCATATAGTTACATTTTAATGTTTCATATAATTCAGTTGTGTCCACTCAATTTAGAAGTATTTGTATCCTCACCTTGGAAAAGATATTTGAAATGACTTATTTATGCTACGATTGTAATTGGTTCACCGGCAGTTATTGTGACAAGTATGCGTTTCGTTTCTTAAATGTAATATTACCTTTATTTGGCTATTTTCTACCGACTATCTCGGAGGTGAAGAACGACAGTGACGTATATAATTTCAGAACCACCCGAAAAATTCGCAAATCGAGTTTGGAACAGGTTGAAACCGACGACCGGGCCCGGGAGTAAAACAACGGGCGTAATGAATAACCGCGCCGGTGAGAGTGTATATTTAAAGTGTATAATCCCCCTTTAAATTGTCAACCGGGGTAGCGACCCCTCCGGCCACCACCGCCCCCAACCGGCAGAAACATAAGGATTTGCATTCATTGCGCTTTTCAGAGCCGAGCGGAGAACGTTTAAAACGAGAGCCTATTTACATGACAAGTGGGGACGGCGACAATCGGCCAACACGGCGGGAAATTATTCGTCGGCCCGAGGAAAGCGAGTGGCCCGCATAATTGCGAAACCGGGACAATGCACGCCCCCCAACCCCTCGCCACCGCTTCCCGAGGGATTACTTATCATTATTATTTTAATTGCCACTATTATTAAACCAGACTGATGACCGAGATTCCGAGAACGGAGGAGAAACAGAGTTATACCGCCGGACCGTAATTCTAGCGTTGAATTACTGTTTATGATTTTGTTTCAACCACTCCCACTTGTCCGAGAGGAGAATTCACCTTCTAACTACGCGTAGTGGCCTTATATACACGAAGAATGAAAATGTTAAATTGCCGGGAGGAAGTGATGACTAAACTCATATTGCTATTCAAATGCTCCACCTGCCATCTGCACCTGTCAGAATACTCACAATCTTTTGGCAGTTTGCCTGGAATTGGAGGAAATACATATATTTGGGTAGCTCTACTTTATCAGTTAAGGAATAGGAATTGGCCGAATTCTGCAATTGATTATACGAAGGGAGTTACTTTTTCATTTTGTATAGAGAAAATAATTTATGACGTAAGGAGTGAGAAATGAACAATAAAAATATTGTCATATATTATTATATAATGTCATGTAGGTGCTCAAGAGCATATATGCGATAGCAAAATTAGTTTGGGAAGTATGAGAGAAAAAGGTAAGGATATAATATCCTCAGCAGTGACGTTTGAGAGGAATATTATAACGAATTTCCCACTATACACCGAGGACACTGAAATGCTTCGATATTGAAAAAAAAGATAGCGGGCACATTTGTTTTACGGCCGTAAATCAAGCAGGTAGCGCGATTGGGCCGATATTGCGACTGTTGGTGTCCCAAGTCCACCTGTCCATGCCTAACTTCAGAGCCCACCCCCCACTCGCTAAATCATTTCCCACTTCAAGTTTAAGTTGGCCGGGAAAATTTTTCTCCAGGGTCTTCCGCCGCCTTTCCCTCCCGACTTAATCCATCTTTTTCCTCCCTCGGCTTTGGTCCGGCTCCGAAATGAAATATCGCCAGAGCCGCCGCCCGCCCGCCCGCCCGTTCCCAAAGGATCTTCGCCCGACCGTTTTATCTGATAGGATTATTTTTGAAGAATTCAATTTTATTAATCATCTTAAATAGAGTCCCGACGATTTATGCCTCCCACCGGTGTTGAAAGCTTCATTTCTTTTTCCACCCCTCCCCCCCCCGCCGTCGTCTCTTAATAAATGATCCAATTTAATGAATAAGACAATTTCTGCGATTTTTCCGTTGGAGACTGCCATTGTCCACAATTAGTTATAAAAAACTATGGCAATAACTTCTTTTTAATTTTCTAAAAAACTTTCAAATATTTTGTTCACATTTTTGACAAAACTCGTCATACGTGCGATATTCAATCTCCATTCGTATACCCGGAACCGAACCGAGAAATCCCTGTCGTAGATTCAATATTCATTTTGTTTATAGTTATATAACTCCTTTTGAAGGGCGATGAAATGTTTGCATGGAAGAAATTAGGGAACCTATATACGACTCAAAGTTTCATAAGAGAGCCCGTTGGGAAAATGTTTACTAGAATTAGAAAAGATGCGTGAATGTCGGAATCAATACAAATAAAATAAATGTAATCGTTCTTGCAAATATCTGTCTCAAATTGCTGATCTGACCTGGTAATAGACAGGTTTCGGCTTTTCACCATCTTCAGTTGAGTTCCTTATGTAAATTAATGAAGTACTTAACCATGATTGTTACATACGGGGCATTCATATTACTGTGGAACTCTGAGAGTGGAGACAGAGAACGAATATATATATATATATATATATATATATATATATATATATATACACCGCGTGTTAGAAATTACTTTTATCTTCTATCCTTTCATGGCGTTCTATATAAAGGCCAATAAAGTCGCAAGGACATAAACGGAATGTCAACAGATAAATGAGGGGACGGCGACGAATTCAGTGCGGAATAATCCGCCGGTATCATATTTAAGGGTGGAGCTGCAAATAGTTTGGGCCCAGGGCTCATAACGGGGAAATTACATCCCCCTATCCTGTCTCGCTCCCTCTCTCTTTCCCGGACGTATAAGTCGGCCGCGGAAATGCGGAGGTGAATCCCGTGGGATAGACGATGTACGGCGGCGGCAGGGGTGGGGAGGAGGATAATAGCTCCTGTGGAAATTCTTGAGACGGTCCCGGCGAAGGAACGCGTTTTATTGCCGCAGGAAGACAATGCCGGGACTCTAATACGGGAATTGGGGGAGGGGCGGGGGAGGAAAAAAAGGAATTCGGTTATGATCCATAAACAGAAGCGACCAACTGCCAACTGCTCTAGTGGCAATGAACTGTGCTCATGGCATACGCTCCAGGATTATTCGGGCACCGATTGTGCGGTCGTATTAATAAAAATTTTTAAAATAATAAAATAAGAAGGATGTAACTCAAACGATCTTCTGCCTCCACTGGCTTCCTTGGTCCTAAGATAGATCAGTTTCGGTTTCACGCCGACGTCACTATTACGAATTTCGGATTTCGATAAGATGTGATCAGATGTGATTTCGATAACTGTGTATCAGAGAGTAATGGTGTGAATAACAAGCGCTTTCAACGTTCTGGCGGCAGTCCAATTATTTCGTCCACCCTTGAGCACCAGTATCGGGTGTCCATTATTCCAGCGTACGGGACAGTCCCTCTCAGATCATAACAAACTGTAACATTGTTACAATTTTGTTTAGAAATCCCTTCAATTTGCAGTAATCACAATCTCAATTAGACGATAAAAGCCACTGTTACATTCCACAACTCAAAGGCTGCACATAACATCACAACTAACTCTAAAATAGTGTTCATATTTTATTAACTATTGCTATTGAAATCTTAAAAATAAAAATTTTAAAATGTTAAATTAAGGAATTTACCTAAATTAGCGTTCCCATTGGAGTGCTACTCAGGAGTCACAAAACAAAAGGAAATGTTGCAATTATTCCAATAAAAAAATTATCCCATTATACGAGTGCGGCTTACTGATTCCAGTGTGCTCATTATACTCCATTATATGTGTTAATCATACATAATAAAACAAAAAGCTTAAAAGCAAACAAGATTATTAATCGAGCTTTGGCATTTCGTTCTCTTATTACGAGGGGGATTTTTAAGGTAAGGGGCTTATAATTATAATCTTTGAGCCAATTTTGACATAGTTTAAATTTTATATTTAAAAACGCCGCAGGTGGCTCTGAACAGCGGTGTGTTCGAACAAAACAGGACAAATGTCGGGTATTGGGCCGGTGAGTGGGACCGGAACGATTTCCGATGCCCGGTCCCTGGGCTTGGGCCCACCCCTGGCTTTCTAATTCAGACCGACCGAGACAAAGACAAAGTTTCGGCCCACAAAAGATCCATTCTCGGGCCCGAGCTCGACACGGGAATTACTTTTTCGCCCCGGCGTCTTGGGGAAAATGGGGACCGGAGACCGAGTTAATCGGCGGAGCTCTTGCCGGGGTCGGCCAATCTGAAATCGTGGAACGTTAAATGAGTACGGTGTAGGGCCCAAGACTAAATCTCTAATGTAAATAATCTTACTATCACGGACAACATTTTGTATCTAATGGTTCACGTTGAATCTCGAAACTCAAACGTAATTCCAGGCTCCAGTCAGGAAATCAATACACAAAATTCGCGAAATAATAAAATATCCGCACACATAGTGCAAGGTGGATATTAACATTTTATAGGCGAAAGAGCAACAAAATTTAAAATGCAAGCAAAATTCACTGGAGAATCGACCTCTCGGACCACTGGCGATTTTGAAGATTCCCTTCAATTACACCTCACTTTCATTATTTATATAATGCCCTTATGTTAACTCGTGAAATAATAAAATCTACTGAGTACACTAGAACAAGGTAAACCCTTTGGATCGATTCAAATTCGCATCTGAAGCAAATTCCCTCTGTCGTCGGAGAATCGAACTCTGGATCCGAGGTGTTTCATTTCGGCACTTCAAATCAACGCGATAAGCCGAAGTGACTACTGAAAATGTAAACAACACCCGTGCTGTAATTTTGAACAATAACTCGGGGCACAGGAGGACGCCGGCGTTAGATGTGGTGGCGGGCCGAATGATGTGGGATTTACCTGTACCACTTTCCGGCCGACAGCGTAATATCCCAGTATATACTTCATATACATACTATGTACTCCCTGTTCAGTAAACGCCGGTTAAGGCTAATACAATTCACACGAAAAAGAGTGCATGATTGAAATTGATAAGTGGATTACAGTCCACCCCCTACGACGTTTTCACTACGAAAGGGCGCTACGCTCGGAATCGAGGCAAAGTATCCCAAAGGAAGAATATTCATATTCGGAATAAGAATAAGTTCGGTGAGAAAAATTAAGGAGAATAAATTAACTTATTCACGAATCTAATGATAATGCCGGCGGCAAGGACAACCCCTCTCTTGTCTAGAAACAGTTCCCGACGTGACGGGTGATTTAATGCTGAGCCAACAAAAGTGTCGGTTCCGATGCGGACGTCGTAAATCGGATGGCTCTGTCGATATCCAGGGCAAATATTGCGTGGTTCCGCGCATGGAGGACAATTCAAACATTTTTCTACGTTAGCCGCAGGAAGGAAACAATAGATTGTGGTGTGTACTGTGGGGGCAGTAAAACGTTTCATAAACCGAACCGAATTTGCATAATTTATCCGGTCCCAGTTTTGATAACTGGAGTTCGCTCCGCGGCGGTTTACGATTCTTCCCCGAGAGTAATTGGCAACGGAATATTAAATAACCCTCCGCGTAATTGCGAACGGACTTTCGGAGATGTTTATCTTTCGACCGAGGGAAATTAACTGCAATTATATCGTAATTACGCATTCTGTGTATAATTTTTCTGTGGCGAGTTAGAGGCCGGACCACAACTAGTCCCTTGATAGCTATATACATAATGTACATTTAATGTACGGTGTAGCCCAATACGGTCGTTTGAAGGGAGAATAAGTACCTTAGATTAATTCCCTTGTAATCTGTTTAGTTTCAGATCAAATAGTGACCACTGTAGTCACAACTGGGAGAAGAATAATTTTCTGTTTGGATTCGAAATGCCGTTTTTTTCCTCCACACATCCGTTGATCCTATGCTAGTGCTTAGGTTATTTTAAAAACGTAGGTACCAAAAATTAGATTAAAAACTTATTTATTTCCGAAACAATCCTCCACATCCGAATTCAGACCTGACCTCCATTGACAATTGACATTTGACCGATCCGGTGTTCACGATTTAAATTTAACGATTCGTTTCCTCCATTTCAAACCGGACAATGGGGGCTTGATTGGGCATCGGTCCATAATATAGAGGTTTACTTTCAAGCCGACCGATTGTGTATTTGCCCCATGCAAATGAGGAGCCCGCCGAGCCCAACGATACCGTCAACAATAGCCCCGTCAACGCGTCCTTCAATTAAAGTCATTATTTACGCTCCGATTCCTGTCTCCTGCTTTAGCCTTTAGCCCCCGCTCTCCTAAATCTCCCGGCGTAAGTATTCGGGATCAACTTGTCAGGAGTTCAGAACGAAAGGTTATAAGCATTGTCTAACAAGCCAGGGGAATCCTATATACGATTTCTATTTAGATCTCGCCATAAATATGTTCCGGTTCGATATTCAACAACCTTACAAACCTCGGTGGCTCAGAACGTACGGACGTGTCCCTTCGTATGAAACCGCGCGTTGAAATAATGAAAATTGCCCCTCCCCCACAAAATGAAATTTGACCGGACGAAGAAAAACAACATATCGGTATCGATAGCCGGCATTTCGGGTTCGGAAAGTAATTACTGAAAGGTGCGCCCCGGGCGCTCATTCGGACCATCGGCCTTAAATTATTTAATTTCAATTTATGGAATCGCGAGGGCAGAAAAAAAAACAGAACCAAGGTTCCCGGTTAATAATAATATTGTGCACACAACATCTGGCCGACTGTGGACTGAGAGAAATAAAAGTTTTTTAATTTTGAATTTCGTTGAGTAGCCCCCTCCCCGGCCTTTGGCCAGGTGTGTTTGACCTCGTGCCCTCACTCCCCCTTAAATACAATTGAACCGGATATTTAATACTGACGTATTGCAGTGTTAATCTCATTTCATTTTATTTGCTAGTTCGTTTTAATATTGTTTCAACTCAACTGATCAACTCTTATCCCCTGCTTTTACCTTAACAGTCACATATCGACACATAATAATTTCCAATTGATTGCCAGTAGAACTTTAGTGGACGGTCAGAAACTGGAAAGAGATGCTTATTAAAATATTCCTAATTTAGCTCGACTGCTGTTTTTCTTCGATTGCAAATTTCGAGGCATTTCATTGCAAACATTTAAGGAATGATATTCGGGTTAACATAAACCAAATAATAACCAAGAGTCATAAATACAGAAACCAGCCATGAATTAGCTAGTTGTAACACATTGCATACACTGTTGACTGTTGTTATGACATTAACATCTAAGATAACTCAATAATAATTCAAACTAATAAAATAAGTACCTCCTTATTAAAGCCACAAAATATCGGTATTCTGAGTGCTTTATGTTTGATTAAAACCCAAGGATGGGTTTTAAAACAACTTTACTTGTAAAATTCGACTCCGCCTGCTTACTTTAATTGAATATAAACCGATAATAAACTACTGGCTCAAGTGGCGCTGAGTTTTTCCAGCTTGAAACCCGTACACGTGTAGGAGAACCGGGAAAGATGCCCCCTTGACAAGTTTCAGTTGGACCGGTAGAGGGGTAGTGGCGCTGCCACCCCCGGAGTTAGTTGAAGTAGCTTATGGGATTACCTGGAATGGCCCCGGGGGTGGACCAGATGCCCTCCGCCCTCCATCTATTTTTTTTTTTCAACCCCCTCATCCGCCCTCTTCTAACTGACATACGGCTGAATCGCTCTCGGGTCCCAAGTCACGCCGAACAATGCCGTCTGCTCGTCTCCTGGAGTGCTACAAAACTTTATTCCTCAAAGGTTTAATCACTGGGCCTACAGTTTTTTCCCCTGTACCTTAGAGGGTACTAAACAACTGCTACGGGTTAATTATATTAAGAATGTTTTAAGAATTCATTTACATTTCCATATACATTTTTGTGTAATTCTCCTTATAATATTGTGGGCAAAATGTGTTTTCACTTGCAAATTTCATTTGATCGCTAGATCCACAATATATTTTATATCGTATAACTTTCTCCGCGTGCTCTATGTTTGATTCTGTCGAATAGTCAAATAGTTTTTTTAGTAACTGCTGCTGTGTTAAATCGTTGTATAACCTGCAAAAATAATATTTTATACTTTTCATATCTACGCTAATTGCCGTTTTTAAAATCGGGCGCAGAGGAAAGAATTCCGTCTGGGACTATGCAAAAACAGCGAGTTACCCCCACCCCACCTGAATGTGACTGAATTATGCATATTTTAATAAGCCGAATGGAAAAGATTTGGAATACTAAGTGTAGGCCTTTCTGGCGAAGTATGTCTTCCTCAGTTGGCGACTAAATGAAATGTAATGAGGGCCGGCAAGGATTTAAATCATTAAATATGGAATTAATCGGGCCGCTGTCTCTTCCTGGAAAAAAGTTTGCTCATTTAAATTGCATTGAGGGCCAAATTAGGATGAATATTTCGACCCATCGTCCGAGTGCAGACCTCGGTCGTTTCAGCCGAGGACAAAAGCTGGTAGTACTCCACTTCCGACTTGATAAATAGCTTACGAGTGACATTTGACCAAGGTTTAGTTTCTCTAAAAAGCATCATAAAGTAGAGTCGGTACGTGAGAACGAGCGACTGACATCTTCCATTACCGAGGATACAAATGCCGAAATTGGAGTAGCTTCCAATTATAATTTTAATTTTTAAATTACGATTCTACATTTACTCACAGTAATGAACCGGTCGTTGTATATACCATATTTTAATACAGAGTTCAATTAATTACGAATTTATGTTTTACCTTTTCTAATTTTTGGTCCGTATCTTCTCAAAAAGTACTACAAATATCCTCGGGGATAGACAGCATTTAATCAATGGCGCTAATCGGTTAATTACACGCTCGGCGCTGGGTTTTATAAAGCCGTCGGTGAACCAATGGGGTTTACCCGAGCGCCCAATTGGACTGTCGGTGAAGATCGGGCCAAACCGATAGCCTATCAGAGCGGATTATAATTAATTTTGCCTTCTTCCTCCGGCCGGTTTCGATCTCTCTTTTCCGCTCTTAATTAACCCGGGGAGGACTTCGGGACAGGGGGAGGGATAAAGGGCAATTCATCCCCCGAATCTGGCCCCCCGACAAGCCCAGGGACCGATTTATAATTTCCTCGGTATCGGTGATTTACGATAGAACGGTAGCGGAACCATTTGATCTTCATTGAGCGGAGATGGGAGGGGACGGGGTTCGGGCAAAACCGTAGAAGATAGTCCCCACCATCGCCCCAGGAGCAACCGATTAACCGCTACACGGTCTCCTTTACGGGGGGGGGCTCCTCCCTCTATCTCTCTCTCTCTCTTACTCCCTCTCTCTCTCTCTCACTCACTCTCTCTCCTTTACCATCCCCCTCATTCTCTCCCACTCGCCCTTCCCGTTAATTAGATGGCCGGCGGTGTGTCAAAACCCCAAGGAGGACACCGCCCCCGCCCCGGCTAATTAACTTTCCGGGGAAAAAAACTGCCGCCGGAGTTCGGCCTTTAGCCGGCGTGCCAGCGGGGGATGAAATTATGACTTTCACTGAATCAACGCAATTATTCAGTCTCAATTTTAACTCTTCGAAAGTAACTTGTGAGCGTTAAAATTCAAATTTTTGACTGGTAATTGAACTTGGAAACATTTCTTCCGGGCGAATGCCCTCATATTATCTCTCAAGGCCCTCCGGGCAGCAATACTTTGGTTCCATTCCGTTAAAAGACTCAATTATCCTGTGACCAAATTAATTATTTGGTATATATATTTATTTACAAGCCAGTAGAGGCTGAGAAAGTAACGTTTGTAGTTAGAAATTCAGTACTTCCTTAACACTCGCTAGACTCTGCGAAATATATTGTCGTCCTTTCTTGTAGTGTCCTCGATTCCGCTGAAGACGATTCTGACTTCAAGGACTGTCTTTCCAGTTTTTAGTACAGTGATGTATTCTGAAAACGCTACTCGGGTCGTCTTGAAATATCGTTGATTCCCTACTATCGCCGACCTCGGGTTGTACACTATCCTCCGCCGCCATTATTTAATTTGGGAAAATATTTGAGCACCCCACCCCTTTCAGGTCCGCATCGGCCGAATATTCCTGGGTAGTTCAATTAGCGGGAGCCGCCAATCGGACAGGGCCAGCGTCAATATCGCCGCCCGGTTGACTCAAGTGCAAAAGCAACACAGCCCCGTCACTTTGGCTAATTGCACGGCGATGAATTAACTGACGCGTAATTGGTCCCGACCACCGGCAGGGCGATGTCGCTCCCCGCCGGCCTCCCTCCACTCCTACCCGAGTATCGTCTAATTATTCATAACTTTGTGTGCACAGTTCGGATCATCAACTGCGGCAGTTCTTGTTCATTGCCGGTCATGCAACCGACGAAAGGTTTTCAATTAACTTCCAAAATTTAAGGTTGTAAAAGTAATTTTTAAATTATAAATTGGTTATTTAACTGCGCCGCACCGTACACCGCACACATAATATTCATCGTTATCTTAGATGTGCGGGTTTAATTCTATACGGAATTCAAATAATAGTCTACATAATTAGGGCAAAAAATAGCCCAAAGTTGTTGTAATTACTTACCGTGCCTGATTTCATACTGATTATTACAACTCATAGGAAGTTTAAATCAAAATAATCTTCATATTTCCATTCATTACATTATTTCCTAAGTATTATTTTTTTATACACACGTTTGGAAAGTTATTGAAGACAGGACACTGTATCTAGTACATTTTTCATGCAAACCCTAACCAACCGATAGTAATGACCAATCCGTAGTAACTGATGACTAAATTATTTACATTCTACACACTGTTAACCTTCTTAATATTAAACGCTTTGGCAGCGCTATTTTCTTACGGTAGCATTAAGCCCCATTTTGAGCTGCGTAAGTTATCGTTGGTGGACTGATAGCTTAACAGCACTCGAATTATAAGTAAATAAGATAACGTTTTAAGTAGAATCCAGCCGGAGGACAAGCGGAAGGAGGTACATCCTCACGGTTATTATTTAAGGGGGGGGGGGCTGAGCACTCCAGACAGGGTTGTCGTCTGAGCGGGCGAAACAGTACACGAGGTGCTGGAGCCGGGCCAAGACGACACACACCCGCACACCCGCCCCTTACACGGCGCCCGTTAATTATGAGACCGCACAACTGACGGAGATCGGACCCATTCGATTGTCCCAACGCCCCACGAATTCGACCGGCCCCGATCTGTGCCTCACGAGAAAGGGAGTATTAAAAACAAATACAGCAGTAACCTTATACAGGTCCTCGGGCGCTTTTTAAGTTCAGCGGTCTCCCAATAAGGCAATAAGGCAATTGTTCTTATGCCCCCGGGGGATTGGAATATGATCCAGTCCACAGATTGCATTTTTCCGCTCGCACATTCGGTCTCAACCCACGCCACCTCAAGCTCGACATCTGGATACAGATAATTACAAAATATCCTTTCATTACATATCTCACTATTGCATTCGAGATTCCCGTGTGTGACAAGTACTGAGACACGTGAATACTAAGGCGTTATCGGCGTTGTTTATTTCAATCTTTAGAAGTTGGTATCTCTCGTCCATCGCACAGAGGTCCTGCACATCCTCTTGGGCTGTACTGTCTCTTTGAACCAATCGCCCTATAGGTGACCATAATGGCAAAAATAGAGAAAGGAGTTGTCTCAATATTGTCTCGGATCATGGCAATTTCAATATCAGAAATTCCGGTTCAAATTAATTAGTGGAAGGAGCTAAAACTTCATTTTTTCCTAGAAAGAGTTTTACATATTTTACAATTTGTACTTTTTCACAGTAACTACAATAATATTTTAATAAAAAAAGGCGACGTTAGGAGTTTAAGCTAGTTTCATCTCAGAGACATTCTCTCAAATCCTTGGGGGATCTTTTTATAATTATGAAAAGGAATTAAACTTTTAATTTGGGTATAATCCTCGTCGAAAATCCTTAACGCCTGTAGTCACAATAAAAACGTTCCCTGTTTAGCAGAAAACATTTTCTCAAGTAGTACTGTTACTTAAAAGAAGTGAGATATTATTTGTAAAGTTCAGAGTTTTTCAGGGCCAATTCATATTTATGTAACTATGTAAACCCTCGCAATGTGGACCGCTTACTTCGTTAGTTCCATTTTCATTGGTACAATTTTGTTTTTCGCCAGGAATTTGGAAAGGCGTCAAGCAAAAATTGGAAAATGATGGAATCAGAGGGACGGGATTCAGCGTGTGTTTGACCCGAAAGTTAGTGTTACAGACAAAATGAAATTTGCAGTAAAGTAAACAGAATGGGCAAATCGAATGGGACAGAGGGAGCTTTGGAATGGAGGAAAGGTCCTCGGAAACGTCGGTTTTCTCGGTCGGGGGGTGAATTACCGGGGACTTCGGTCTGGTCCAGGGCTTCCAAGCGCGAGGACGGGGCGGGGTCTCGACCTCTAATGACCGAAAGGGGGGCGAAACTCGGCTCGAACCCGGTACTAATGTACATTGTGTAGGCTGCCGGCCGAGTTGACCTAATGAAATTTCAGAGGCGGTGGTCAGGGGGGGAGGGCCCCAGGTAAACGGGACCCGGAGTTCCGGTCCGCGGGACTTCCGGTACACGGGCCGACCAATAGTATCCGAGTGTGTCGTGGCGGTGTTATAAATTACGCTCTCCCGCCTCTGAAATCGACTCTTTCCACAACTCGGCGGGCAGCGTCGATATCGTGTCTCGGGGGAAGGTTATTGAGGGGGTGGGACCCATCCGCGCGGACCGAGCACACACGATACTGTTGACATTAGGTATCATCGAATGGGCGTCGGTCAATAAAACACTAACATCGTACGGAAACCAATTCGCTTCGACGTACGCCACTCTGTGCTACTAGTCGGCTGCGAGCAAATCATATGCAATATATTGATGAATATTGGGAATAGTTTAAGATATCTATTGCGAATACATATTCATGATTTAATAGATAAGTTAAAAATTATTTCAAGAAAGATGTCAGAAACTATTTAAAACTACTTGTGTTGAAAAGTATTGCGGATGAAATGAAGCAATCGGGAAAACCGGTGATCTTCCGTGTCCCCGTGGGCCACAACGATGCAGGAAAACTGTTCACACAGATTTCCAACATGTTTTGCCGATAATATGACTGCAACAGACGAGCCCAGAGAAATGGAATATGGCGTGGGCGGCTCTTTCAAGATACGAATCAATGGGTTATTTTTGCAACCCAATAGACCATCAAAGGTATTGGATGCCGGGAACGTTTCGAGCCGCGTTAGACTCACAGAGGGCCAATCTATAATTAATACGGGACAGGCCGCTTTCCGATCGCGAATTCAACCGTGGGACTTCAAAGAGTCCTTACCGGCAGTAAATTGTCGATAAATTATTTATAGTTCGGGGAAAACGCGTACCAGTCTAGGTTTAATAATTTTACGAGTGAGATACGGCAGCTGCCGTTTGCCAGGAGGGTCTAGATCTCCACTACGTTTAATAGAGCCTAAAAACGAAACAATCGGTCAATTATCGGTCTGGCATACAACCGATATAATACGCATTATATACTTATGTATTAGTGTGTAAATAGTCCTATTAGTCTCGTATTGTCCTTCTAAAGTGATTGAAATTGTTTGAACCATAGAATGGGAGTTTCCCATTTTTGATTTATATGAAAGATCAGACTGCATCTATCAATAAACATATGTACATTCAGGATAAATTGTCTCGAAAATTGAGAGTTACTCCGCTATTAAATTCGAATAGAGAAATGTCCCGTCGGGAATCAGAATTCGAAAAAGAGGATGAAGGACGCTTTTTTACTTTCCTGAGGGGCTGAATAGGCCGGGCCCCTCCAATATCGGTGGACACGTCTCAGGAAAGCGGGTCGGGAAATATACAATAAACATACCTTCACTTCCGCTTTGATACACAGAACGGCTGGCGGACGAAAATGAATGCTGTTTTCGTTGTCCCGGGCGACGGGGACGACGAATCAATGGATATCGGTCTCGGAAATATTGTTTGTACAGCCTGGGGAGCATTAAATATTAATAAAAGACTCCACGGGGTTCAGTACCAAACATTTCCAACAATATTCTATCGTTGAATTATACTATTAGAATGTAAAATAGTTCTAAAAATACGGAATTTTAAAGCATACATAAATTTTCGTTATATAAGAGCTTTCGTTGCTTATAAATTAATAGTTGTATATTAACAGCACAATTGTAGACTGGAACAAAATCTAAGAAATTATCTTTCCACATATTTCTATTGCACAACTACTTGACAATAAAATTTCCCAGTCACTGTAATTCATCATTTTACTATTCTTCCGAATGAATATTCATTCCGTTTCACGATTTCGGTCCCTCCCCCCCACCGTTATTAATGGCGCTCATCGCTTTGTCGTCAAAACGATTCACGCGACAGTGTCCTAGAAATGGGGCGAGCGTGTCGCCCGAATTAAGAACGAAATTCATTCCCGGGGAAACAGCTATGATGACTAACACTAACCAACAGGGGTTTCGCGATAAACCCGGCGCCCACTCACGAACCAACAACGCCGGCTTGCCGCATTCACCGCACCATCATCGCCAGATCCTGTCCCCGCTAATCATTTACACTGGATCGAATAATAAATTAATTGATATCGGATGGACACTACACCACTACATAATTGCATTATATATGTGTATACACATAAAGGGCGTCATCAGTAAGAATGCGATCAATAGAGTGAGATTGAAAATGAAACCTTACTCAAACTACGCACATTTTAAAAGAAATATATTTCCACTCATCGACGAAGAAATCATTACAGAGACTTGCATATATAGTTTAAAGAGCAAGATTGCCGGATCCTTACAAAATGGAGGGAAAATGTGCCAAGTTGTTTTATACACGCGTTTCCCACTTGACCTCAGAATAAACACAAAATACTATAAAACTAATCTTCTAATAAGTTGATAGTCGATAAGGGTGTTTCGCCATTAAGGGCCTTAGGGTGTTTAATTACATTGCGGTGAATCTATTAGTAAAATAAAAATTGACAGAAATCTTTCACTCTTTTTAACACGTAGTGTAATATAAACGAATAAGAAAACAAAGAAAATGCTCCACATCTTCACGAATTTAAACTATTTTCGGACAGATTCTTCTGTTGTTAGACTGGACCAAAGGCTATTAAAATATTTCAATATTTATCGTAGTCACTAATATGGATATTTGAGCGAAATAATATTATTTAACAATATGTCCACTTTTTAACCAATTCCAGGTTGAAGCGATTTTTCATAAGGCAAATCGTTTAAAGCCACACCGAAGGGAAAAACCTGAAAGGAAGGTTCCACTAACGGTGGGGCATAACTCAACACAATTGCGGGGTTACTGGGGGCAAGCAAACAGTTTTATATCCGTTGACCCAACCGGCCATCAGGAAGTTGGACACCATTTAAGTAAGGATTAACACATTTTAATATGAAGCCATCTGTTATTCGGTTTTCGCTCTGAAATTGGGGCCGCGCGCGTGGCCGCAATTCGAGACCTGTTTACACGGTCACACCGGTCCCCGTCTGGCTGTTTATTCGACACAATATGTACAGTGACGAGTGCGGTATTCCGCCGGCAAACAATAGACCGGGACCTTATTTAAGTCGTCAATAATATCGTCAGCGGATTACATCCAGGCGTTTTCTGCAATTTATTTAATCATGGATTACATTCGCCTAGTGAATTGGCCTTAAATTATATAAACTCGTTTGTTTTCTTGAACGCTCAGAATTATACGAGATCATTATTTCGAAGGTATTTGTACAGTATGAATCATAATAGAAAATATATAATATAATGCTATGCATACATTTTTGATGATAAAGTCAGTATTTACGAGTAAGAAATACCTCCAAAGTATGAAAGGATATTAGTATCGTTCTTTTTTTTATATTTATCCCTATTCGCTATATTTCTCTCTTTCATCTCTAGCCTTATTTCTCCGAATGGCATGTCGTTTTTAATTTTCCGCCGGACCATTCCAAACAGCGCAGAATGAAATATGCATATTACTCTAGGTTTTCCATTGAAACAATGTGCAATTGTAAATTCGAAATAATCGTCCCCGGAATTTTTCGAGACAATGAATTTTGAAGTGGGCCCGTTTCGCAATTTATTATTTCCTTCCTTCCAGAATCTCAGACGTGACCCCCCCGCCTTAATTTGCCTCCTACTTGGGCCAATTAAGCCGCCTCTCCGGCAACGGCATCATTAAGCGCTGAATCATTTCTATAGGCCCGATTTTTTTTTTTAACATTTTTGACGGTATGACATTTAAAACTTCCCCTTTAGTTCGATTAACATCCGCGGAATAATTTTACTTTATGAAACCGTAGTGTAAGTTAATTAAATCTTCCACTATCGGCTCCTATTTCGGAACTTTCACCTTTCTCCGGCCGTTCAACGATAATTCTCGGCGCACACTCCGAAAATTCTACCTTTTATCAATTTGGCAATTCGGAATGTTATTGATTCCACCGATTTCACGGTATTCTCGGCCGCAGAAAGCTGGGCAAGGCGTCCCTAAACAGTTTAGCTCCCCTATCGTCCGGTGGCGGCAAACCGCTTATAAATTGTTTAGGAGTGTTGTTTGAAATAATGAAGAGGGGTGGCTGGGGGGTGAGTTGGGGGTTTATGGTGGCAGTATCCTCCCGTTTCGGGGTAGTTCCCGAGTAGGGTAAGGGACCGGACCTAAACTAATTCCACGGGGGGTGTCCTCCAGCCTGCCCCGACTGATTCTATTGTCGCTGATCGAAGCGGCCAACCCCCTCTTTTCAGGCACCGATAATGAACGTCACAAAACGAACTCCTCTCAGGTAGCTGCCCACCCTTATCCTTGGCGTCTTGTACATAATGCCAGCTAAATTGGCACGCACATTGCAAGTGTGGAACCGCGGGTTCCATAAGACGATTAAATTCCGAGGAGGCTAACATAAACGAACGAGCCTCTTCCATTTCTTTTGGATAATTCTTATGTGTGGGAAAGTTTTCTTCGGCTTTAAGTACTCACAATTAACATGAACAATTACTGCAATGATTTCAACTTGAAGACCGAACATACAGTATCGTAGGTAATACACTAATTGTAGAGAAATTGGGACAGTGATTCGAAATATCTCGGGATATCATTTTCACGATTAATCATATTATATATTATATAAATCACATTTGTACATATTTTGTACTAACGATATTCCTATGAAAAATATCGTGGTGATATCCTGCTCAATTATGAATCTCGAGACGTATACGCAATATGCATTCTGCAAGTACAGTAATGAATAACGTAACACGTTTGCGATTAAAAAATGACAGTAATGACCCAAAATACAGTAGTGACCTGTAAATTTGACCGCAAATACATACCATTACAAGGAGTGAAATATGCGGAGCATAAAATACCGAACAAAAGGGTGTTGGCCCCCAATCATCGCCGGCTATTGAATCTCGGCTCCTTGTTCTGGGCCGACAGTTCCTGAAGAGGGTTCCAGACATAAACTAATTCACGACGGCACCCATCTACAGCCCTTAGAAATCCTATTGGGGGCGGGCCGGCCCCCCTCCAGCCTTCGATAATCACTGTGACAAACCCCGACGACCCGGCTTTGGGGTTTCTCCCCGACCCTCGAATTATATCCAACCCCGCTCCTCCTAGCGGTCTCAGCCCAGCCCGACAGAATTCCCGATTTCGTCCTCTACTCGTTGACCAACTAACAGTGGGGGAGGGTCTGATAATTAGGAATTTTTATATTGTGTGCTTTTGGTAAATGAGAAAAAGAAATGATTACCCTTATTGTGATCGGCCTCCGCTCGCTGGTTCGGTCCTTTGCTACATTGGATGGCCATCAGCATCCATGTCTGCACTGTTCTGCACTTTAAATTTTATTTGTCGAGATAATTGTGTCGAATAATTCCATTGAAAAAAAGAAAAGCACATTAACCCTAGTGTACACATTAGTAACCTGTATTTATTTATATTTAATAACATTAGTTCCAGAATAAGAAATGATTGATTGGAATTAAGGAGAATGTTGCAGGTTTTCGTGCTCGGTATCTAGGTTTTCAAAGAAAATGTTTCCCGTAGTAATGAAAAATTATTCAGTTAGATTTGGTTACAATTATATTGGACCCGGGGATCGATTCTCCATGTCAGGACCGATTTTGAAAGTTTCGACAAAGCATATTTCATTGTATAATCCATATCAGCTCATGCAATTATGCTGAAACAACCCTGACTATTAGCAGCATACCGTAGCAAGGAACATCATTCGAAGTTTCGACATAAACCGAAAGTGGGAAAGAACTTTCAAAGGAGGGCAATATGCCGACTAAAAACGAGAGGAAAACTACTACAGTGGGAAAGTCTTGAGCCAATCAGCCGGCCTGCGGTCGTCCCATTGAGACTCGGGGACTTGTTCCGTGTTAGTATAGATGTCGAAGGAGGGGCGTAAACTAATTCTCGAGGGTGTCCCCCCCACGCCCACCTTTCACCCGCCCGAAGGGTGATTCTATTGACACCGGCCCAAGAGGGTGGCGAGACGGATTGGGGGTGTGTATGGGCTGCGCGGCTCGTTCTCACCCCACTCACCAATAATCAATGCGACAAACCCGACCATTGTTGCGGGGTCAGGTGGCGACAGCATACGGCGCCAATCGTAAAACCGAGAAACCCCGTAGGGTATTGTCGGACAAATAATTGAAAAATCGATATGTGAAATTAATATATATTTGTTCCAGTGAGCCTTGGATAAGCAAGGATCTTTTAATTTGCACAAGCCGTCCAAAACAGAATCTTATTGGTGGGCGAAGGTTTCCAAACGCAGAATAGCAGAGGGTCAGACCCTGCTAACCGAGGTTCTTCCCACAATATTACGCGTTCCCATCGGATTTTAGTTACTGAGAATCCTACTGGTATTTAAAATATTTATTTACAACGTAAATTACAATTATTTGTGCCATATTACTGACCTTATTTTAATTTCGTAAAATTAACGCTCGGAACTTCAGCGGGGGTTCGGAATTTGTTTGAATTTGAACTGAGCCTTATCTTTCTCCAAAGTAACCGCAATCGTGGCAGTGAGACAGCTCTGACAGGATGGTTCATTGCAGTCGACACATGGAATTGCATTTCATCACTGAATTTCTGATGGTGGTGAGACGCCGAGAGAAGTCTAGCTTATAACAAACAGATGAGTGGAGAGACAGAATATCGCCAAACTAGTTAAGGTTACGTGTTGTTTCATTTGTGTATATAAATAAATGTATATATCTCTATATGTATATGTATGCATACATCTGGTCATACGCTTATTTACGTTTTAGACGATCTGAATATGGCGAGATTAATTGAGTCATTATTTGTCTATAAAGTGATGTGGCAGCCGCAGTTAATTATCGGTCATATAAATTCAGTTATATGACCATCTGCGTTCTCTTTACTCGCTGAAATATTTTTCTATCTTTTTGCTGTTATTTTTATCGCTGTTCGGGGACAAATTCTGGGACCACGTCGGTCCAAATTCTATCACCAATATACTACAAAATGCAATAGAGATACTGCAATAATAGATAATATTTAGATTTCGTTCAGACAGTATGTTTTGAAGCAATTAGCGCAACAGTTACCGCCGAGGGAACAGTCCGATTTGTCGTCTATAGACCGGCAGTGTGAAGTTTCAGCACCCCCAACCACCCCGCCCCCGCACCGACGAAGAAGAAAGTTTACTACCCCTGCCGCTTTGGGTTTATGGAAGGTGGCCCGGCCCGTCACTTAGTGTAATTGGCAGCAATGCGAAACCTCGGATATCTCTTGTTTTAATTGGCGACTGTTGCCGGTCGCCATGGCGACGGTGTGCGCATGACCAGTGGGGGGTATGCTCATCTGGGCGAGGCCCCCCCTCAATAATGCATGCTCAACAGCCGGGCCCGGACAACTTCCAAACACACCCCACACTTCGCAGGTTACCAGTCTATATTCATTTATTTCGATAATGGCCCTCAAAATAAAATATTATACAAAACGAAGGTTGCACACAACCCGCCGTTTTATCGAGCAACATAAATATTCTTATTACTCCAATCATTGTTCATATAACTAAGTAAATAAACACTGCAGTATAAATTCAGTTTTGAGAATCTATAACCTAAATAAAATATGAGCTTAAAACAATATATCGTCTTTCATTGATATTTTCAGTTATAAAGCGTATGGAAATGTTGTTATTAATGAGTTTTACAATTTCATTCGTTTTACGATAACCGACGTTTCAAAAGTTCAGGAAGGCCGCAGAATGACTTATGATCGGCAGGACTAAATAATTATTTAACTCTCAAGGTTTGGAATATAGCGAACAGGAAAGTTACAGTAAAAAAAGAAGCGGCGCTGAGGCGAGCTGCTCGTTATTGGTTATCAGGCGCTCCTTTCTGTACGGCGTCTCCTTTTTCGCCCGCTCCCCTCTCCGCAGCTCTAGCCGGATATGCAAATTCGGGATAAGCTGGTGTTATTAAGACGCAATCTTGAAGTAGAAAGAGGGCCGCCACCTTTTTCTGGGCCGAGTTCATTATCGGCGTTGGGGGGGTGAGGCAATGACTGGCTGGCGGGCCCTACCCGGGCCGCCACCCATCCGGTGCTAAACCGGATAACGACCGCTAGCTGCGGGGGGGAGGAGTTAATGGAAAACTAAATTAATCATGATATAGGCATTCCCTTCTTATGCATACTACCCGGTGACCGTAACTTGTAGTTACTCGATCCTGAATTTAAAGGTTCAAAATATTCGATAGCTGCTCGTAAATATTTAAAATTCCCGGGAAATGTATTCCTTGTAGAATAGAGGAGGATATCTTCCTGACAAACTCAGTTGAAAATTTATTTCACATGTTTAATTAATAAATTGGGCTTAATAATTAGATTGAACATTTTTCATTGCTAAGATTTGATATTGCTATTTTCCCGATTATCCAAACAAATGTTGGAGCGTGGAAACGAAAGTAAAATAAAATAGTGTATGAACGCAGAATTGTGTGAGATCCGGTAGTTCATATGTTATACCACTCATTTATATTGTCGAAATATTCCGTATATATTCTATATAAAGAAAACATTTTGTACGCTTCATCAAACGTACGATATTGCAAATATTTGCCTTAATATATTAAATTAAAGAATAGACTTGAAATATGTTGGGCGGGTTATACACTGATGCATCTATAAATTGAATTCTATTGGCTCAATAAAAAACGGGGATGATAATATTATTATCGCCGATTGTGAATTATAGATGAAATCACAGTGAGAGAAGTTGTATAGACTGGAACAGATGTAGCTAAGCATGTACTCTGACAAAATTACTCTTTCGCGTGCTCCGGCTCCTAAACTAAGTGGGTGATTCAGGAAGAAACAGCTGTATTTCTAAGAAGTGTACAGTGTAAGGGGGGGGGCCAAATAAACTTAGGGCTCCGATAAGCGGGGGCCCCCTCTACCTAAATTATAAGGGCACAAACGGAATAGAGCACTGTCCCGGGCGAAAAACGAATCTCCGCCTAATATAATGCAATTACGAGAAATAAATTTAATAATTGATTTATTTTAAATCTCAACAACTCGCGAACAAATTAACTACACTGGTTAAGAATCGCAAGAATTAAATTGTAAGAGTTTAAATATACAGGGGAATATCATCGCTTACATGAGGCAGTCCACAAGAGTAAGTATCTCACTAATCCGAATAAAAAATCCTAAACTAGGAACTAATTAGGTAGTGGAAACCAATTCTGTATAATTTATAAATAAGTGTTTCGAATTTCTGAATATTGTTTCTAAACCGGCTAGAATTGTTCAAACTCCACGAGATTAGATCGCCAGTAGGTTAGTATCGGACAGTCGCTAGTACTAAAACTATTTCAGTCAACCGGCTCCATTAGTTCTGTGTGCACTCAGTGAAAGGTGGAGGTTTTTAATTATTTTCAGAGTCCCCCCCCTATTCAATATAGACCCGTCACGTTCACAACCGCGTTTAAACGTAGTTGGTTACAGTTTGTTGCCGGGAAACGTTTGCAAATTACTGGAAGGATACGTCCATTCTAAAAAACAAAAACAAAAACGAAATCTGCAATCAAGCAAAGTGTGATTTCTGTCTTTATTTGATACTCCTTACGTACTTGAACATGCCTGCCGCTTCTGCATACACATTATTCAAATCTGGTATGAGCAATTTGTTTTTTCTCTCCCCTCTCTCTCTCTCTCTGTTGCCCTCCCGCGGGCTTAACAAGGGCGACAATAAAGATTTTAATGCAAACACTAAACCCGTTTTATAACCAGACACTTGGCCCTGCGTTACGACCCCCTGCTGTAGCGGTCCCTTCCCGACTACGTTTACTGCACGCGGGTCGACGTATATACGGCGGTCGGCCTGTACCGATAACAAGCCAGTATACGATACTCCTCGATCCCGGACCCACTATTAGGATGGCTTCAGACTGGATTTGCGGAGAAATCAATCACAATTCCAGAAGCAAACGTTGAAATATTTATGTTTGACAACCAATATGAAGATAGCGGGAAAAAACATGGGAACGAAGTGTAAAGTGAAATTTCAGTAATCCGATAATATAAAATAGTTTCTCTACAATCACTTAAAGGCACCTATTTTAAAATAATATAGGGAGAATTAAGAATACTCAATAATTTATGTATTTTTACGAATTATATCACCATTATATCACCACTTCTCCCAGGTTTGATCTGGGATCGGTATCGGTATTCGTCATTAGTTCTTGGTTCCTCCCCACCATGAACTTATCATCATGAGTGTACTGATACTAGTGGGAGTATGATCGGCTGCTTATTATCGATAAAACATCACGCCCGAAATTTCACTGCTGCCGGTCGAACATTGGGAGAAGACGAACTCGGTCCGAGGCGAAGCCCGAAAGACGAAGCGCAAAGCCGCAGGGTTTATATTAAGCTGTTCTTGTTGATTTAAACGTGTTTGCGTGTTGCCATGAAACTGTACCACTCTCCTGCATTAATAATACCAGTGGATTAATTACCAAAACATCCATACGTAATAGGATAGCGTAACAGCTTGCCCGAGGGTTTTGTGTACCATCCAAGTTGAGATCGGGTACGAACCGACGTCAAAACGACAACCTGTTTTCAGGATAGTGAAAAGCCGAAATTGGATGCCATACTATCAGAGTGGTAATACTTCTTATGTAAGTCAATAGCATAAGTATATTAAAAACCTACTGAGTTTTTGTATTATTTAGTAAGAATATTTAGTTAGTTATTTCCAATCAAATCATAACTTAAAACATCCAAAAAGGGAATCGATTGAATGTTGGTCCTCTATATTCGAAATTCCAAATTTTGACTGACAATTATAGTATATATCATTCCATCAACGATGCTGAATGGACTCATAACTTACATTTATGTTAAGACAAATGTAATTATACACTAAAAACGGTCATTCCAGATCTATCCACCGTGAACCAGTATGCCCGGAGGTATAAGAAATATTAGATATCATTTTGTAGAGCTCGATTCCGCCACGAGAGTGATGCGGAAAAGCCCGGAAAGGACGGGGCGGAGTGATCGATTCCTCCCAGCATTATCCTAACGACCGGGAGGTCGAGCTCCGATAAAATCTATGGAATTGGAGCCCGCGGCGTCCCTCCGGCCAGGAAATGAAATATGCCCGGGATAGCCCCGCACTTCCCAATACGCTGAACCGAGGCGGATGATGCCGGAATCGGCATGAACTGTGTTACGCCCCTCTACGCTAAGAATTTGGGCACTGAGTGATCCGAAACTTTTACACATGTCATACAAGCCGGCCCTGTTTCCTCTTCCCACCGTCGATAAAATTATCATTACTAGTTTCAAACTGTCCTGAACGCACGGTGGGCATCAAAATGGTACTTTTAAATTGTGCACATTTCTTGATTATATCTCGGCCAGACGACAGTCATATTCCAATTACACAAATGTTACTAAGATGAATTAATACCATTATGAAATAAATACATTTCGATTGAGAGATATCGCCGCGTGGAGGTAAGATGGTTTGGAATATTATAGGATTGTATTACTACACTCTGTCGCTGAATCCGGCGAAAGTAGGGATATTTTATAAATACATAATCATTTACGACGTTGTTTCTCATAAAATATATAATTCATTTTACTCATAACATCACAACTGTACGAAAGCGAACTATATATAAATAAATATCTCGACTGGAGTAAGTTATTTAAATGGGAATCAAACTGAGTGAATTACTTAGGATAGTCACTGAATTTAGGCAAGGTTGAAGACGCGGAGAGTTTCGCCCACCGAAATATAAAGCGCAAGGCGAGAGGGCGCGTACTTAAATTATGAACAGGACTTGAAGAAATAAGAGTGGGTAGCGGTGGGACGAGGGAGCGGAGCCGGTGGAGGATTGTTTCAAAAGATTAAAATGAACAGGGATAATTTCAGCGCTTCTGAAGGAAACGGGGGGGGGGCGGGGAGACGGGGGCTCACTTCAAAGCATTGTCTGAAATGACAATACGATGAAAACTAGTGGCGCTGTAAACATTAACAAAAGGTTCCTTTCCCACTCCTTCTCTCCGGCCCCAACTTGAAATTCCCGGACAAATAATTTTACCGTCGACGATGAACTAACTCGGGAGGGGGGAAGAAAACGAGACGCCCGCTTTGCGAGCAGTTAGTACGTCGCTTATATTACGTCCTATATTCCTTCTCAGCCATTTATAAAGCATTCACTTGTACCTCTAAAATAACCCTCGGAGAGTAATGGACAGATTCGAAGTGAACAACAGTTAAAGGATTATTTATAATGAATTTATTAGTACTGATTGAGTTCCTAATTGGCTTCTGAACACGTTACAGTTGCTCAATCCTCCTGCTATTAGCGGAAATCACCATTCATCTTTGTCTGTACTTTAAACATGGGACAGCGTATTATCCGAATATAGTTTTTGCATGTTTATTTCGGGCCTTGAAAGATCTCGATGGCGACACATGACCGTAATCAGGACGATACGGACGTACCTTAAACAGCCCCAAATGTGTTAATTTAGACACGACATACTACAATGATCATACCTTGCAGGTATTATATAATATAACTCTACACTAATGCGCTCAATATAAAATATTGTGGTATTATCACAAAAAATCGCCCATTAATTCATACCAAAACTGTGGATCGTGTATATAAAGGTATAATTCTTATTGAAGACTAGTTTTCGCTCGTTTTATTTGTAACTGTTCCATCCAATATACACCGGCGGCCGATAATCGAAAAACCATCGGTCTTCCTTCATTCGATAGGTCTCCGAAATGAAACCCCTTCATGAATCCATCTCATAGAATACCGATGCATAGGAAATATGCAATCGGAATTCAACACGCTTCCGACCCGCGGATGCCTATTTGTCTATCCGCTATCTGAAGTACCGTACTGCATTCGCATGGGGTACGCAATTGACCTACCGGTTCCAGATAGCCGGTTCCCCCGCCGCCGCGGAATAACACAGTCCCGGGCCCGATGTTTGCCCTTCCGCTCAGATCGATTCTGAAATTATCGCTTGTCCAGCACGCAGTGTCCACAAGCCATAACTCAGTTAAGTGTGGAACAAAAGACGAGATTCAATCTTTTCAATTAAACCAGCTCAGAGGGTATTGTGCCTTGCAATCTCAAAGAAACAATGATATCAACAGTTGATCTAAACCCAAGCCAAAACAAAAACCGAAAGGATACCAATTCGTCGATGTTACTGCAAAAAATATTTAGCATATTTGTGTTTCGAATTTCTATTTTTGTCTGACAGCAGACCCCCGATGTAGCTTCCCTACCATCGTATTCCATTCATAAACGATATTATATTCATCGGGGGGTGAAATTACCATTCTTCCCTTTCTGTGGGTAGATTTATTCTCATATCTCGCAGCTACATAAATTCTGTAGCGAGGGAAATTTGTCGGTCACGTACTGTTGCAGCAAGGTTAATTCCGCTGTTCTTCAAGAATATGTCAACGCTTATCGTTTAAATAGATTAACTATTTGAATGGGGCGTAACGCGGTAGCCTTCGGTTGGCGATTAAGGGATCTATGAGGTTCCGTGGCTTGCCACTATAACTAAACTGGCGGCGGTCCGAGGGGCCGCCCACGCCCTAATCTCAATCGCGATAGCGCCCCAGTTTACTTACTTGTTTTATTCAACCGGAGCGCGCTAAACCCACCTAAATCCGCGCACAGGATCGCGCGTTCGTGCGCCCAGCCCCCTCGACCAGTTGCACTCGCCTTTTTCACCCCGTTCCGTTCCCCGACATTATTATTTTCGATTGTTCCAGCCGCAGGTTGTACGCTCCCCTTCCTTTTTTTTCGTTTCTCGGTACCGCGCTTATTAAAGGTGAGACCGACCGGGTTATTGTATTCCCGGGCAATCCCTCCGCCGGTATAAATTGTGCCGGTAAATGAAAGTCTGTTGAAAATATTTTCTAGCGCCGCTCGGGCGCCTAGGAGTGCCGCCTCTCCTTTGTATATTCCCCATGTATATTTCAGTACATAAACCATACGCGGGCCCTCTCGACTGGGGCGGGCTCCGGGCATTAGCCCGCGGAATATATCATGCGCCAGCAGTGGCAAAAAATGGGAGAAGAAAATTCTCGGGTCCCCCGCCCCGACGATTTGCAGACGGTTTTCTGGAACTGTCTTCCCCGCGAATATTCGGATAGTTTTATCTGATGCTGAATTTAAAATTGTATATTTTCAACAATGAAATACGGTATTCAAATTAGCAGTTGAATGAAAATTGTCCGCTAATGTAATGACATGTTAAATGAGACTATCGAATTACAAATTCCAAAAATTAATGTTGAATGGCAATTCCGGAATATTGTTTTCAGGAAAATTAAAAGTAATTGAATACGAAAAAAATAGTTAATAATATTTTTATATTCGTTAACGGTAATCGGCATATAAATTCCTTAGATAGATTAAATAGTATGTTAATTAAATGGTCTGTTTAACACCATATGCCACTATTTGTCATAATAATAATATTTTTATTTTTTTTCCAACCGACTTACCGTCCCACCTTTCGCCGTTCCAGAAGCCCTGTAACGACTGGAACATCAGTCAGGGCGTTATTAAAATAACGACTCCGGCCCATCGTAAAGGTCTTAAACCGCACTAGATATAACGCTGTACGAAACAAGGAACAGGGCTAATTCGAAACGTCGGGAACATATTGGCCGGGTAATATCGAACGGGGTGTATAAAAGCAGCCTCACTGGTGGAGAGCGCATTAACTGAGCATACAACTGATATTAAAACTTTTAAGATCCTTTTTAACAAGTTCGGGGCGAAGTGGGGGACAGATCAAGTGGTTATCGGAAGGGCTCTGAACGACCTTATACTCTTTAATCGCCATGGAGAATGTTGTAATTCAGTTGACTATTTTTAAATTCTGTTATATTTTTCTAAACTTGTCTTCCGAAATACCGTGGTAAAATAATTAGTTCCACAATTTTTGTCCTTCCGCGAGACTTTGGAATGCAATCGATCGGACGGTTTTCTGTCACCACTCATCTAGAGCCACGAAACTGAAAACATATCAAATTCCACCCGCCGGAAATCCACATCCAGCATCGAAAATAATCATACCTAATAGAATGGCGGACGATGAAATGATAAACGGTGGAGGACAGCGCCATGAAACAGAGGAACCAAAAACAACTAGCAAATGTGCCGTACGGACAAAAAAGACGAGCCGCCGCCCGGGAGAGGCGGTCGGCCCCGGGGGCGGTACCGATTCCAATTGGAAAAGTATACAATTTTAACATGGATGACACTGTTTATACAACTGTTGTTTCCTGGGGGACGTATCGATTTTGAAACGAGAATTTGCAATTCAGATTCCATGGATGGGGGTGGGTGGGTTAGGGCGCTCTACCCCGCAAGACCCCCGTCCTCACGACCCACAACAATCCACCGATGTAATGGGAACATTTAAGCATGGGGTCCCTCCAGCCCGACGTCGGCAGGATAACTTAATTCCGGCCTATAAATGCATATAAGTGAAACTTTGACTTTGAGGGTGGAGGGGGGGTGCGCGGTTTGTTCGTGATCCATAAATTTGAACGCGGCCGAGGCCCCGCGCATCAGACTCCACCAGAGATGCAAACCCTAACCCGCAATTAATGTTAAATTAATAACGATTAACAGGGTAATCGTTAAATTATAACATTTCGGATCTTTTAAAAATTCTAAAATTTATGGACATACTATTATGCAAAAACGGTATTTTCCCAATGGAGCAATATGATCAATATAATCAAATCATAATGAAATAGGGAGAGACAATTATTATACCATCGGAGAAATTCGATGAAAGCCTGAAAATTTTAATTTATCAGGCTCGCCAATCACGTATTTTTTATAGAATAGAATAGAAATAGAACTTATCTCATGTTTCCCCGGCAAACTCCGATTGAGCTAATGCCTCTTGAGTGGAGTCGGCGTGCAGAGTTGGTATAATCTTGGGGGGCAATGTCCTCCTGAATACACATTAAGCGGAGATGGAGGGCCAGGGCCCGGGCCATGATTAACCATGAGAATCTGAGCTTAAAGCCGCGGCCAAATTAGCGGCGGCAGCACCCGAGATAGGCCCGGCCGCCAGCTCGCCGAGCCGCCCCGTATAACCTCGTTGGAACCCGGTTAATATGAACGGGGGGCTCAGCTACCCCAGACGAACGATCCCCGGGAGGCGGTTCCCTAGAGACGGAATCCGGGACAACCCGAGTTACTAGGAGAGAATCCGCCACATTAATAGTTATAAATTTAAAAACGCGTCATTACTTAATGATCTGCCATCAATTCGTAATTCTAGTACTGATCGTGAACAACTAAATAGAGCTTAAGAAATACGATATATAATTTTAACGGAAGAAGTATAAATGAATATGTAGAGCATAAGAGGAATGGAAGAAAATAATTAATCATAAAAAATAATTTACGCAATATGGCACAATTTATTGATAAAAAATTTAGAATATAAAATAACCGTAGCTTCCGTACGTTTAGTTAAAATTATACGGTTTATGAATATCAACTCAAGTGTTAATTACCAATCGCAGTTTACAATACGCAAAAAATCGTTTTTACTCTTCAATTTGTCGTACTCAAAAAAATTATATTTTCGTTCAGTTATTTTTCGAGTAATTACGCATTAAATTATTAAATTCTACGATGCTTCATATCCCCGTAAGTGGGGAGAAAGGGGAATTTGATATTTCGCGGAAATACGAGCCGCGCCGGCTTTGCAGAAGGTCCCTCCCGCTGTGCTCATGTGTGGGGGAAACATCTCCGGAAAGCCTTTAAAGGCCAATAACTTAGGTCAACATAATTAACTTAATAACTCGGTTCAAACCTCAACTTAACTCCTGCAACTTAAGATAAACAGAACGCGACATAATTATTGACTTCGTGTCAACGCCCAACAATATGCGCACAAAGTGGAGGAAGGGAGGCCCGATACTAAATCTAAATTGCCCAACATTTTCCATATACGGAATGAACAAACATAAAATCAATAAATTACGGAATTGTATAACTAATACCTAAACATCTTAAAGAATGTGTTTATAAACATTTTATAACAATTTGTAGTCATTCACTTTAAAGTTTTCACATTAATGTTTCTCAAAATAAGAGCTCATAAAGGGGGAAAATAACGTATTTTCTCCAGTCAAATCAGACGGCTGCGTGATCTAATTTTCTTGAAGAGCTCATACTTGAAACTGCTTATTTATATTTCGGAATTTTGACCGAGTTGAACATTCGTTGAATTTTCGATATATAGACTGTAGGTTAAATAATTTATTTTTAAATCTCCTTCCACAGTTAGTTCTCCAAATCATTGTAATTAATATTTTGTATTTATTAATAATATTAAATTTATAATTACTAGCGAATAGTGAAATAGAGATTATGATTATTGGTAATTTTGTAACGTTTAATAATGTCGCGAATCTTGCTTTAAAGATACTGTCGGTATTATTACCATACGACGAAGACTGTGTGCCTCCGTTTAAAATTATTTCTGAATATAAGAGGAAAGCAGAAAGTGCAGTGGATGCTTGCAGCTATCAATTTTATGGGTATAAAATCGAAGCGGATAAAAACTTGGAGTTTCAGAGACGAAACAGTCGCAGTAAATTGAATCCCCGCAGCGCGGTGGAAGTTTTTAATTTTTATATTATTAATCGCCAGGCCGTGGCGGTTTCGGGTCAGAGCCGAAGTTAGGGCCGAGGCCCATCCCCGTCGTATATATACTACGCCATATATCGTCAACAGTACGTACGGGTGATGGGGGAGAGAGAGCCCAGCGCTATACGTTATGGGCGAACCGCAGAAGAAGTTTCCTCCTTCGCCCACTTCTACCGACCCGAAAAATTTCTTTCCAAACGTCATAGCCCGAACAAACTTCAACCGTAAAACACGTCCGGGCGAGTGTGCGCTCCGTGGGCGGGGTCGAGGGTTTGAAATGTGTTCGGTGGGGAGGGAGAGCTTGAAACCCTCGCAGACTGCACCGCCCCTTGTTTACCGGAGGTTATATTCGAAACTTTTATTTAAGATTGTTTAGGCCTTTGACCGGGTGATTTCACCCACATCCCCCCCCAAAAACACCAAAACAATTTGGCACCACTCCAAAGTGCCCATTTTCTGGTCTCTTCCCCGGCCACCGCCAATTTAACAGCCCGGATGAAATTAATAAATATTATGCGTTGTAAGAGTCTCCATGAATCTCCATGACAAACTCAACAGTCACCGATAAGGCATACAATAGTAAAGTGAAAACACTTTTGTAAACATCTAAATGTCTTCTGTAATATATATAAAACCGTGCGATCCGTTTGACTTTTCGCCATTTAACAATTAGCATAAAACAAAATTATCGATTGGAGTTAGGACGGCAAGAAATGTTTAACAAACTGATACATTCTTAATTTCATGACTGTAATTTTTAAATCTCTATTGAGTAAACCAGTTTCCGTGAGGTACAACTGCCATTTATTAAACTCGGTTATTTGATATGCAAGTTATATTAAAACTGTTTCTTCGTCGTTTAAAATAAGAAGGATCAAACTCCAATTAGTAACAGGATTGCTAATTCCTGAATATATGGATCATCCTCAGTTTCCCTTCCAGGATATTTTAATTCAGCGGCGGTCGACGGGGACCCAATCACGAAAGTGGGACCGACGTCTAAAATATCAGTCGGAATTTTTCAAATACACCGTCCCCTATTCGAGAAATGAAGGGGCGGAGGTGGGCTAGTCAGCAGGGGTCGGCGCAGAAGAGATTGCGGGACGATAACACACTGCGGCCACTTTCCGGCCCCACGATAACTGCCACCAATCGGTACCGCTCCTTGTTCGAAGAATGGCGGGAGTTCGACCGCAGAGAGTGCGACGAATAACTGATGAAACTGTTTAATTTAATACTTGCTGGATCTCGGATGTCGATTCCAAAGAAAGCTCCCATCTGTCGGGAGGATCGCCAGTTAAGGAACCGGAGTGAAAATTACATTTTTGAACGAAAATTCAATACGAATAATCAATTGTTCGTAGATCTTCAGTTCGCTTTTCCATCGTGCAGAAATAAAATATATGATAAATGTAAATAACGTGGTAAGGATGTCTCCTCTAGATGTGAATTTGCCATTAATGTTAGATATTAAGCTTGGTGATTATTACGTTTAAACTTCTCGTACCTCCCCTCCCTCAGCAGTTGTACTCGAATACGCCGTTGGGAAACTAATAGAAACTTCCGAATCGGAAACTAAATTTCAAATTCATCTTCGAACAAGTTTATCCGATTTATTTATGGGGAACGTTGCCGCGTGCAGACAGGATGCTGGGACTTTTACTTATTGCCTACTTGGGATTTTCGCGATATCGAAACCAGCGTGTCAGCTCAGCGCCGGAGGCCTCTTCCGAGGCCCGGAAAGCAAATCGATTCCGGTTGCCGAGCCGGGGCGATACATTCAGGTTTGAAAGGCACAACAGATGTCAAACGGCGAGCGCCCTCACTATCGGGAACCGCCAGCAACCAGCCCCACCGCCCCGCATCCCTCCGCGACCTTCTCACACACACAGAGGGTTGACAACCCTCCTGCAAGCAGGAGTCGGGCAGGTTGCGCCGATATCGTGGGGTATGATGACTTGTCACCGTACACCGTAAGTATTAACATTCAATAAGGCCTTGGACTACAGAAGTTGGATAAACGCTATTGATCGAGCCTTCAGAGGCTCGCAGGTAATTTCATAAAAACTTCATGCCGGCAGTAACAGAACATAAAAACGTGATGTCAGCATCAACCAATTGGTTCGTTTCAATGGAACTTCTTCATTTAGGACCCATCCACGTAACGAACAAAAACTGGGTTCACTATTGCAATTTTATTATTCCTTCAATCTCTTGGGAAATGCCATTGTGAAATAATATTGAGAGTAAGCGTTTCACAATTGATATTAGTCAGCATTACCAATCGTTACGCTTTTCAATATTTATGGAAATATTTTCTACGGTCCATTCATAATTCAACAAGTCATTTTGGACCGCACCAGTCTTAATAGAATTCGGTCAGCCGTTCGGACACTATTGGGAGGTGACCGATAATGTTACGAAGAAGCACATGTGCCTTAAAACTGCTGTTCAGCAACTAGGTAGTCGCCAAAATAATATCACGGATTGCTGATTAGAAAGTCCGCACTCCGGTATTCATAAATTACGGATTGAGCGCAAACGGCGAGCTGTCCTGATACCGTCGGTAAACACCGTAAAACAAACGGGGGACCTGTTTACGTATCGATCGCCAATTTAGCGCGCAGATTCGAACACGTCATTAAAGGAAGAGAGGACTTGGAGCGGTGTCCGGGGGGCCGCCGCCGAATTGGGACCCAATCAGCGCAATACTCCACGCCCGGATGCAGCAATTAACAATTCAGTAAAACCGTCAAATTTACATTTCCCAGCGATATAACCTCAGTGTGATTCTACGAATTCGCTCTGGCGACCGAACACGCTCGTTCGCAGGATAACATTTTTCGACAGTATAAATAAAATGAAAATAATATTGGCCATAGCGTCATGATAATCTTCGTGACACGTAATCACAGCTTGGTGAGGGTTTCTTAGTTTAATTCAATTTCTTTCATTCGATAATTTGCATTTCATCAATAATATCGGAGTTACACCACGATTTTTCCAATTTATATACATCCGATTTGCCCCAAACCCAGAAATATTAATTTCACCTCGATTAGAAGCCTGGTGAACTTTATGCCCATTTCGTATTAGCACTAATCAAAGATAGTTTATGTAATGTTAATTCTCCTCACCTACTTTCTATACTGCAGTCGAATAACCGACACAGAAACACTTCAAGACTAGATAGAAACACGTTCGTTAATTTGATGGCCCCTTATTGATTACCTTCAACTGAGCAGTGCCTGGGCGAAGTTTTCCCTCGCCGCGTTAAAGCAAGTGGGAAGTTACAGTTTGGGGAGGTGAAAAAACTACGAGGGCGGTCGTCAAACAGACGCTTCGGGGGAAAATCGATGGAAGTAAGGAAAACGTATTAAGATATCAGTGGGCCGCGAATGCCTCAGGTTGGTAGGGCTGCGGGAGGGAGGGGGCTGAGCGAAGTGCCGGGCAAAAAGTTTTTGGCCCGGTGCCTGATTAAATTTTTACCGAGATCCAGCCGGCCACTACCACCAGTGGCAACTGGGGGCTGTACACAGGATAAGCTACGGCCGGCAATCGGCCCCCCGACGGTACAGGAATTACAAACAGGGACCACCACCACCCCCAAACCCCCCCACCCCAAAGCACTCGACTTCGCCTCACGGAACAAGAACTCGCGCACCTGTAACACGAACCGATATACAATCTACAGAGGAGCACCAACGGTCGGGAGACACGTAAGGGGAAACACTTTTGCAATCGGAAAATTTTACGAAATTAACCCGAGGGGACGCAAAGAGGCCTGAAAATGCTGTTTCATCACACGGACCAATTCTGCATTTCTTTGATACAACTACGTTGTTGCAATGCGAGTAACGTGGAGGAATGAGGAAGTATTGATGTTAATAAGGAGAGACTACTAGTTTAAAAAAAATATATCAGCCTTCAGAGACTGGCCGTTTCATTTCAACCACATATCAGTAGTACGATAACCTGCCAGGCATTATATATATTCAGTATTTCTTAAGTAAAAATAGTATCGCCCACTTTTTCTTTAACTTCTGTCCATTGCTTCGTTCTAACAAATTCATTACAATCTAGAAACATTTTTGACATTGGATCTTAATGAAAATATGGTCATGTACTAACATTTTAACCATATTTTAATAAATTATAGCACTGCGTAAGTACAATTCCGATTATATAATAATGAAGATTATTATAATAAAGATAACAAACATAATATAAGCACAAACATTAACATAAGAAATATATGATTGATAAATGTATTTACAACATTCTAGATATTGGGAACAACGTTACAAATGTATCCGTCACGAATTCGTTTAGACTCCAACCACAATTTTGCTACGGTGAGGGCGGAGGTTGTTAATGGGAAATTTCAAAGGAACAGTCCGTAAAAATAGGTGCGACAGAAAGGAAGAGGAGTGCAATCAGTGAGATTGATGAACTCTCTTCGAGCCAAGTTTGAAGTTTCGGGTTTGGGGCTTTGCAACTTCCGGATGTTTTCTTACCTCTGCCCCCTCCCCACCACACCCGTACATCGTCCCTCTATCTCTCTCTTTTTCTCTCTCTCTCTCTCTCTCTCACACACATACACACGGACACACGTGCTCCTAGCTTTCCAATTTTCTATCTCTTTTCCGTCCCGGCGAGATCGATTCGGGAGGGCCAGGCCGCGATAGACGGGAACACCGCCACGCTCCAGTAACCGCCGTCGATTGGTTCTGAGAAGTTCAGAGGAGAAAATATGCAGTGGGGGGAACCCTCATGAAGCCAATTCGGAAACCGGTTCACAGGCGCCAACAGAAGAATTTCATATTCTTCTGCACGTGCTGAAAGTCGCCTGGTGTGCGGAACGGAAAATATTTTCACGAAGGATTTAAATTTAAATTTTCAAGGATAACAAGTGTTTCACAATTGTTCAGGGCCAATGTTCACACAAGATATAATCGTTGAATTTAAGATATAAATCTCCCAGCTTTAATTAGTACAACTATATGCGTTCAGATACAACAAAAATTCAGAAATCCGGTAATATTTCTGTTTTTATTTACGGACTCTTTCAGTTTCCCCACTTAATCACTTTGCTGATTCTGTCATCTCCATTGTACAACTGATAACCACATTTGTTTCGAGGGACCAGGCGAGGACGGCCAAAAATCGAAATGGAACGGTATTTGATTTTAGAACAAAAAACCTTGGTCGCTAGAGGAATATTGCAAGATAAAAATATTCGGATTTATTGTGCTTCTGGGTATTACAGGCACATGGCTTCATCTATCGGAAACATCTATGTAGGGCTTCTATTTCATATCCAGATGCAATTTGAAAGTGGCAAAATGTTTGGGTCGCATTCTTTCCCGTCCCGGCCTAGCACTGGGATAAGGCGGATGATCTACTGATCCACGCCACCTGTCGCTCACATCGTGTGCGGTATTAGGCCTATTCTTTCTCCCCGACTCCTTCCTTTGATCCCTTTTCCGTCCAGTTTCTGAAGGATATCCTGAATCGGGACAAACAAACATATTGAAACCTAGTGGATCGGTACTCTGGATAAAAGCGTTCGCCTCAATAGAAATGGGCTTATTTATAAACAATAGTTGGGGGTGTTGGGCCCCGGCCCGACAGATGTTTAGCTGTAGGCCTAAATCCGTACAGCAGAAAACCCGGCGGGTAAACCCGGTACTGGGTGGTGTGTGTATAGAGCCCAAGGAGGGAACAACTGGCGAATCAGCAACACTCACTTTAGCCATCGTTAGTTGGCCTCCCCTGCCGTAGGTAATAATTCTCGAACAATCGATTATTCACGCTCGACCGAAACGGAAAGGCAGATGTGCCGGGAATGACGTGGATTCGGTGCTGCTTAACTATAATAAATTAACTAAAATTAATGTCCGCACTGCCATCGCACCGTTGTTGACCTCACACTGCATTGTACGATTTGTCCACGAGAGTTTCAACTTCTCGCCATTGTCTGTATGACTTCAGTTATTCAGTGAAACACTCGGTCCGATTGCATTGTCAGCACTCATAGCCGTGCATAAATACGTACGTACATTTGAGATAACGCTACCTGACATCTGAGCCTGGACAATGACCAAATCAGCGATTGGTGGAATTATGGTTCCGATTCTCGCATAGCGGTGACAGTAAAGTGGTGAGAAAGATCTAAAAATATATTCGTGTTTATTAAACTAGCGTAGCGGCGAGACTAGGATATTCCCACCGCTACTCGAAAGTATTATAAAATGATTCAACAGAAATCTAGTTTCGCGATCCTCTCTTTTCCCACGCACGGGCGGCAACAGAAAAAAAATCGCCCGAACCCAACCCCCCCAATGCACACCCACCATCGTCCGAGAGAAAATCCAATTTGTCGTGGCAAAAGGGGAAAATCGTTATCTACAACATATTGAGCCCCCTCCCCCACCTTCCAGTTTAGATTTCAGGGGAGTCCTCGAATATCTCGTGGGGTGTAAGTCCCTTATAAGGGCCGGGGACGAGTCTCCGGATCTCATAGGGTGTAATCCCCGGGCGGCCGGGGCCACCCCCCAAGCGGATTGTCGAGATTCTACCCTCCCGGCATTCCTGTCACTTTCCGGTCAACCCGTCGACCCCGGAACCGAACCGGCCTCCGCCCAATGAAACTGTACCTTTCGGCTTCAGTTAGATCTACGTTAATCTACAATAAATTAAATTAATCGTTTACTTCATTTCCAGGTTCATTTTCCACCTTCGAGTCATTAATTTGTTAGTTAGATTTAACTGTAATTCCCACGTTTACAATATTGGGACATATTAAATTACACTTCGATTTTAATTATTTCACTAAAAACTTCTAAAGTCCGGTAATGATTATAGTAATGAGATTGGAGATTCCACGGGATACCTAATCGGTCGGTCGATTATCATTTTCGTTCACTTAGCTATCAAAATGACCAATGTTCCAATTACTTAGGACTGTATAGGACCTTTAGAGTATGCCTGAACTCCATAAACGGATCGGTGATCGCTCGCTAGCCGGTATCGATGGAAACTGTACACGCGTGTTGGGGTGTACGCGGGCGACCGTACATTAATGGGTGACCCCGGTGTAGGGGGATATGATATTGTATGTGGGTCGCGGCGGGTAACCTGAGCGGCGGGCGACAGGTGCGTCGCCATTCGGCTCACGAATTCGCGGCCAGGTCTAATGGGAGGGAGAGAACCGGATGCGGGCGGGCACATGCTGCAAACGACAAGCCCCTTACAGAGCCCCCGCATTACAACGGCTTCCCTCCTCCCTCCTCCCTCCTCCCGCCACCCTCCCTCTCTTCTTTCGCAGACGAAGCCCAATTAATTCGATACACGTTTGCGGGTCGCCGGCAGGGCGCTGAAAAAAGGATTGGGATTGGGATTGGGGCGTATGCTTTCGGCAGCCCGTTCAGACATGACTGATGTTGAGGCCGACAAGCCCAGACGTTGGCGGCCCCCTCCCAACCACTCCCACCGGCAAATTAACTTAATTCGCATGCCGCGTTGTGCACCCATCCGCGAAATTTGAAAGTGATTCTATAACTTTATGCTACCTACGATGTACCTCGCTATATTAATTATACAATCCCAGAAGGTGCATTAATCTGTGTCACATCACGCAATTCGCTTATCGTCGAACCCGTGACATTCGTATTCGTGATTTACTGTAATTAGTGAGACATTAAATTTCATTACACACTGTCTGACTTTACATTATCCCTGACGGTTGTAGGAATCTGCGTGCCTTTTTCCCCCACTCGAACTATTTATAAAATAAAATATGAAACAATATAACAAAAAAAACGGAATATAATAAAATTCCAACTATTTATAAAAGAGTTTTAATAAGAGATCTGTATCTGAACCAATAGAGCACGGTTTCCAATTGATTTCCATAGTCAATGGAGCCCAGAAAAAAATTTAAAAAGAACGGAAGCAATGACAATTTATCAAACCGAACAGCGAGTACAGGCGGGGGGTGACAATACCATTGTAGTGTTGCGTCAATGGTTCTTTATACGAACCGATTGAAGTGCAAAATCTGTGTTGAATATACACTGTACAACACGCAATAGAAGTGAATTAATTTTATGTGCGGAAGTAGGGTCACTGTACTGCTTGAATAAACCCAGGGTTGTTACATCGGCAACACCTCTCTAAAGAGAAGGATAAAAGAAGAAAGAAAAAAAGAATGCGCCGTAAAATAATTGTACAATAACAAAAAAAAAATTATTCGGATATTTCATAAGAAAGAAAATTCCTAGATAATCAAGAAATAAATACTACTGTCAACAAACCTGAACTATATTTGCAAAATAATTATATACAATTTCTTGGTTGTATTCCTGAAGAAAAGACACCGACGCTGGGAAAGCCGAAACTTGTTTTGTTTAGGACCAAATAAGCGAACGAAGACAGACGAGTGATACAGGAGAATGAAATTCAACACCTTTGCGCACACCCAAACCTTAATACCTTGAGTAATATGGAAATGAAGCTCAAGAATATTGCAGAGAGAAAGTAATTTCGTCGAATAAAAATTACAAACGTGTTCGCTTTCTTCAGCTAAAATTCATTGAGAATTTGTTAACGCGGTTGGATAGTCGGCGAAATTTTCATTCGAAAGCAAATTCAGTTTCAAGTCAGTTTCACAACCGGTTTTAAGAGATAGATTTTCAGAAATTGTACAGGCCAATTCGGATGTGGTTGGAGGCCGGCGTTATTGCAGTTAGCGGCATCTGTCACGGCCACCGCCCCCCGCATTATAATGTTGTCCCCCGCGGAGTTGGTAAGTCGCGGTCCCCGCCGACATTATCCCCGGCGTTATCCCAACTTTCCAGCTCGCTCAAGACGTGCCCGCCCTTGCATAATTGATCCTGGGCCTCTCACCGGCTCTCAACCCCGTTCCACGAAGGCTAAGTGGTCACCGTAGGAATAACTGATTTGGAAATACCTCCATACCCGGTGGGCGATTTTACCTACGCTGAATAACATTTATATAACTCTTATTTCCCCATAATTCTATAACTAGTGGGACACGATTTTTAACTGGCTTCTAATGAAAATATTATCACGTTCGAAACAATATCAATTTCATAAAAAAAATGAAAGATATGAATTGATTGCGCCTTAGAAAAGTGCCAAAGTAAATGAATCGTCGTTATTTCTGGATGAACAACCGAAGGGCACAAAAACTAAGACTCCGCGTAAAATGTAATCAAAATGAACAAATAAATGAACTAGATAAGTCTTCAACACGTGTAATGGGTATCAGACAAATAAAAATAAAACTCGCCGAATCACATTATGTGAAGGTTAATCGCCCCGGTTAGAGATAGTGAAAGTCGCCGGATAAATGAAGTAAAAACGAAGAGGAGCGCCGTCAAACGACTTAAAATAAACCCCCGAAACGGCTAATAAAAGGTTTGGTAATGGGGACAGAACTTTACGGCCTGTCGGCGAAAGTAAGATTACCCGCCCGGAAAAAAACTTTTTACAGATACTGTAAATGGCAGAAAGCCAAAAACTAGCCAGCAATTATACGATTATTACTAGGCGATCTTGCGGAAAACCTAAGAAACAGCAATTTTTATTTACTTTATTTAATGTAGAACTGCTATTGGAAATTTTATACGAATAAAGGAAAACAGTCAATATTAAGTATACTCCGCATTTGTGTAATTCGATTAAAAGAATGATAATGCGTTCATTCGACGAGTAAATACAGTATTCCAGCGTTCTTCTCTCCTGAAGTTCACGCCAATAACATGGGATTAAACGCCAGAAGTCTCGGCGTTCTAAGTTCGGTTCAATCGAAATTACCTGAAATTTTCCTCTGAGCAACAGCAACTTCTCTGTTCACGTTTGAAAAGGAAGCGGGAGCGGGGCTAAGCCGGCCTCTTTCCTCAAGCTGTTGCAGTCATTAGACTCAGAGGCGTTTCAATCGGGCATCGGTTCGATTAAAGCAGCCCAGTTCGACTTTCCTCGAGCACGATTCTCATCATCGGGTAAAGATGAAGATCCTTTTAATGCGCATAAATCGTTTGCCCGGTTGGATGAAAAACTCCAAGTTAGAAAAATAAAATATCACCTAAATTATCAAAGAAAATAACATAAACTTGACTGACTATGATGTCGATGATAGTTTCTTAATACAGTGAAGGCACGTTGGCTGCCATTGAAATATCCCTTAATGACTGATTCTACATGTTTCAATAAAGATGGGACTTTGGGACACACAACAGAAAATACCAATTAACAAGATTTATGAGCAATATTGTACGCAGTATCCCGACAGTACCGCTGGGAAAAATAAGTGGAGAGACGAGGCCGCACAAATAAGGACGCCACATGGGTTTTCTAGTTTGACTTTGGACCAATCCGGACGAATAATTAGTCGGTAAAAGGGATCTAAAAGCCGAAGAGGGGAAAGGAGATTTGTTTTTCAGTTTTTACATCTTTTTATTCAGACGTCCAAGGGAGAGAAAGAAGTGTCCTCGAAGGGAGCGGAATTTTAATTTTCAATCAGTCCAATTGAGAGATTCCTCCTCCGGCGAGCCCTTTCCCGTCCCCCAATTAAAATGACGTCTACTCCTCCGCATCCACTCGGCGGAGTAGAAATTTGACCCTCTTTCATTAACCCCGCGAACAACTTTATCCTATTTAATTAGAGACCTCTTTGCCGTGTTGCACGTCGCGGGACCCGGCGATATTTTTTCATGCGACGCGAATACCGTCCGGGCCAAGACCAGATATGGCTACGTATTAGGGGCGGTGGGAAAGGGGCTAATTGACTCTTAGGGAAGCCGGGATATTCGGGACGTAGTGAGTACCTTCCGATTTATCAGAAATAAGTCAAGATTAAAATAGTGTTGAAACGGATGCAGATATAGTGCTTTACAATACGGTCCGTACCGGATTATAATAAATACCTTACAAATGTTCGATACCTTTATCCTCCGACTTTGAGGCACGACTGAGGACCCAACCGCCAAAAAGGCGTGATGTCGGTGTACCTGTGGGCGTGTTTGTTGACGATCGATACCCAAAAGGAAATGGCGTTATCCTTCTCGGAAGAACCAGAGGCGTTTTGCCCCGCTCGGGGGTTTTGACAGGATAGATTGTAGGAAAATACCTGAAAAGGTCTCGACCCTCACCAACCACCCGCTATCGGAACCTCAGACCCCCGCCACTCTCCCCCCGCTCTATCATTATCTTGAATAAGTATAAAAACGGCGAAAAAATGGAGGAAGGAAAAAAGGGAAACATCGCCGTCCGAAACTTTATTTATTCCGGCAAGACGGAATGAAAAAAAAGGTATCGGGGTTTAAAAATCTGAAACCCATCAGCTTCAATTTGGAAACTATACGCTGTCTGATATGGTTCAATAATTAGCTAGCGGATTCGAAGCCGTTTCCCAAGGACACGCTATGATATAGGTCAAACAAATTAAGCTTGCTGCAGTGTCAGATCCCAACCCGCGTTCACTTCGCCAATACTCTTCAGTTATTTTAATTAATACCGAAATTAATTTATGTAGACACAACTCCTTTAGACACTTTCTGAATCCTAACGCAATGCTATAACAATTAGTGTTTGCACACATAAGTATTTGAATGGCGGTACAAACGGAAATCGATCAGAAAAACTGAGTGACTTGCTTAACAAGTGGGCGGGCGAAGCAAAAGCGCTCTCACCTTCGATCTCGCTCGATTCCAGCGCTAATTGGTCCCGGGGCGCTACGATTTGGCGCCCTCGCCTCCCTCAAGATCCCGTTTCTTACTCGCTCGAGTCTCGCGTTAATTTAATAATTGCTAATTAGATATACCTGTTTTGTGGTCTGCGAGGGGTTGGAATACTGTAGGTTCGTGGTGTTTCTGTCTCCTCTCGCTGGTACTGTGAAAGTACATGTGAAAGTGACAGTGCAGTGAGGATGCCCAAAAAACATCCAAAGTGCTAACAGTGACTAACACCGCTACTGAAGATGGCGAGCAGCCGAAACCGGTCTAGCAAAAGACCTAACTTAATAATTGCTCTTCCGACTGACAACAACAACAACCTAATAACGGCCCCCTTTCATACCCTATACCTTCGGCGTCTAATGTGTCACCCTTTCAAGAACCCGCTGCTACACTACAATCATAATGGTCAAAACATATGACGGTGTTTAATTCTATATCTTAAAGTGTAATTGTTCTAAAAGTGAGGTGCTATTAATTTTGTCCATAAATATGTCGAACCGAAGCGAAGTTCTGAAAGAAATTGGACATGAGAGATCAGGATATGTGAAGCGGGTGAAGGGGAGAGAGATATCGAAATACCGCAGAAATTAAAACTGTAATCGGATCAGTAAAAAATGTACCATTTGTATAATATAAAAGAATTACACCTGGAAATGTCGACAGTATTATTCAATGTAAAGGGCCCATGGTCGTTGATTAAATTTTAATATTCTCTTTCTTTTTTTATTCAGTATTATCAGGTGTGAAGATCAGATAAGGTGGTAAAGGGAGGCGGTAGGTCTCATGACCGGCGCTCATTAGAGTCAAAATTGGGGTCCGCATAATTATTCCAATTAGGGGCTTGAGCCGTATAAGGGCGGGAGCATGGCCTAACTGCGCTCCTCTCTACTTATCCAAATTGGCGGCCGGCACACGCCTGCCCCGGCAGGAGGGAAAGTGTGATAGAAATAATAAAAACCGGAAATGAAAAAACTTAATTGAGCCACAACTGTAGCACGCCAGGGCTCCGGTTAACGGGGGGGGGAGGGAGGCGAAAAAAAACATAACGCATACGCAGTTTTTGCTCTCATTCGACCAGCCGCGAGATAACCCCTCATATATGTTCGATATCCTATCATACATCGTACTGTAATGGATATTAAACTAAATTGTTCGATAACGGTAAAAACTAATAGTACTGAGTATAACCGTAAATGGAAACTGGTACATAAAATTTTTCGAATTAATACAGCATCGATACGAAATTAAAGCTCATTCTTGCGCTTACAAGTTTCGATTGGAACGAGAAAAGGAACTACTGTAGAAATCCAGTAGTTAGATTTGAATAATTTTTGGAGAAACGCGCTACGACACATAGCTGGGCCTCTCCGGATATAGTCCTCCGGAATTGTACAAGCACAAATCCTATTGTGTCCCCCAGGATTGGATGAAGTCTGCAGTTGGAAAAGTTTAACTTACCGAGAGTCCGGTAGGGAGCACCTCCGCCCTAAAGTTATTGAGATCTTTTCTGTTTCCTTCCTCCGCCCCGATATTTATTACCCGGTATGAAATCCAGCGGGAGCGGATCCCCGCGGGCCTGGGACATCGAGAAAATGAAAAACATGCATGTAACTGTTCAGTCAGTTGTTTCACAATATGCGAATCGCCTAGTGGACACCTCTGTAGTAGAAGATTACCCACGAATAAAATCCGTGTTAATAAATCCAAGCTGGGGCTCAAAGAAAAAGGAAAAACTGGATCTAAACCTTCCAAAGCAATATATAATGAACAATTGGGCTTTTCACTTTGTTACTAATCTAGCATTAAGTAGTAGTAGTGGAGTAGTGGATCGTAGTGGATAAAAAATGGACTTTTAAATTCGAAATTGCAGGATTTATTCCACAAATGTTGGTACTATATAAACCAACGTCCGATTCGATGCTGCTAATTCATTCATCTATGTTTAATTTTTGCAGCGTGCCACACAATAGCCCGCACCGGGAGTACTTCAGATGACTGATCTTCAAACGAATTAAGCACGGCGAAATCTAAAAACGACGCCGAGTGCACTCAACTTCTCATCTCCAGGCATGAAAATTTATATCCGCCCAATCAGATTAAGGTATTCCGAATCTCAAAAGAGAGGGGAAAAACATATTCCCGCTGGCGTTAGAACGGGGGTTGTTAATTCCCGGCGATGGAGGGGGCGGCGGCCCTCGAAATGCAAATAAATTGCAGGAAACTGGGATGCGGCACTCCCCTTAGGAACGGGACGAGAGGTACAAATCGGGTAACGAACCAATGAAAGGAGTCCTTGACTGTTTTTGGAGGGGCAGAGGGGCGGGGAGTCGCCGCCTCATGCTAATGACATTCAGCGCTGGAAGTTTTTCAAAGAAAAAGAAACAATCCCCCCCCCTCCTCCATCACACCGCCACACCATCGCTACTCTACAACGGCTAATTTGAATTATATGCTAACGAATTCGCGACAGAGCTAAAGGGTGAGACGGCGATAACACTTTCTTTTCCACTGTCTCCCCTCTGTGTTACCGCCCAAACGGAATTATACGGCTCCCGACTCCACGCCTCCTCACAATCGCAAAAGCAATTGTTCGAGCCCAAATGTTGTTTCCATAATAACAACGGCGGTTAGGCAACGATCCTCGGGGCAATCCAATAGCCGGAGGAATTAATCTAGGAAAAATGGCAGTGCGTACGTGTTGGGCCAAAGGGGAAAGTGTACTTAACCCACTTTAACTTACAATTTAATGATTTAATAAATAACGATTATTATGATAAGGCGGTATTCATGAGGTTACTAATTGAATTTCAAGAATTGAGAATTTTACGATCATCTCGCTGTACGCCTTATGCGCCTAACCGTGACTCATCTGCGGCTTCTGATGACCGATGAAGTCGTCATGAATATAACCAGCACGCAATACTGCCTTGGCATTGTTGGTAAGTCGGGACTTACCCAGAGAAAGGTGCCTCAGGATGGGACCCGATCGGAATTATGCAGGCGCCTATTCTCAGCGGTCGGGCCGAAGGTTTAAAACTCGAAGGCTTCCGCCGTCCCTTTGTTATCCCTGATAAATTGCAGTCACGAATCTCTACATGAGAGATACGTCTTTCTTTCGTCTTGGCGCCCCCCCCCCCACCACCAACGCGGGCCAGTTTAAACGAGTCCCATCAATATTCGGCTTATCTTGTTTCTTGGTTGGAACGGGGTGTAGGGCAGGGGTCGGGAGTAGGAAATGAAGTTTTTCACCTAATCCTTAAGCCCCCGCGTTTCTCCCGGTTGGAAAGGAGGGGTGGGGAAGGTGACCTCGCCTCATTAATTTTCCGAGTCCGGTCCGATCCGAAAGCGGCGTACCGAAATTCGAATGAGGGGCTTTTCGCACGGCTTCATCATAACCGCTCCTGCATAATTTTAAAATGTATAAGGAATATTTTATAGCGCTGAATGCATTTAGTTTAAATTATATTCGGCCCAACTTGCGGGCGCACATTGAGTGTTGATGTGTTCGTTTGATTGATTCATTGCGACCGAAAAAACTCAATGAATGAGATGTAAGTGTGCTGTTGTGAAGTCTTCGTGCCTCTTAATATCGTGGAATAGCAACATAACGCTAATAATTATGCAGTAAAAATTTGACTGACCGGATAAAAATTGCCTTTTTTAATAATACCAAGGAAAAATTGGTTCAATTACTAAGATACATATTTATTCTATATAATTTTTTTTATTAATGTAAACACGTCTTTAAATGTGGGTACTATAAACCTTTGCTGCGAAAATTGCTTGGCGTGGTAATATCGTTATTTAATACCGCTTGTCTCTCATATATGAGATGATGGTGGGTCTGCCGTGATATGAACATACCTGTATTCTTTTTATTTGGACAGTAGCGAGATGTGCGTTGTCCCGTCCTAGGACAATCCGCGGTGAGGCCTCGTGCCGAACTGGTTCCGGTGGACCGCCTAATGGATTAGAAACCTTCCCAGACATGAACTCTACTGGGATTAGTACACGCCCGGCGTTCCTCCACCTCGGCTCCTCCAATCAACTTAGGTCTGCCAGGTATAATCACTATATCTCGAGCTGCTGGCCTTAAAAAGTGAGCGAGAGCTAGTAAATTACATTTAATTTACAAATTATTAAAGATAATTCTGATTCTCTCATCATAAGGGAAACGGGATTTTAAAATCTGGGTTAAAACGAATTGAAACCTAATTCGTTCCCAGAACAAGAAAAAATCCTGCTTGCTCTCAGTGTTACAAGAATGATGTTAAAACAAATTTCCGGATTTTCAACGAGCGAAGTAATTTATAAATATATCAAAAACGCCGGCGAAAGCACGTTTCATCTTACTGCTTCTCGGAAAAACTTTTTATTCGAATGAGGCCTTACACGGAATTGCCCATTAGAATTCCACCGCTCAGATTTAATACGCTGCTTCGTGAGTGAAGGCCCCTTATGGAAATTTAATGTCACAGGATTTTATAGAATTCAGTTTAGCCTCTGCCTTATTCCTCCCATTATTGGATTAAATGGGGACCGTTAGAAAGAGTTAGTGTCGACCTAATAGCGACCATTAAACTTATTTAGTGTCCAATGTTTTGCTTCGAAGGATTGTTTGTCCGAGTGCTGAAATAGGAAATGATATTTAAAAATTTCGGAAGATTTCTTTTGTACTGAGTTACAGTCTCCTATATAAAATTCAGTCTCCTAGTTTTTCTTTTGCTTAAAAATGAATATTTACCTTTTATACAGCAAAAATATGTACATCTAGATATATAAAATCCAGTTTATAGACAGGTAAGGTTTTGTACGTTGACTAACTTTTAGTAATTTTATTTTATTTACCTCCGATATAAAACAATTAGCGGATAATAAACAATTGCGGACTCTTTATAGTTAACGAAACGAGAGTAAGGCCCTTTGTTGAATGATCTGAAGAAAAAATTGACTTTGAGCTCTAATTTAAGCAAAGTGATTGAAACCGGAACTAGTTAATTAAGAGTTTTGGCCTGTAACGTACTCCGCCCTGTCCATCAATTAAGCTGAATATTACGTTTCGTTTTCAGGAACTAAAATTCAATCCTCCGATTTTCTTCCTTAAAACAGCGAAAAATGAAAGTCGCTAACGTTAATTCTTTTTATTCGGCATTATTTTATAAAATTCTTTTTTATATCGGAATATTTAGGCGACGACAAAATACATCAAGAATTTTCGTAGATCAGCGTTATTCCAATCTCATAATAATCGCTCCTTTTATCATAACAACTTCCAATCGAAATTCAGATTCTAGAAGGACAAGATTCGTTTCGTGTTTCATCCTAGTTATCAAAAATTATCGATCCAATAATCTCGCAAAAAAAGTTGCAATGTAACTGTCTGAAAGGGCTGAATTCTTCTAACGTTTTTATCAACTGAGCGTCGATCAAAATGAACGGTCTATTACAGGGAAAAAAAGGCGGCACAACAAAACAAAAGTTAATCCACTTCGGGTAGCAGGTAACGAAGGCCGACGCCATTATAAAACCGGGAAACGGCACAAACTCAATCGACATCTTCGGCTAATGGGTTCCATTGAGTGGAGTGGTCGGGGGGGGAGCTGGCGGTGGAGCCGCCGTTCTATAAAAGCGTTTCTCCGCGGTACAAAACTAGTGCCCCGGCCCGCCCCACTCTACTCCCGGTTCTCACTCTCTCCCACAATTCTCTCCCAAACCAAGAACAAACAACGAACCAACGAGCCAAACAATAATCGGTGGGCGTTTTAGGCCTCCTTTTTAAACGGTCTTAATTGTACGCGTCGAGAGCCGGCGATAATTCCCCACAGAGTGATTCAGCCCCCCCTTTCGGATACTAACGCAATAAAGTAGCATATTAATTGCTAATCACTCTTGAGACCCCCGTCTGCTCTCTGAACGCCCGGAATGTCGTATCGATGACAGCCCCACTAAGGATTTAATAGTGTGACGTTGCAAAATTTTTAGACTAATACCTTAAGTATTAGAGTCATTTTACGTCCAATCCCGACAATACATGCCTATAGTCCCTAAATATCAAATAAGTCGCATAATTGAAGATTTGTTCGCAAAGATTCATATCATCTAGCTGAATACTGAGAAAGCGATGTCACAAATGCAGTTTATTGAAACAAATATTATTGTAAATTTGTAAGTCTCCGGGCGGCGAAGTATTCAAGAAAACTGACTTTGATTGTATGGGGATATATGAAAGGGGCAGATATGGACCCTACTCAGGGGTAGGGTTCGGGGCGAGGGGGGGGAGGGAGAAAAACATCCCTGAAGGGGGCGAAAATGATTGGTATCGCTCCACTCGCACGGCCCGAAGAGATTCCCACAGGTCGAACCCGGACACAGAAAACACTTCTCAAACACCCCGACCCCCTTCCATATTCGTATGTTCCGCTCCCTGCACGTTATTATACGGCAGGACTCGCCGAACTTCATGATCCTGTAGCAATCTTAAAGCAAAAAAATTTTTGTGACAATTTCTTTTTATTTTAAACCAAAAAACTAAGAACTGACTGTCGATGAAGGAAATTACTCGGCCGATAATTTCAGTTAAGGAGATGAAAGGTAAATAAGGCGACGGGACATGCTGCTTTACATATTCCGCATGCTCAAGAATTTTTACCCTACTCCTTCCCTAGGCGTATGATACCGTAATTATCTTCACCAATCCCAGCAACTTAATTTCAACCTTTAAGACTCCTAATAGCGGACAAAGGACGCTCAACTCGGTATAGTTTCGACTTGAATTTCTTAATCTCCGCGCCGGCTTCAAAAGTGTTTCTCATTTAATTAAAATCCGTCCTCTGGACGCCGCCTTGTTCGAAGATTCGGCACGAAGATACTTATTCTCGGCCCAGCCAGCCTTTTATTACTCCCTCACCTTTTCCTTTCCCCTTTTTGGGGTATCTTCAATGTTTTTTTCCCCGCTTTCGCTCAGTCAATATTCCCCGCGCCAATTGGCCGAGGCGTCTAACGCCGATTTCATTTTCACCGCTGCAATGTCAGTCCCTTTTTTTCGGCTCATCCTCTCGTCTGGTTGGCACCAGCGAATGTTCTGCTTTAATACTCCCTGGCATACCACAATCTACAATGAAATTCAATTTACCCCAACGAACAGATTATTTACAACTATTATTTAGCCCGCGTGTTCTGGAACAGAACCCGAGCAGCACCCGTTGACGTCCTGACTGTTTCTTCCTGATTTATACTTATGTAAGGTCCGTCCTTGTGGCATTTTAGTTTTCTAATTGAACCGTTACATAATTTAAGTTAATAACATATTCTTATTATTATGCAATTTAATAAAAATAAAACAACACTGTATAGTCTGAAACATGAATTCAAATCTGTGCATGCCTCATGGTGTAACCATTAAACGTTTTTAATGAAAACATGATTTAATAAAACCGAAATTCCTACGAAGACAGTAATATTCTCATTTCGGGGAGGATAACGACGGGCCGATTAATTTCCGAGGCCGTAATAAAATATGAAAAGAACTGGATGGAACGGAGAAGAATCATTTCATGAAACCAGTCCAGCTTTTAATGGGGCGTAGTTAATTATTCGCGGATAATTAAAGCCCGACGGCCTTGGGCCGCCTGTTTTTCCGTAGAATTTTCACCGTCCGGCACATATTCATTTGCAGGAGCCTAGGCCCGGGCTGAATCGCCGCCTTCATTAACGTCATTGTTTTAAAGGGGCAAAGGATAATATAAAATAAAACTATGCGCGAAGTGTGAAGCGCGAGGAACAAGGTGCTCCGCACGGGAAAATGGCGGAAAAGTGGGACAGAAACGTACGGACAAAAGAAGCGGCATTCATTATGGAGCCTCTCCAAATTTGGACTTGGATTCACCGAACTTAATTAGACATCAAGTGAGGGAATGTTTGTAAGAAAATTACTATGGTTTGAGGATACTAGTGACAGGGAAATTTCCATTAACGTGAATTGACCGCGAGAGGAGTTCGTAAACCAGAGTATACTCATTATAATTCAGTTCGATAGTTTTTCTAAAACTTCATTCCTACAAAGTGAAGTGGCGAGATGCCAATGAGAGTAGTTTCTATGAAAAGGACTAATTGAAGTCACTAAAACCGGTCGGAATGGATAATTTTTATTCAATTACTACCTTAAATTAATAACTAAATAATAAGTTGTAGGCGAAAATATAAATTCATAATTCAACGGGAGCATGAAAACAAGAAAGGTTGAGCACTGGTACAGGCCATAATATATTTCGAAAGTGTATTTGGCCCTTTTCTTGGAATTCCAACTTTTCATCCAGTCCATACGAGCCGGCTCAACCGACTGAATAATTCGTTTAAACCCGTATATTTTATAGCAGGGTTCTGAAACTGTGAGACTTGAGTTTATCGTCGGCGGCCGGCCCCACGGACGGGGAATGTACTTCGGAAGTCCATTAAAACCATATTTTACCCTACCCCACCGTACTTTATATTCAGGAGCCCCGGAGTATCCCTTCGGTAAATTCCGAATCAGTGCTCTACGTGAGATCCCCATCTTCTTTCTCGCTCTATATCCCTCTTTCTCTCTCTCGTTCTCCTTTTCCTCTCATCCCCTTTAAAGTTTATTCCGAACAGGAAAGAGGTAGTGCTGCAGCAGCAGCGGACAAAGGAACAAAGTAGATAAATTAAAACGGCGATAACACGATCAAGAGCCTGAATATAAATCTCCATTTCTTCACATTCGGACACTTTTTGTAAAGAAGTTGATCTTCTGTTGTCCTATATACTGGGCTAATGGGAAAATTTTAAATTTGATTTAAATTCGAAAATAGAACCTACATTCTTGCAGAATCGCAGTCCGGGAACTAATTGCGGTTGAAATGACTTGTGAACTTGGAATAATTTTTATTTAGCAGCTCCCAAATTAGTACATACTCACATATGGTAATTTATTGTTGTTTGATGTCTGCAGGATTTGTTATTCCTCCACACCAACTCTGATAGGACTAGACCTCGGTTTTATTTTTCATAATAAACGCTGTCTAGTTAAACGACCCAGGGAAATGAAGGGAGGAGAGGGACGTAGAATAATTTCATTGATTGAAGTGTTCGGTGTCGAAATATTAGGCAAATGGGACGGACCAATTCGAATGGTCGGATAAATCATTTACCGCTAAGCTTCGCACAAACACAAAGTGAGAGCTAATAACTCTGTAAAATTCAAATTACTTAATAGCTGAGGCAGTCGAGCATTAAAATTGCTAGTATTTAAAATCGGACTAAAATAATATATCTCCGTTCCCATACTAAATAATTTATCTGTCGTTGGACTTAGTGGTCGTCCAAAAATTCTAGAGAAAGTCTTCTCTCAGTCTTCTTTTAACTTTCAATTCTTCAGTCTTTAATTAACTTTCAGTAATAATACAACTATCATTGATTAAAATCAGTTTATCTAAATGTATATAACTCATGAGATAAATTGAGAAATTATGCTGGCTCTGATCTTAAGATAGTGTAATCTTGCTATACCTGTTCCGAAACGACGTGCCGATTTTTCAGTCGTTACAGATGTCATGTTTCCACGACATTTGTCACAAAATGTATTGGGACTCAGTTCATTTATTGGGTAAATCTAATTATGAACAAAGTACTTAATATATTTCTTATTTATATTTGACAGGCTCATAAATCATTTTATCAAATAATCACTCTCCTCTGAGATTATCAGAATTTTATGTCGATTAGTATCCAATTAATCATGTGAAATATTATTCGGTTATTCGAACCGAGTGTATAAACTTCCTCAGTAATTCCAGTCAATTGATGAAAAATAAAATTATTTGTACTGCTGTTAAGTAACAGTAAGTGACAGGGTCCAACTTAAGACTTGCTGAAAATTTCATTAGAGAAATAAAAATTCGCCGTCTCAGTCGTAGATCGGTCAGGGCTTTGGTGTTATAAAAAATTTAATATGCGGGAAGCGCCGATATCGGGGTCCGAAACGAGCCGCGTTGTGTGAAGGGTGCGGGGCGGGGGTCTTTGAAACGAATTTCGTCCTCGAAATTTCAGCGGCCCGCCCCTGCGAACGGCCTGATGTAATTTTAAGTAATTACATTGGATCCGGTCCCTTCATAGATGAAAGGGAATCGCAAATTCCTCAGCCCTCGGCCGAGCCCGCCTTGCCCAACGTTGACAGGGCCACGATGGCTTCGTTCTATGCGCTGCAAAAATTTTTTTTACTGCAAAACCTTCGAAATGTGGACGTTGAAAAACAACGCTGCGTTGAGGGAATATCTCGATGCGGTTTCACTACATTACCGATTAAATCGTTAACCTACAATTCAGTAAATTACAAATGTTTGTATAACTTAAACGATAGATTCAATATGATGAAATGGGATAGGCCGCTTTGATCCACAAGAGTTACAAATGTAACAACCTCATAATAATTTCTAGTGATGTACTGAGCGGTAACGCATCGACCCGGGTTGGAGTCCCTGAGGCGGAAACAGTTCAATTACTAATTTTAATCGACTGCGAGAGGAGGTCATAAACGCCAGTACACATATTAGATTCAATTTCTACTGACTGTTGCGTAACACTGCGTGACCACTTCCCATCTAAAAGGCATTTATAACGCTACCGCTGTGATTAAGAGTTCTGAGGTCATACGGTAACAGCTACTGCCTAAACTAGATATGAATTGAGTGAGCCATTAGTTGGTACAGTAGAATCAAAGCAATCGATTGTCACAGACAGAGACAAAAGAACGTGAAATCTACGGTTTTCCTTTCCCATCGTAGACCATCTCCGATGAAAATAAACATTCCGACCAACGTTGGGGATCAAATTTTCATTCAAACAGTAAATCTGATTGCGAGTGGAGCTCAAATGGCTCCCAGATCAATCGCTGGGACCCAGTTTAATGTTATCGACCTATCACTGATTATAACGTGGTTACCTGCATTGCGAATTCGCCATTGAGCGTTGATCAAGCACCGGAGGAGCCGGCGACCTCTCATTCACCGCTCTCGGGGATATTTACCTGCACAGAAATAAAGGAAATTTATATACGAATGTTGTAGCTGTTTATACAAGAAGAAATATGAACCGCGTATTCAACTCGCATTGTGTTAACTGATCGGCCACCCGGAATTCGTCCCTCGGGGATTTTACCGGGGGGCAGTTTCGAAGTCTTGAGGGGGCTGGAAAGTTTCTACGGGGGCGCCAGCGTCAAAGGGGAGGGGGAGGGTCAGAGAAAAAGAAAACAGCCGGGACACGTGCACGAATTATGGTTGCTCCGATAAATGCTACTCGCCCCTTTTATACGAGCTTTATTCTCTCCCACCAAAAGCGTCCACAAATCGCTCCAGTAACTTCCGCTGAGCCTTTTTATTTATTCGACAAATTTATTTCAATATTTTCAAACAGGACAGTTTTATACACTATTTATGTCATAAATAAGCACGTCATCTTTTGCATAGCCTGAAGCAGTGAAATTTCATCAGGAAAATATTGCCAACAAGATTATTTACACATCCTGAAGTTGGCAGGTTTCATTCTCACGGCACTAATCTAAGAACTCAATTCAGAAAAACATTCCACAAGAAGGAGATCCCGTAGTGTAAGATAATAATCAAAATTTAAAGCTCAACACGGGCTCACTTATTATTGTCGCACAACAGAGAAGATGTAATAAATCGGAAATAATCCTCCTTTCTCCTCAGAGCGTGGAATCCTTTCTGTTCGTAGTGGGCAACATCACTAAATCCTGTTATTGGCCGGGCCCTAATACGTTTATTGCCACCATTGTCGGGATCGAATCCCATTTTTCGGTTCATTTGGTTCAGACTGCGTACTTCATATTTGAGCTGTGGCGGAAGGCGTCCCCTTTCCAACAGTGCCCAACCGATTTCTTCTCCTATACGCTGCAAATTGTCCATTTTTTCATTTATTAAAATTACTGCATATATATATATATATATATATATAAAAACCTTCTGTTTCGTAGCGATGTGATACCGTATCGACGACCGATAGGTTGTATTTAGCAGTCTACAAAACGTCAACCAAAAAACTCCCTTTTAATTATACAGTCCGTCAAGCCGGATATGGGAAAAAAGGGACGCATTCAAATCCCCGGCAGACGGGACGTCAGGATTTTGAGACAAAATCGTCCGCCCGGGGGCGTTATCTCCCGATACGTTAAGCGGACAAAGGAGGCGATGGCGCGGGGCATGGCGGGGCGGTAGGAGCTGCCGTTGACGTACGGCTGATTAGGCCGGCCGCGAGGCAAACAGCGCCGGTGAAAAAGAGAGTTTTTTCAACGGCACTGCAGATTGTACGGATGGGAAAAAATGAACGGAGACCGCAAGATTTCCAATAACGCCCACCTGACTTGCCACACTTTATGATATATGAATATATATCACAGATAATTTATAGTGTTTTAGGGGGTCACGACGTCTGTTCGAATTCCTACTTCAATTTGAAACAGTCGATCCAGTTGGATGGTTGTTAACTTTAAATTTTTGTAATATGTAAAGTGAACACAATAAATCATATCAGCCTTTCTATCAATAATATAAGCTGTTACATACGATGGAAGAAAGAGTAGAATTGAGAATACCCTCTGAGAAAAAACACTGGCCTATTTTCCACCTTAAAATTCAGTCTGATTTTTCTCCTGAATCTTCCCCTGAAAAGTCCGAAAGAATTTCTAACAGTTATTTACCTTCCAGAGATTTTAATGTTCCTCATTATGATTGTGTACGACGTGTATAAATTATAAGGGTTCCCATCTGTCAGAAAACAAAATCAACTAGCGTACCTGATGTGCCTTGTGTGCCTGTATAGTAGATACGCAAAGACTCGCGTGACCGATACGTGTACCCGAATCGGGATTTTCGGCGGGATTGTTTCAGTACTAAAATATTTACGCTCCATGTTACATAAATTAAGGGTGTTCGTATATCAACGTGTGCATTAACATCTGTTGGCAACGACAGAAAGGCACACGACACGGGTATCCGAATGCACGCGACCGTATTCAAGGTTGCTGTAGAGTGAGGCGGGCATAAATCATTAGAAAATAGTAGCATAAAAATGACTAGAATGGTGTGGTAAGAGGTTTTATTTCTGATGTCACATTTTGTCAAATAGTATGGCGCGTATTTATACGCGTTAATCGGTTGTGACAGTATGTATAATCGACGACTGGGGGTGCGTAGAAGCGCGGGCGGTGGCCATCAAGTTTGGTGCCGGGTGCGCTGGTCCCAGAGCCCGTCTGTCAACATTAGCCCGCTCCCAGAGTAAACAAGGGGCCTCATAATACTCCCTATTACTTAAATAAACAGCGGGAACGGGCCGCGGTATGGCCTACACGGAACGGCACTACACGTCCAAACGGCCCTCCCAAGACGTACGCCCCCCCGCCCAACCTTCCCACAGCCCCCTCCAATAATTTAACGTCCGCAAGAACGGGGATGAATATAAGTTGCTGTTATGAATTTTACCAGGGAAATATACTTTAGGGAAATTAATAACCATTATGTACTTCGGAGAAGTACTTCGCCTTGTATATTATGTACCATGTCCCGGGGGATGTTCTTATTCGGACAATTAATATTTTAAATATCGTAATACATCTGCAGTTATTATTCTTTGATTGGCTGTACAAGAGAAAATGAAGTGAACGGAATTCCCTCGGCATTTTGATCTAACACGTAAATCAATCTGCGGTCCCTGGGACGCGCAAAGGAATAGGGCGAATAAAAAATAAATAAATCTAGCGTAGGACGAAATCCGCGGAGAGGGGACGGAGAGTCGGAAGATTGATGATATAAAGAGCTTGCGGTACAGTAAAAAATCTGTCCGTGTCACCTCACTTCATAGCTTCGTATCTGAACAATAGTCTTCATCCTGTGGGGCGGATTCGGACAGCACATGTGACACCAAACAATAAAAATAATATACATTTTAATTAGAACGAAAGTGTCAACTTTTAAATTTAAAATGAAAATAATTTTCAGCATTACGAACTCCACGTAATAATGTGTTGATTGTGTGACAGGTGAAAATATTGCCGGGCAACGAGCGGCCGTCAGATTGTTAACTTGTACTGGTTTTATGAAAAAATCAAAACGAGCGTTAGGACCCCATAAAAAAACGAATAAAACTGATACGAGAGTTCGTGCCAAAACGTCATACACTTCGAAAGCAATCCGCAGGGAACTGTGATTAATTTATTTCAACTTTTACGAATCCTTTTTGTTCGTTGTCATTTCATAATAACTGTGCTAAATCGTGGCCATTCGGTCGAAGAAATTTTTATTGTTCAGTCATTTTCATTCTGCACGCATTTATGCGTTATAAATTATACACTCATTGGTCCCACATGGATAAGGCATATTAACTACAGGGACTAGTACGCGCGATTTTATCACCTTTCATTTCATTCAAGGAACGTGAAAATAAAATGCCGTTAAATTAAAATTATTATTTAAAAAAACACTCGATTATTTATAGGTACAAATTATTTCGGACTTAAACGCGACTGTTATCTATAACGGCTTTTCTACTTTCCAGAATGGTGAAATGAAATATACGTCTGGAAACTCCGGCGAAACTTAGCCGCGCACTCTACTCGGATATCTTCCGAACCAATCAGATATCGGATGAGTTATCGTTGCCGAAGGTATACTGGGGTAAATCATCGTTACCTTTTTAGTCAAGAACTTCTTCAGTTCCGGACACCGACGTGAATAATGATAACGTGCAAAACGCGCTTGTCGCAAAAGTATTCTTGCATTTGGTGTGAAATTGTAGGTACTGCCAAAGAGATTAAGATTTGAGTACAACTAGGGGGAATATAATTCACAGAAATTTTCTATCCACTATCCCGAACAGATTATATGAAAACAGATTTTCTCTAAGGACTACCTGATTACTGAATCGTGAAGTATCATCTTCCGGGGCCCTCGTAACGAAACTGCGGCTGGAATGCCGTTTGATAAGCTTGAATAGAAAATTGAGCTCCCAGCGGCCGATATTGTGAATATCAAGTCTCCAATTCACATTCTCAGTTTGTAGTCCCCCGCCAAAAACAAATTAACGGTCTGAGCCGAAACAGTTCTCGCTGGGTAGATACGTGTAAACTGGTCTTTTCAGAACGCCGCCCTGCTTGTTCCCACAATAAACGCCACAATAAAGGTTTGTACTGCAGTTAATATGGCTGAATTATTGGGTCCGAGTTGTACAATGGAAGCCGCCATTATTAAAACAAAAGCCCGGGGCGCAAATTTATTCCGCGGTCCGCCGCCCAAATATTAACATTAGCCATGCTATCGGGACTCATAATAAATAACTCGGTTGTAATTAATATATAGCCGTTAAATATGGCTGTACGCGCGGTTAAATATGGTTAAGCGATGCGGGTCCTTGTAGATGAAAGTGGGCTCGTAGCGGTTCCTCCGGGGCACGCACTTTATTATCATGCGACGTTAACCCAATTATTTTGGAGAGTAATAATGCACGTGCCGCCATTAATGAATGAATCTCAGATTAACAAACACAAACGCATATAAATAATTATGTACGTATACGCCGTCTTCAGTACCTGAATACAGGGATTAATTGGAACTAGCCATAACGACATCGCGAAAATACCGCTGTATCTCGTGAAAATCTGTACGCAGATAGAGCTCAATTGTGGAAACGTCGAGGGAAATTATGAGCCCCAGAACCAGCGGTGCGGAAGCATACACCGGTTGAACAAACGAAGCTTTTTTATTAATGTATATATATATATATATATATATATATATATATATATATATATATATATATATATATAAACGACTGTAGAGACATTTAACATTAATACATAGCAGCAACGGGGAAAAAGTGTTCAGAAAGAGGGAAACAAGAACCTTTAATTAATGTCTGCCCTATCTTCACTCCTTCCCTCTCTGGGGGCAAAAAAAAATTGGCGGATGAAAAAACACGGGGGTAGAATTTGCAAAACAATTTGCACTTAAATCAACAAAAGGTAATGACAGTCGTTGGTCCTCCACCGATATTGCTCCGGAATGAAAAACAACAGTGAGAGGTGCATGAATGGACGGCGCAGGCCCGTCCAAGAAAAAAACCCCGAGTGGGACACTTACTTAGGCCTAAAGTAGCCGTATTTACCGCTGTTGGAAATGGATTTTTTTTTCTACCCACGGGCGAGGAAAGTAACGCTTAATTAAGATATACTTTAGAAAACATGGCTACATCATTTATTGGATGGGGATGTCTGAATTTTATGGGGTATATTTTTAGTTCATGAAACTGAGGATGCTAAGGCTGAAATTCACCCTTAGAGAATCCACTGTAGTCAATTCAAGCGCAAAATAATATGATAACCCGTGTAGCACTCGGTCAATGTCACTTCCCGGTGTCATTCCGGCCGCGTTTCTATTTATTTGAGCCGCACAGGACATTTATGTAGTTGAAAAATGAAAATATTCGTCAGCCGATCCCCAATCGCAATATACACAGGAAAACTCGGTAAGCCAACGAGACTCGAACCCGGATCGAGGATTTTACGCAGCTCGCATCTTAACTAAAGTACGCCTGACGCAAATCGCCGTTGAATTCACGATTCCCCTTCAATTATATCATTAGAACTATAATTATAATAAATAACCATTTTACCATACGTATTTCTTAATGAGTGTTTTAAAAATAATTAGAAAATTAACGGAATTACAGACATATTATAGATTCGTACACATAACATAGGGCGAAAAGGTTTACAAATTGTTATAACTTTTGACCTCATAAACCAATATTTTGAACCGGACAAATTTGTTTGGATAAATGTAATTATAGCTGGAATCATAAAATACCAACAAATAATTCGACAAGGGACCACGAAGCGGATAACGCAACTACCTCATTCCAGTTATACATACGGGCGGGAAAAGCAGTGAAATGGAAATATTAGACAGCGTAGAGATCTACAGGAACAGACGCGACAGCATTAATATCGAAAAAGTAAACCCGGAAAGCGGCTCCCAATCATTATGTCGTACCAAAAGGAAGCTGGAACTTGATACACACATAAGCCTCTTTGCTAAATTTGACTGATTGAAGAAAATCACACATAAGGACTCACATACAATAATTAAGTGAGAAGAAATATTATAGAAACGTGTATCTGTTAAATCAAACATAGCAAAAGGAGAGATTGATTATGGTTTTTCTTCACAGAACTAGCTAAGTGTCAAATAGCCGAGTGGAATGTATTCCTTAATACAATTTTGTTATATGTGAAATTTTATTTTAGTATTAGCCTTTTTTTTAGTTCAAACAAAATACCCTTTACATTATAATCCTGGTAAAATCTATTCGCAATATTTCTTGCACCAGGGTTAAATTCAAAAGGGCCTACCCCTGGAGGCTCGGCGGTTTCTCGAAGAATCCGATAAGGGAGGGTTCCTTGAGGTCTGGATTCCGTCGAACCGCGGCGGTCTTGCGGTTCGGGGACCGAGTTCTTCTTCTTCCGCTTGCCAAGTCGAGCGAGAATCCGGCCCAGCGATTAAAGGGAAAGCGGCGGGAGATTCTTAAATCTTCCTTAAAATAAGCTTCGACCCCCGCCAGTCATGGCTAAAAGCCGACTTAATTATGAGATCGGAGATTAAGCCGGCAATGAATGGGTCTTATAGATTTAATTAAAGCAATATAATTTACAGAATTATCCGAGCCAAGCCCCCGGAGTCAAGAAGGATGACTTCAGTCCCTTTTGTACAAAAGGGGAGAACTAAAATAGAAACTAAAGTAATTTAAATAATTGACCTCAATCGTGCTACATTAAAATTACACGTTTTCATCTTTCAGTGTTAAAATGCAATCAGTTTTAACTTTAATAACGTTTAAACTCTTTTTTTTATTAAACGATTCGAGATAATGGTGTACGTGACTAGTACTGCAGCTCTGGCAGTCAACACGATTTTTTGCCAGTTTATATTTTAGTTCTGACATCATGTTCGGCATTTGAAAATTCACTGATATTTATGAATTGAACGTGCGAAATTCTGTATACCTTTCAACAATTTTTATAGTGGCGCATCTGAACATTGCAAGTTTTTGGCACTAGTACTTGCGCAAAGCAGAGCGTAACCGGTGAGACCCAACAACAGTAGAAAAAACATAGGCGCGGGAACAAAAAAATTCAGTGTATAGAGAAAATCACACCAGTGGTGATATAAATTTATATCGCAGGATAAAAATACGGCGCACAATAACATTTTAAAGCCAATATATCCTCAAGATACAGAACCGGATATAGATGGTCATAACATTTTCAGAATTACGAGGTATTAAGGCGTCCTTTTACGACGCATTGTCAATGAAATAAAAAAAATGAGTCAGCTTCCACTATTGCTACATTGAGGGCAGTTACTGCGGATGTTTTTGTTATCTGAAATTGTTCGGGATGGCGTTTTACGAGCCCAAGGTTGTGTAACCGCTCGCTGTCCCCGATACGTCGTCCCAATTATTCAAAATTATTTGCGAGGACATCACGCTATTTGGAAGGAAAGGCCTGCAGATGTCGACCCGCCGATAACAAGTCGCCATGGAAATCGGTTATTTCATCAATATCAAGTCCAGCACTATCGGAGCCGTCCCACCCACAGTAACTTGTTGCTATCACATTTGTCTCAGTTGCGGTAATATAAGCCGGGCGGTTTCCCTTCTATAGAAGATTATTGCATTCAAACCTCAGTAACCATTTCACCCGTTTTTGTTCCACTGCTTATTGCTACGAATGGTCGAACAATTACTGAAAAAAAACGGTGAAGGATAAAAATGAGCAGTTTGAAAACGCCCACCCAAACTGAATTTATGCTGAAACTTTGTTAGCCATTCCTGTAAAGATTATAGAGTTCCTGCACTTGTCCATTATGCACTTGGGAATAGTACGAGGCCGGTTCAACCATAACTCCTTTAATATTCCCGCGGATTTTGTTTTTTTAGTTTTCTTAGTTCCTTTTAATTTTGCTTATCTGAGTTTCCATTAATTTTTGCATGAATAGCTTATTACTTTTTGTTTGTTTCATTAATTTTCTTTTTATATTGCTCCGGTATTGTTGTTTTATCTTACTTATTATTTAAATTTTGTTTTGGTTTGTAAATGGCTCCAACCTTGAGGTGATACATCAGCCTCAAAAGATGTACTGATTATCATTGTGTTTTTCTTCGGCGTCGTCGTACCAACTGCCTCCCGTTAGCCCCCCAAACCGCTTAGGTGTTTGGGGAACGACGTCGATGATACCTCTTCCGGATTTACGAGTAAAAAAATCGAAATAAAATCCGCGTAAATTGAGTTTGCCGGGGCAAAAAGAGGCGGCATTTGAGGGCGCGGCACTATGATCGCGAGAGGAGGCGGTTGTAATCTGAAATTCCCACTTTCGGCCCTCGGCGGGCAACCCCGCAGATTCGATTTGCGAGCTGCGCCGGCCTTTGTGCCCCTCAGCGCCCGCCAAAGAAACTGCTTTATATTTATTTTGACTCAGGTCCTCGAAGGAGGGGAGCTCTCCCTCTCCCTCTCCCTCTCTCTCTCTCTCTCTGAGGTGGAGGATCGACCATGTTGTTCATTGCATTTATAAACACGGTACGAAGAGAATTCAGAGGGAAAAGTTTCACCGCCGCACGCTAACAAGTTTTGGGACCGCGGGGTAAAAAGTTAGACCCGTTTGTACCGACTATTGTAACTGTCAGCCGCGAATAAAACGAGCGTATATAAGCCGACAAACGACCGAGGAAAAATTCGGCATTTCTGAAGGTCCATACACTCCGGGGGGGAGGGTGGAACGAAAATGTTCGAATACGACCGTGAACAAATTGGTCGCTTCATATATATATTAGTAAGGAATTTATTTAATGACCCCGCGAAAATTCGCATTATGGTCTAGCGATTTTTTCGTTTATTCGTTCTTAAGCTGAGTTCGTGTAGTGCTGAGATGTTAAGTAACATTTTTGTTTCATAAACATCAATCTGGCCAATATTAACATAAAATTTAAAAAATCAGAGTGCGAAAGTTCAAAGATGAAATTTAGTATTTTTGATTAAAAATCAATACAACAGCCCGGCGTGTAAATAATTTCGTGGCGTACTTACAAAAACTAAATCGATTACACGAATATAATGTATTTAATTTCACGTTTGCACTAAGAAACCCCATCGGACGATGTCCCTTCTACTTCCAGTTGTGTTTGCAAAAGAGGGAAAATTTTAATTAAAATAACTAGAACCCGTTTACAAACGCGAGAGAGGAATGCAAATAATTACACTGTATTTATACGAACAGTGTAAATAGAACCACGCAAGTAAAACAATATTACCGAAGCTAATTCTCTTCGGTGGTTGAAATACAGTAAATTAAATTTATATTTCAAAACTTAAATATCCCTGTGATTGTTTGGATGTCATCGGAGGGTTAATTGTTTTTACTTCAATTTTATAAAAAACAAAACAAAACAAAAAAACAGGGAAAATGAGAAAATTGGAGGAGGAAGGACCGTGCACAAAAACACTTGTAGGGATGTGTACACAACTATCTTGTATTTCTAGTTCTACTAAAGATCTCATTACTTCTAGTGGTTCATCGGACTCCCTTGAGGTAGGTACGCTTGTCTCCCCTAACGAAAACCTCAGATGTTTTCCATCTCGGGGAAATTCAAGCATCTTTTTGACAAGACTGCTGAATATTCTATGCGAAACAAACTTCGGTTAGACTCAAATCTAAATCATACACCTGTTTTCTAAATAGCGCGAACAAAATGCATCCAGGCTATTTTGGTTGTTTTCGGTGTCAGCATTATTCGAGACAGACTAGTCTTAAACCCTACTGTATCTGAAAAGGTTTTATGGTTGATTGATTTGTTTGTTTTCGAAATTTGTAAATGTGAATGTATTAACAATTGACTCTATCGACTATCTCATAAAACTCTAAATATCGCTAAAATATAAAAAATTTATGTTAGCGCATACTCAACGCTATTCTGAAGCGGCCTTGTCTAAGCGCATATTTAATATTTTTTCTGGAAAAATGATCCCTACAACGGGGCGTACAATTATTTACTTATTAGGAATTCTAGGAAAATAATTTCTTATCAGATGTATCTAACCTAGAGCCATTCTCTCTGACTTATGGAAGCTTTATATACCTTACTAATTGGGAACAACAGTAATGCCTTCACAATTTTCTTTCCCAAGCATCAAGTTGTTATATAACGCTAATAAGTAGTTCCCAAGGTGATAGCTGATACATTCAGTTTTATTTATTGAGGTTAGTTTACCCCGCTGTAATTTAATATCCTGTGCCGACCGGTAGAGCACAATTTGTCGTTCCCCGGCGTCGAGTCCCGTCGTTAAAGGAGCGAATAATAAAAACGCCAAGTTTATTGCATCAATTTCGCTGTCGGTGGTTGTGTGTGTGTGTGTGTGTGTAAGTTTCGGTGGCGGCGGCACGGTATCGAAATAAGGGGTATAAAATTTATACACTATTGTATACACCGACGGCGGGTCGGGAAAATAAATGGGGGCGGCAATATTTAACAGGACGCGCGGCCATCGCATGACAACCGGAAATGTTAGCGAAACTAATAACGGCCGATAAAAGGGAAAAAAGAAATTGGCGCCGACATAATACGCCGGAAACGGGCACGGAGAAATCGATATTTGGAGTGCGAACGGTTTAAATGAAAATCGCGTTGACAGCCGATAGTGGCGGCCCGGGCGACGGCCGTTTCTTTCCCGAGTCATATCGAAACGTACCGAACTAGTCACGTCACAACTTAAATAGCAATCACTAGAAACATTAGACAACTCGACGAAACTGGTATGCGGGAAAATTATTTGGACAAAGTTTCGGTCAAAATAAATTTTATTATCCACAAAATCCGTTACGTCCACAGAGCAGAAGACAGAAACAGTTCCATATAACTCTGTATTTCCTCTGTATTCATACGTCTCAATAGGAAACGTGGTACCTGTTGACCGTATGCCGACCAAAGAGGCCAAAGAGGACTGAGATTTCTAAATAAATATTGTATTCCAAATATATTTAAACGTACATATTAAACCTTGAATACTCACTAAAGCGTTTCGAACACCGGAGACGTAACAAAAAAATAAATAAAAGTCAGTTCCGCGGAACATCCCCAGGTAAGTCCACGGGAACAGGAATGCACAACTGAAACAATCCCGGGTTCATTTTAAACCGTCAGGGAAGGCGGAAAGGGGGAGAGTAGAAGAGAGAATTGCGAGACCAGTGAGGCGGAGAGAGACGGCGAGGGCTTAATGACAGACCCGGCAGGGTTTTTAAGAGACCCCGCCCTCTCCAGCCAGACCTTGTGGGCGTGTGTGCGCTCGCCCTGTGTGTGTCTGTGTGTGTGTTTGTTCAAGCCTGGAGCCAATATAAGAAAAAAGCTACTATTGACACATGGACAGAGATACAGGCCCTGGGACACGAATGGTCGGGGTGGGTGACTCCCCCCGACTCGGGCCGCCTTTACGGTGTCGGCCTCCCCTATGTTCGAGACCCTCAGGGCCCCATGTCCGACCCTCAAATGAAAACTCATACACCCCACACAACGGAGGCGAGAAGTTCGGATGGCCGTTCTAAAGAAACGTTGCTGGCTTTTGGGCCTCATCGTGTTTCGAATTTGGCAATTTTTACATAAAAACAGTTGCTAAGAAAACCAACCGTTTATATACTTTAACCTGTGTACAAGGAGGCATTATCTCCCCGCCTTAGTCATAACTATCTTACCCCCAAAATAAGAGACTGTTTATTTAGAGAGTAAGTCATAAAAGGCGGTCGTCAATAAAGATCATTCCGTTACGTTAATTATTGTATCCATACAAGTGAAAGAATTTATTTTGATAAATGATATCTATTAATTAATCAAATAATTTCATGCCGCATTACTGACACCACAGCATTACTAAAGATTCAATAACCTCTCTGTATGTTTAAATGAAGAAAACAAATGATTTCAAATATATTTTATTTGTATACTGAAATAAATCATTCGTTTATGTATTTTTGCTGCATTATTACCCGAAAATTATTCCCTAGGGCACTATACCCCAATTCGGGGGAGAGCGGAACAAGCGGAAAGAAGCTATTCCGCAACAATTCTCAACGAACGTGGCCCCGTCGGGGAATTGCGAAGGACAGCTTTATTTTTTTAAGGGTAAATTCGACCCAAAATTCCAGGCCGGACACATGCCACTTTACATAAAGTGTTCCTTTATAGTTCTCATGTATTCAGAGTGAAATTTATAGATTAAAATATATAATACGTCCTCTGGGGGTAGCGCAAAACCGGCAACTAGGTAATTATAAATCTACTAGGTCTAAGTAATTATAAATATACTACACCAGCTGTTAAAAACAAGACACTTTATTAGATGTGAGTTACGTGGATCTTCATTAGGATGAGTGAAATAGTGACGAAAAATGACTTCACAATTATGCTGCTTATGTACCGCATTATTTATTTTAATAGACTGAAGTCTATTTCGTATTGCACTATTATTTCACTAAAAATGTACAAATTTTGTTTACCTGAGATTGTTTACGTATCCTTCTTAATATGTTAAAATATTATTTAAATATTCCTTTCTTGGCATTGGCAGTAATATGGTAGGTTATGAAATTGACCTAGGGAAAAATATATAGTACAAGATTCCACCGCATGAGGACATATAAGCTCAGTAGGTTGTAATATGCGTACAGGAAAACGTCGATGGCACAAACCGTGCGGAAATAATGTAGCTCCGGACGCGCTATAAAACTTGGCCCTCCCTTTTATAAATCGGAGGCTGTATAAGCGTTAGCTGTAAAACTTTAATTACGAGTGTCAGCCGACCGGCATAATGCCCCGGCTAAGCCCCGGGAGCTTTACCGGCGGGACTTGAGGCGGGGAAGGGAAAGGGGAACAGGTAAAGCCGGCCCCACCTGCCCGCTGCCCTCACAATGGACGGGGGCCGGTATTTTTTTCGGTGTTTTTGTTTCTTTTCTTCGACCTTTTTTTTTCTCTCTCCACTTGTTTCGGAGGCCGGCGCTAACGAGATGTCTAATGAGGTGCTCCTCGGGGCCCGCGTTTAGGCGAGCGATGAATGGAGGAGAGTGATGGTGGGGGGCAGGGTAGACCCGGATGGGGCGAGGAGCTTTCGCGTGTTTAATATAGAGGAGGCGCCGCTCCCGAAGACAGATGGAAGCGGAGGACGGGAGGCGGGCTGCCCCTCCTCCCTCTCTGAAAGCCGGGTGAGATATGAGCAACCGGGTGCCCGGGCCGGAGAATAAATAAAAGAATGTTCTACGCGGCAGCAGAATTTATTGTGCGTAGCCGGTAGATATGCGCCCCGAGTAATAACCCGCGGGTTCAACCCCCTCACCGCTTTCACGACTCTATACATATGATGTATCGAGCGTCCGCATTATTCATTAGTTAAATGTGTCTAATTAATGAACACCTAGCTAAAGATCTGTCTCAATTAACCCCCTTTGAATTGAAGGCTTACTGTTAGTGATGCTTAGTGATACCTTAGCTCTCCAGAGAAGATCTAATTACAATTAACCCTTTGGCTTCGAGTGTTTTATTTTGCCTCAGCGGCACCTCAGATTATGGATGTCGCAGTACGAAAATACTTGTATTATTAACTATTATTGAGAAACATGTTGCTACTAATCTCAAAACAAGTACGTTCAGCACAAGCCTAATTGATAATAAAATCAAGCATTGATCATAATAAGTTCGGTGAGTTGTGAGTTTCCTTCTTTATAACTTAATATTTAATATAACTCTTTTATTTATCATATAACGTCAACAATAAATAATTAAGGAATTAATAATATAAAAAAAACTATTTTAACCGGGTTATGTTCCTTAATTTATCCTGAACATAAAATGTGAATCAATGTCCTGAACACGAAGGGCGTTTAGAGTTAAATAGTGAAAAGGCGAAGAGCACTATATCTTTGGGTAAGTCGGGGATAAGAAGAAATACAGAATGCGACCGCATTAAAATATAAAGTAGAAATTAGAGTATTAGAACGTAGAAATTAGGATTTAAAGTAGAAACAGTGAGGTGGGAAATAGTAAGTGTTGCATAAAAGGAATATGAATTCATGAGGGAGTTATTGTGAAGGGATAAAGAGGCAGAGTAAAGCTTCGTGATTATAACACAAAGTAAGCAATTATTTTTACAATTAACTTTGTACGATTTGTTTGGTGTAAAATTGAACCTCGGCCAGAAGATTCAAAGGCCTGGAAAATTAAAAAATGAGTCCATTGAAAAGCATGAAAGTACGCATTAAGCGGGCCCTCGGGGTGAACAAGAAGAAAACTGTCATTCATTCAAAATTGCGTCGACACGTTTCCCCCTCACGTTTTAGACCGTTACTTTTTTTAATGGCGTTTGCTCATAAGTGTGTAGCGTTTTCAGGTTCAAAGACTCAGAATTTACAACACACGGTCATTTGAATTCTGCTACTAAAATGCGAGCAACAACAAGAAACTGGCGTAAGGGTTATAGACAGTATCAACTATAATACCTGTCTGTGACTAAAATAATATATAATTACTCGTTGTACCTCCATTCGCCTACTGACTAATAGAATACACATTTTGGCATGCAGTCAGTGGTATATCCTAAGCTATAGTAAATATCACACTAGATTACTGATGGAACTGACGACAAGTAACCTAAACTATCACGGATCCAGTGGGTGAATCGCAATTTAAACTAATGCGGGTAGTGTTATTTAATATTTTCACTTTTTAAAAATTAGAATGCGAACTGTAAGAAATATTACCGCACAAGGATACTGATGATAGAAATGTTCTTCTGTTTGAAATAATACAATGTACAGACCATAAACTTCGCGAATGAGCTCGCTGCCTGTCCTTGAGGTACCGACAAGAGATCAAGTCCGAAATTAAGTGTTCCGCGGAGAGAGGCTTGGCCGCTAATTGGAGGACGGATTCGGGTCGAGGGTAACATCAGAAAAGCCCCAGATAACATTGAATCGATCCTATGACACTCAAATCCTTTACAGGTACACGACGGGAAAGCTGAGCCATTAGTACTGTCGTAGGCGCGAGTCGTTCAATTGTCGATGAAATTTCTATTGGGAATTCAATGTTTTTCCGTATTCTTTATACATTTCTAAATCTGCCGGAGACGATCCACTTTCGCTGGCATATGTGTTGGCGCCCCACCTCCTCTTGGACCGGGCGAACGCCGTCATTAGTTAGCGGGCTTGATTTACAGTTTCGCAGAAGGTTAAGGGCAATCCTTCACCCCGGGGACAAATCAGGGTCCATTCACAGTGCCCGGCCGCCGTTTGAGTTATGGTAGAGACACGGTCTGGGGTCAACGATAAACAGTCCTTCATATTTCGACCGACGGATTGTCGATGGGGGCTCGGGGTCTTACTGACGAGCAAGTAGATCTTTCAGCCTTATAAACTGTTGACAAAATTTCGTTTTTGTGATTTATTCAAAATTAAATATGTTCAATGTATTTGGCAATATGTTATCCTTTGACATACTTCTGTGCGTTTCAGCTATCATTAACACGTTCGGCGCCCCGTCACCCATATTTGGGTGACGGGTATGGTTCCGTGGGGGCCCCGTCACCCATATATGGGTGACGCTTTTCCTGTTCAAGTTAAATAAGATTTTCAGTTGAATTTTTAAAAGAAATTTAATAGAACCAGCGCTGAAGTATAAATATAGAATATACAGTATAAAAATATCAAAAATATACATATAATACTCTACATTTTATTAGTTTATATTTACGTCGCATGATATTCATTGAAACAGTCCAAGCACATCCGTGACAATTTTGGGCAATTCAAACAATACGTTGTCGTTTTTTGAACGTTTTTCCTCGCTTGTTGGCGTCCGACAGTTTCCCTCTTCTTTCGGAACATCTTTCTTACAGGTTTGTCCTTCCTGTAGATTCTTGCGAACCTCCAAGTGGTGGTGGGACACTATCCTGCTTCTGTGTCGGGCACAGTATTTTCTAAGGACAACCAATCTGTGACTAAAACTTCGCGGAATTTTCTTATCTCCATTTTTTTTTGTTTACCAAATACCTCCGACAGTCGGATTTGGGGGGGCCCGACGAGAAACTCAACCGAATCACGTTGGGCGCCGAACGCGTTAAGGCCGAGTTCAAGACGACTGAATCAGTACTGAAAAAATTATTTGTGCGACTGTAAAGCGTAATTAATATTGTTCAAAGCGCCGGAAATCAAATTATAGAACGATTTACCCCGTTGAAAGTAAGCCAACAAAATATGAAGTCGACAGGCAATTTCCGGAATACAGACCATTATGACCGGGGGCAGGGGGGCTGGTGTCGAGGTACCTATTCCGCCGGCCGTAAGATCGGCCGTCTCGATGTACTAATTTAATTTGTTTCGTGGCTATTAATCGAAGCACAGTCCGACGGGGAAAATTGCCCCCGACCGGACCCGGAGTTATCGGCGCCGGTAAAATGGGACACAGAGGATTTAGTGTCCGACCGAGATAAGCGTTCCGGAGCCGGGCAAACAGAACGCCGTCAGATTTCAATAAGTGATACGTACTCGGTTTGCAGAAGCTAATTGAATGAGGGCGACCCGTATCATTTTCACTATGAAACTAATAATTAGATTTGATATACCTGTTTTGTGATCTGCGAGGGGTTGGAATACTGTAGGTTCGTACTGTCCAGACAGTACATGTGAAAGTGACAGTGCAGTGAGGATGCCCAAAAAACATCCAAAGTGCTAACAGTGACTAACACCGCTACTGAAGATGGCGAGCAGCCGAAACCGGTCTAGCAAAAGACCTAACCAGCGAGAGGAGACAGAAACATCACGAACCTACAGTAATAATTAGACATCAGTAGCTGTTCAGTCAATCGTTCTCAAGTAAATTTTTGGAAATAAATTTCATTCTCAAGGAACGATTTTTTTATTTATTCCAATGCTAGGCCTTCGCCTACGACCTCACATTCACTGAGAAGACTGGATCTCAGCGTTCAATTGTATCCATGACGAGTTAATGCGTGAGTATGAAGCATGTTGTTTAGTGCGGCGCTTTCCTGGAAGATTAAACGAATTGTACAAATTATTTGAAAAATAACCGGCGCCGTTGACGGCGTTTGAATAAAAATACAGGACCGCTTTAACTACGGGCCATCGGTTAGGCATTGGGCCGGTGAAAAAGAGAGGGCGCGACCCATTCGCCCTTCTGCCAGCGTTCCGGAAAGTGTGGATCGAGAGCCGTGTTCGGAGGGGGAGATGAGTGCCGGTTATTTATTTACATGTTAATTGAGTGCGGCCCCGGGCCCCCATGAAACCGTAATGGGGGCGTGGGGAAGGGGGAGGGAACCGCGTCGGGGACCGCGGCGGCCGGCAAAATAAAACCGGAAAACTGGGCGGGGAAAATTAGAGAAAATCGCCCGAGGTATTAAACCGGACGACTATCGGTTTAGGTCGACGCCCCCGGCTGCACTATTTAGGCCGCTGAAATTCCGAAATGACGGAAAGAGCACGAGTGCATTCGTCACCTCCAAGAAATACGCGCGTTAATTTCCAACGGTATAATTTTTTGTTGCTCACAAAATATAAACGTCAGAAAAACTGAATAAGATATTCTCCGTTTTCCTGTCCAATTGAATTTTAAAGACTCCGGCTAAACGTAGCCATAATTTATTTTTCAGACAGAGACCAGACATTCTAACAGTAGAATATATCGCTAAATTCGCTAAATTGATTCTTTAAATGGAAAATAAGAATAGCCTTTTGCTATTGAAATATCTTTGTTCGTAGTTAATATACATACAAATTGTTCTTACTGGAAGCTGTCACGTATTTTAGAAATTCAATTATCGAAATCTAATTTAAAGACCCTTTCCTTCGGAAAAAAATCATTCGAGCTATTTCCGGGGAACTATAATTTTCGTTTCAATGAAGTGTTGTGGCTTAGAAAAATACAACCGAGTTTAAACAGGAAATTGATAATATCTTGAATGTTCCAAACAGGATTGATCAAAGACTCAGAAATTTAAGTAATTTGAGAAAATAAAAACACATTTTATGGGGATTAATCAACGATTTCTTCTCGTAAAGAAGTCATCATAACATGATGAGAGGAATAGCGTTGAAAATATCTTTGTTGTCCGTCTTAGTCTCACTCCGATTAACGTGGGAGCAGTTCCAATTCCGAAGTTTGTCATATCGTTGCTTATAATACTATCAGTTGTCGATTAACTTAACGGTTTATATTTTGAATTCTATGAATCCAAGAATACACAGTTAAGACGTAAGTAGAAGTTAAGTACGTATGTCGCCTCCCTGCGAACACCATTTCCCGAAAAAAGAAGAGTAAATGAATAGTATAAAGATTTCTTGGGGCGGTAACTATTAACGGTGAAATGACAGCGCGCCTCAAATGGGAGGTTAAACCATTAAGGAGGAAACGTGGTTGAGGGGCGGGGGGCTGACGACATCAGAAAAGCGGAACGGCGGGGAAGGACCAAATAATTAATTAAAGTAGCAGCGGGAAAACGGGAGCCGTCGGTACTTCATAGGAGCCCTAGTTGAGAGGGAGAGTGTAACACGAAAGGAGCAATGAAATACAAGGAAACATTACTATAATGAGGGGGGGAAGGAGAGAGAGAGAGAGAGAGGGGCGTTCCAGAATTACAGAAAGGACGGGCCAGGGGGGAGTAATGGACACAGATAATGGGCAGATAAACAGGAAGAGGGTAAAAGATTAGAGGGAGCTCAACAGAGAGTGAGTTATGGCTTTAAAAGAAACAGCTAGCTATAGTGAGAGGGCGGGGAGGAGTGTTCAACCCTAAGAGACCGGATTAATTCTTTTCAGCAACATTAAACAACTCAGGAACATACCTGGACAACAGTGTTCACACTATATATCATATAGAAGACGATCGTTTCGAAATTGGATACCTCCATATTAGTGTCTCAACCTCCTCGAGCGCACCGATGATAATTAATTACCTCAAATCAGTTCTGTTGTTATCCCTTACTTCACCGTCTCTGTTGACAGAATGCTACTGTCGATGATCTGCAGTCGAAACCGGTCTAACTTTAAACGTAACAGGCAAGGGGCGATAAACTCTCGTCGATCGCCAGTAAAGCATATATCACGGGTGCATGTATATACGATATATCCGTATATTCGTTCAGAGCCGGATCAGATAACGAGGGCGGTAAAAACATGAAACCGCGCTCTTCTCGGGCCAATAAAGCTAGCGGAGATAGTTTTAACGCACGAGCGATAATAAAGTCGTAAATCATAAAAAGGTATTCACTTTGATTTGTATTCTTTTCATGGACCCAAAAAGGAGAACATTAAAGCTGTGTGATAACAATAATATACACAGTTATACATTATTCTATTTTAAAGAATATGCAATATCGGGCTTACCAAAGCAATTTTTATATGTTGGAGAACTTGCAGTTGAAGAATACGACTGGTACTAATTTCGTAAATGTCATAAGTTTTATATGACTGATCAGACCAAACTGAATGATAGGGTTAAACTTAGGTTGTAACTATAGGCTTTAAAAAAAGACATGTTTCATTTCTGCTGCTTTTTGTGACCAAATCTGCCGGGTTTTCTGTGCGAGCCCAAATTGCATTCGGGATTGTTGGAAGACGTGATGCGGGGGGGGGGGGACTGTATAGGAGTATCCCGGGGATGTACTTTGACCCGATATTGATACACGCTGGTTTGCAGGGGGTGTGGTGGGGTGGAGCGGGTTGAGGGTTGAGCGGGCGGCCGGCTCATAAATTCAGGCTCTCGGCCGTTCCGAAAGGGCCCTGTTTGTGTTGCCGCGTCGGTGGCCCGTTGTAAATTTAACCGCCAATTCACAATTCCACCTCGCGCTCTAACTCACTCCCGTCCAATACTGCCGCCTCCTGCCCCCTTCTCTCTCTCTCTCCCTCTCACACACTCTCTCTACCTCTACCTCTCTCTCTATCCCTGTTTTTCCCTCCCTATCATAGTTCCTCCATTCGGTCCGTTATCAAAATAGTAGCGACACCTCGGGGAGACAGGAGCGGCCGGTTAATTAAACGGATTACAATGCAGACAGAGGTATAGAACAGTGTTTTTTGAAGGACGAATAATCCAGTGTACACTGAGATAGAAAAACACTAAAGCGTCTCCATTTCACCAAAATTCAAAAAACGTCAGGCTGCCACTGTACAATAGGTTATTTTACAAAAGGTTTTACAAGGTTACAAAAAGTTATTTTCGAGAAGATACCCATTACGCATACAACAAACAATGATGGTTTAAAATGCTATTGTGACTCAATTGCAATCTATTAACAAGTTGCGCAATGGTGGTCAATTATGTTGATTTTCCCATTGAGGCAGAAGAGATCCAGATTTTCGGAGATTAGGCGAATTTAAGTTGGGAGCTTAAATGGCATCGCGATATCCGGCATCGCATCGAGCCGGGCTCTTAAAATGGGAGCGGAGCGTTACTCTTAAGGCCTCTGTGATGGGGGGGGGGGCAGAACAAAGAAAGTACAACAAACAATTGGCTTTGTGTGTCTCGCAGGGCCTAATATAAAGAAAGGCCCAACGCCCGACACTTCCTGGGGCCGATTCTGAGGGCGGGCCGCCGCCCCTTTTGTCGGGACGAGCATTGTGAGCAACACTCGGCCCATCCAGGACAAAGAAACTCGGGATTAAAAAATACACGAAAGCGGACTCCAGATTCGTAGGCCCCGAATTCGGTTATAAATGGCGTTGAAAATGTATGCGAGAAATTAAATTTTTACATTCCTATACTACATCCGGATAAAGTAGTGGATACAGTCGGATTTCATTTCACCATACTCACAGACCGTAAAAAGGTATCTGAAAAAATTGTGATCTAAAAACTTATAATAAGAAGAACTGGTTCACCGAAACCTCCGAGAAAAGTGCCCCTCAGTCCCTATTAACTGGGAATCCAGAACGTAACACCCAAGTCATCGGAACCATTTCTAATTGACCCGACTCTAACTTCGGTCGATGAAACTTCACTGATGTAGGTTTATAGAGCTAATGCGGCACAAAGTAAGTTGTAAACATACGTTTAATTCCAGGCTAACTACCAGTGTCTCATTTCACTCGTCCGACATGCACTTAATTGTGCTGCGGTCTTACTGTTAAATGCATTCAAATGACGGTAATAAAAAGAACCCGTATTCACTTCTGGCCATTCCGCTGTACTCATTAGATTTCAGTGAGGTAATTTGTCCGAACATCAGAGCGCCATAAAACGTGTAAAAATGAGGCTTTCGCTGTCAATACAATTGGCAAGATGGCTATTTATAATGGCATAAGGAACAAATGATTTGTGAGAGGCGCGTCAACGGCAATGGAGTCTGAACAGGACAACCGGTAAAGAGACGGATTCAATTCCCAGCGCCGGACAAAAATCTTCCGTTTTATCGTCTCATAACGGTCTGTAAAACATTAACGCGATGTAGAAAAATAATTCAAATTGTTTATGTGTCAACACTTAGACATGTGTGATTATTCCTAAATGATTTTGGGTTGATTAGAAAACATTTCGTGCTACTAGTAAGAAATGATTTTAGTGTCATTTAAAGGCTACCGAGCCGAGATGGCAACCCCCTGCGTTTTGACCGGCGCAAAGTCATACTAAACCGTTGATACAGGGCCTCGATGCCGGTTTAGTATCATTGCCCCTGAATATTAAAACCTTTTTTTCCTCCATTCCTCCAGAAGGTCACTTCTTTTAATATTTAACTCCTGAGGAAACAAACCCGATTTGAATTATTAACGATACAAAGTATGAAAAAACGAAGGTATAAAAAAAAGGTCCCTTTCGGCTGTAAGCATGGAGTTAAATGGGATCGTGGGGGGTTAAATATTTAGAGGAGAACGGCAATGTACTCCCAACTTATAATTCCCCAAAAAATGTTATATCAAAGACAAAATTAAGTTACCACGAGAAATAAATAATATGGGTGACTGTTTATTTATTTTAACTTTAAAAAGTACTCTCAACTCAGTGAGACTATAAAATAAATAAAACGGCATAATAGGTGGGTCGCTACAATAAATCCTCATATTTGTCACCAAGACAAAACCATTGTATATTCTAAATGTAATATATGTTGGGCTGTCAGTGGCCCAGAATCTTTTTCTTTACTTGCCACTTCGATACTGAATTCTCTTCTGTACACGTACTAGTACAAATAAAGTTGGTGTGAATTGCCCGAGATTCATAAATGTATTATTTCTCTGTCACAAAAAGAACCTTTTCTGTAGCACAGATATAGGAATTAACTGTTGCTCCCAACCACAAATTTAGATGAGCCCCTATATATTGTCCGGTGACAAAATGAGTTCTTCGGCCCGGGTCCTAATTGGGGCGGATCCGGTGGCCGTGCTGTAATTATCGAGAATTTTTCGTCGGCCCGCCCTGTCATCGGAGCCCTCCGTCGAATTAGCGCCCCTCGTATTCTCATTGAGGGGGACCTCCACCGACCAACCCCATTACCAACTTTTTTAATTGTACCGCCGACCCGCCGTGAAAAATCCCCTTTCCGAAACTTCGCCGGCCCTCTTCAACCCCCGGGGGGGTGGGCAGGGATATTATGAAAGGCCGTAATGAGGATATTCCTGAGCGAATATAGGCCAAGGAGAGGGGGGCCATAATTTGCGGCATTCCCTTACGGCATGCCGGCTACCTTCGACCCAGTTTTGTTTCGGCTGAACGCCGAATCAATTATCTCGAATTTTTTAATAATAAATTTGTTGTTTCAATATTAACAGATTTTATTCTATAAGCAAGTTTTAATTCAAAATGCATAGTAAATTACTTTCACAGAAAATCCCTCGTACAAATTCCAGTAAAGGAATATTGGTATAAAAGAAGAATCTGGATAATTTAAATATTTCAAATTACTAATTTATTAAAGGAAGAACAGTAGAAATTATATTTTAGATTTTCGTTTCCTCCTAAAACGCGAAAGTTTCACTTAGTCTCACTTAATTCTGTAAGAGTCGTAATTAATACTATTAGTATTATTACTCGAAAGCTGCGAAGGAAAAAACTAGTGAACAATGTTGGTGTAATATTGATTTCTTTATTATTATTTAATATAGTTCTGGTATGCAATTGTGCAATTATAATTGTGTCATAATAAGGGATAAGTGGCGGCGCACTAGTTGCCATTTTGATGTTATATCGTTATACGTGAGCTATTTTACTTTCTATCACTAGCTGCCAACGCCTACAAGGTGGTAAAACTTCAGGTTCAGGGCATATAGCGGGACATTAACGTCTTAATCGTTAGCCGCCTTTGAGTCTCAACCACTTAAATACAGCAGCGTCTGTCGTTTAACAGTTAGCAGCGTTAGACGTGACTGGTTAATCGGAAAAATACGAATAATGAACGACAGGAGCGCGGTAGTCTTTTTTATACCGTCCGTTCCCCGGCGTTCATAATAGGGGCCAAACGAAGGGCCTGTAGAAAGGGGTAGTGGACGGAGGGGTGAGGGGGGAAATGCGTTGGGCGAAATGAGGGCCTCGCTTTGCAACAATGGGAGCTCAGCATTCAGAGCATTCACATTTTCACCAGTGTCCCGCCAGCCAGTGTCCGTGTTTTGCAACGGGCTGGTTTCCCCGACGGACAACGCAATTAAAGGCGAAGGCGAATAGGCGAAGGCTGCCCCCGGTGTCTTCCGGGGTATTGTCCCCACCGCATCCGTCCGCCCTAGATCAGCTGCCCTAGCCTACAACCAGTGTACACGGGGTAGAAAACGCCCCGAGAAAACCGATAGTTATTATATTATTATATAGTTATTACACTCGTGACAAAGAATCATACTTGTTCGCCAACCGCCGAAAGTCCTGGACTCCGGTAGCAACATATTGTGAAGTATGTATCTATTTTATAATTTTATAGATATAAACGTTAACCATAAGCATTTTATCATACGACGAATAATTTATTATTACTGCCCTAACTTCGCCACTCACTATTCTTGCGGGGACAATTCAGTATGTATGGGAATCATAGGTTTTATTAACTCTAAGTACCAATCGAAAGAGCTTCCATGAAATTAAAACAATCTATATCTTTTCTATTTCTATCCGCAGATATGTTACATCAATATTAGACACATACAGTTGCAACTGTTGCCGAGAACATCGTATTAAACTGATAAAATAAATTTACAGTAACGCAATATCAAACGGTTCTATTCAATCGTACGTAAACATATACTGAATATAATTACTTCGTTAATATTGTACAGTTGAATCTCCAGCGGCCACTAATTTACTTGTTTCATAGCTCATTAACTCCACTTCTAATTCAACTATTGTCATAGCAACGGCCCTTAATAATTCGCGCGTTAATTAACGTAAAGCTCCGTGTAACTCGTTTCCGGCATGGAGCTATTTGGCCAGTATCCAACTCCTCTCATTTTCAAACGTCATGATAGTTTCAATGGCCATCACATGAACGGAACAAAATAAGCACTCGACGTACCAATGCACTGAACGAAAAGACAATTGGTGGCGGAACAAATAGTTATTTAATTGCGAATTTAAATATTTGTATGTAAAATAACCGGTTGAGTAGCGATCTGTTTGTACATGCAGTATACACCTTGTTGCCAAGATCAATAAAATAAATACGATAACTCAGCCCTCGCTTCAGTAGCACGGGGGAGGAAGCCGAGATAATAAAAACGAAATAAAAATCTGTGTTCCAGCAGAGTGGGCGGGTCAGATTGGCCGACGTTGTGGTAGGAGGGGTGAGTACGTGCACTTGTTGCTGGCAATTATGTCCATCCACCCTTCCCCCCACTTCCAACCCCAACACCCCCTTTGGGCCGCCGTCACAGGAATTTCTGTAGCATTCAACCAGTAAAATCGAAACTTCGGTGGGGGTCCTTATTGAGATCCCGAATAGTTAGACGCGCTAAAGGAGGCTCCAACACAAATGAAACTCGGGGAGAGGTCGTCGACCCCCAACAGGGGGTAGCTAATGGGATGAGTGTATTTAATTTATACGACAAAATCCGTAGATTTGTGTGTTAGAAAATTTTTTAGATCGGCGTTCTTGTTATCGAATTCCTTACGAGATAATGAGGGGAAGGTATCGAGTAAGAATAATAAAAAAGCCCCTCCTAGTGGTCATGACAAGTTTTAATTTTATCACTGTTCTGTTATAGATTAATGAAACACTCAAGAATGTTTTTATCCTGCTATCTGCACTTTGGATAAGTTTATGTGCCTAAAAGCATAAGCGTCAAGCTCAATCAAGTATTTGGCCGATCAACAGAAGGTACACTACTGAAGATGTTTAAAACCAGAAACAGGTTTAGCATTACAAAAAATTAGCGAGCGGATATTATTAGAGAGCGGACAATATCGTAAATATGACGGTAGAAAATATATTTCGTACGGCGCATTGATACTGGGCCGGCATAACGGGCGCGTGTAAACGGTCTAGTATAAGCAAAGCGCCGTGCCAGTTTTATTCGGCCGGTGTGTCCGGCGGGAGGGCCCAGTCCGCCTATAAACGAGCCGATTATGTAGAGGATCACCTGCGAAACGCGAACGGAAAACAAGTCTGAATATCGCGAATTATCCCGATTTGCATGGCCTAAATATTAATTGAATTCTAGCTCTATTTGAGAATCGTTAATATGCATCACGGAAGCCGGTCTGAAGGGACAAATGTATTCAACAGTCCTCTTCTTACGAATACATATTTTTTTCATAATAGCTATTATTCTTTCGTGATGTCTTGTAGCTCGTTTTCGCAATTCCTTTTAGAATACATGTTATTCGATTAACAGAATTCTTTTAAGCTAAACAATAAAATTTTTTATGCTGTTTCTGTTGACCGAGCGGAATTAAGGTATTTATCAAATATTATTTAAAAATCCATTGTATGGTAATATGGAATAAAAATATTATATCAATTACGTAAATAAATAAAAAGAATATTTTAAAAAATTCACTCCAACTAGTCAAGTAATAATCAATGATATCGGGAACTAGTTTAATGCCCCCGTCTCACGATTGGGTTGGCGCTCACGTCGACCCCACACACGGGCGTGAAATGGCTCGGACCGATTTCAATAAATTTGCATACATTAATACGTAAACCACCGGGCCAAAGAGTTGCAATTTCGGCCGTTCGAGCCAGCACCCCGGCCGATATACGCCGATTTTCATCAGGAGATCTCGCGAAAACCTGGTTTTTTCCTCTCGAAAAGACACTACGCCACAATCACGACAAAAGATTCGGCCCAACCCCCATCGACTCCTGCGTCGTTCGCACGCACGCATACACGTTCGTGTTCCGGTCCGCTAATGTCTCAAGAACGGGCCAACCAAAACCGAAAACGCCGCGCCCCGCCGCTCGGTTTCGAACGGCCTCGCATGAGCTGGAAACACACTATTATTCGTCGGACGTATCGTGCCGATTCACTGACCCGGTTAACTGGTCCTTTCGTAAAAACTGGACACAATTTCATTTTTTTTGACAATGAAAAAATCAATTTGAGTGACCTAAAAAGTAAAAATTTCCAGTTTTTCACAACTGCAAAGTGCCGAAGTTACCAAAAACCTTTTTTTTAATACTTGCAGAAAATAATCAATACATATAGGGTATATAATGGAAGTCGTGAAATTGTTATAAAGTAATCTACGTTTCGTTTTCAATAATCTAGGATCGTCGGTGTAATTTCGGATATTAATAAATATAATAATTATTAATAAATAAATTACACAATCATAATAATACCCCGTTGTCTCTGAATTTAGAGTTCCTTAAAAAAATTTAAATTTTTTACTATCCTTGACCTATAGTACTGTAGAAACATTTCAATGTCTATCCGTCATCGTATTGGGGTCCGAAATTTACGACCTCGAAATTTAACATTATAGGTTTTCAAATGTGATAATAATGTTCGAATTGATGGGAAAATTGTACAAGTAAATTGTCGTATAGGAAAGGTACCGTAAAGTACAGGGGTTCTGCCAGTGGCCAGTATTCTCAATAACTGAGCGGTTGGTTTGCCGGAAATAGGGGGCCGGCCGCCGCGATATTTCTCCGCGGTCGGCGCGAGGGCCGAATATGCATCTGGGCCTCTATTTTTAATGCCCGCCCGGGTCGGCAACACGGGAACTGCCCAGTTAAATTGTCGGGGTGGTGTGAGGGCGGTGGAGGGTAGTGGAGGGTGGTTAGTGGAACGCGGTCGTTCGCGGAAATGTCCAAACCGCAGGGCTGCGGCCCCGGACCAGTTCCAGTTGTACGGACGTCATCAATTTGCATACAAATAGACCGAGGCCCGAGTGGAGGGGGCGCGGGTGAAGGGGGGGCGGGCCGCGGGGGCTTATTACATTCTACCGTTATTTATTTATTTATTTTGCCGTCGTGTGTACACGCACCCCTCACTCTGCCCCAAACTCGGATCCGATTCGATTTATTTTAATTTTATTCCGGGCGGACGGCGGCCGTGAAGGGAAATTCTAAACACGATTGAAATGTAATTTATTGCGAAGGAAATCCGGCGCCCGATAAAGAGGGACGTTCCCGGTGTTATCCCGGAGTATTGTTGATGTATCAGCGATATATTGTTGATGATATATCGGGGGACACACATGGCGGCCCATTTATATTATACCTTAAAAAAAGCCTCGAGAATTTTTTTTTACATTTAATCAACCCTGTCACATTTGGAAGCAACCGGAGAATTTCATTTATCCGCCATGTTACTCAAAGAATAAAAACCTGCGCAAAAATTAGTGTGACATTAACAAATGCGATATCCAAATTAGTGATACGTCGGAATTCAGAACTAGCAGTAAATAGTAAACAGTAAATATGGCATGGCTAAATAAAAAAACTGCCTAAAACCTTTTTCACTATATTACGGACGGAATGATACTGAGGAGAGGGAAAAGCTGAAACCTACCAACGGACATAGCCTAAATTAAGGTAATAATAAGCCTCTTAAATAAGTTCGAGTCTTCGGCTAATTGCTGGTGTCCGATTAACAAAATAATACGGGGAATGTTTCCTTTATAGAGAAACACCCGAAAATCACGCTTATTTCGGGACTCGATAATATCTGTATTATAATTAAGTCCTAACTAATTAATGTTCGGGTCTCTAATCCCGTCGGAGCTTGGGCGAGGCAAAGGAAGAAGGATTAATTCAATTTAATTTCACATAACGAGGAAAAGGAACGCCAAATAATGGCCGTGGCCGTGGCGTTTAAAGACCTATCCGAGAGCGAGAGCAGTCGACTGCTGCTTTTCAGAGAGTTCAACTTGTTGCACTGGACAATTTTAAATAAGTCGCGCCCTTCTTTTCTTTATATTCGCTATCGGAACAAGTGTTCTTGTAATACAGTTTTATAAAAATTGCTAACTCAGAACAGGGGGAGGGTCGATTCGAAGGGCTTATTACTCGGAAGGGCCGTACAAATGTCTTCCTTGAATGTTCTGATGGTAAAAAGGCATTTTTAAATATACCTAACTTGGTTACTGATATTATAGTTTGTTTACCGTAGTAAGTAAAAATAAAATTCGTTAAATTTGAAACCAAATTTCTTAACGGAAGTTCATTAAATTATCAATTGTTATTGATGATATTAAATTAGAAATATGGGTATTAGAATACTCACTGGGTAGAGTTGCACCCGCATTTATTACTTTGCTCAGTTTCTTCATCTTTTTACTATTTCAGATCCAACCATTTATATATATCTTCTGATCAATAATTGGCGAAAACGACGAAAAAAATTGGTAGAAAGGAATAAACGAATGCTTTATTAAATAAACAGGAAACAGTAGTTACAATCGGTTTTAACCTCAAAAGGGGGGCAACTATCGTCGGGGGCCAATCTCCGATGGGCGCTCCCTCGCCCCCTTCCCCCCCCCCCCCCACACTTAAAACGGTCGAATCGATGAAAAGCGCAGAGTACAAAGCTCCCGCTTCCCTAAAATACGACCGATATCCCAATTCAATTTCCCCCCCTCGCCGGGTCACCACCACCCCCCCACCATACACGGCCGAGACTACCTTTTGCATTCAATTCAAACTTCCCTATCCCTTTATAACGTTTAAGAAGTTTTATCCAAAGGTTTGTTAGATCCGCTTGATTCTACTCTCGCGAAAGACGGGAGGGGGGCAACAACAAACCAGCACAGCTTCGATACCGAACGGATTTCTGAAAGTTTCTATATTTTGTTTTACCGTCTCATTAAACGGCCACGAGATTTATTTCGTTCGTTCGTTTCCAGTTGGTCAGGATCAATCAACGAACACCTCAGGTCGATTGGGCCACACTGTACGCTCGATAATTTTTGTACGTATATTGAGCACTGTTCCCGGCCTTTGAAGAGTCCTAACTCCGAGATTAAATTAAACTATATCTGCAGTATTATCTATATATTGTCTTATTATTTATATGTATGTCTTATTTTCTATATATAAGATTTAAATTCCTTCGTTTTTAAATGAGCTGTCTGAAGTCGATGTTCATAGCAATTTCGACGCCGACAGCGGAGGTGGCGTTCGTACAAAGCCGAAAATACGCCCGATATCCCCTTTCAATTTCTGGCCCGACCGCTCTGAATACAAACTTCCCCACACAGTAATGGCGTTTAATCACCCCATCCCCCACCCGACTAACTACCACCGGCAATGAAACTGTTTAATTTCTTCCAGCCGCGTTCCATCACTGGAGGGGCGGAGAGTTTCCGCCGTTCGGTCGTAGAGATCCACAATTGTTCCCGGCCCCACTCTTATACCCCGACCGCAACATCGCTTCTATTTCGCCCCCAATTTCCCGAACAGTCACCCCACCCCCCACCCCACCCCACTACTCCACTCCAAAGTGTAAACTGTCCTCAACAATAGCTTCCACGAGTCCCGGTCTCAGAGAGCTCAGTGTCAGCCCGACACTAGGGCCTCCGCCTCCTTCCCACCACTATCAGGCGATAAATCAATTGTCGAGCCCTGGCATTCCCGCTTTTTGTAACTCCCGACGCCTATTCCGACCGCACCCTCAGGAAAGCATTGATTCGGACAAAATGTCCAGCGAAAGTTCAAGATTCCGGAGTTCAATATTTGTCCAAGTTATTTATACACAAAATGAGTATACATTTAATATATAATAAAGTAAATTGAAATTTACCGTCGACTGAAATGAACCACTATAACCGGCGGTTACAGAACATCCTTTGATTCACCCCTTACGCTTAACCTAGAATAAGGGGCAACTGAAATGAAACACTTGTCGATAGAGGTTCGGCGTTCTACCGGAGTTAGATTGGCCAGCAGTGACGGACCGAATTATCCTTCAGTCGCAAAGTTTAATTGATCCACCAACTACACTCTTGTGATATTCGCTCTCCGCCGGGTTATTTGGTTCTGAACTGGACCGACCTTCGGTTTTGTCCACGGAATTAATTCGTAATATCGCAACAGTGAACTCCAAGTTTAGGCCTATAATTATATAATTAATTATTAATTTAAATTCTCCACCGAAAGTCCCATAATGTCCATAATTCCGTGCGATTTTGTAACCTCTTTCTTGATTTTTCTTTATATATTTTTTCCGTTTACAAATTTTCTAACCGTAAACAGAAACTCGAATGGAAATAAATAACTAAAAAAAGTGTTTAACATGGTGTAGAAATTCCCGCAGTCGCTTTTGAGGCAATTTCAGACACTCCGTGGACCGTTAGAACACAGAAAAATATATAGATTTTTAGTGATGTGCTGAGTTCTGAAAAGTCCACTGTAAGCTGGGTCATGATGAGCTGTTGACTAACGAAATGTGCCCGATTCAGCGGTTCTCTATCTCCGCTCACGGAACTCGGCTGTTATAATGCGGGGAATAAAGGCAATAATTATCTACTCTGGAAGATTGCACCGGCATATATGATTCCTCGTACCTTCTTTTCTGATAGAAGATTCAGTTGTACGCTATCACTGGAGAAATGTTTTCGCAAGAGTTTCGATAAAAACGTTTCTATCGTACTTTGGTGTGAAACGATTTTATACAAATTTTCATACAGCAGGGCGGGTATTAATCTACAGTGTTTATAGAAATTGACGAAGCGCAACGTTTAATTACGAGTTCGGCGTGTCGCCTTAATGTATCGAAAGGGGAAATCCAAAGGTCCCGGTCTATCGACAACGGGGTTATCTGTTAGGAGTGGGCGCGTGGACGCGTCTGGAGAACAGCGGAGTGGCCGAGGAGGTAACAAGATGCTGTACGGCCGATAACCTTTCCCCTGATTAATTCAATAGTGAGAGAGCCAGCCGTGCGCCAGCCCCCCTCGGCACGATATTATCGACTGGCGCTTAGCATTTCCATTATCTGCCGCGCGAGGGGCGGGCGTTTGAGGGTTGGGGCGCCGATAAAGCTTTCGGCGCCCGGCGCGGTTCCGAGCGCAGCCCACCGCCGTGCAGTAACTCAGCCGGAAAATTACCCCTCCTCACGGAGGGGCCACCGCCCTCTCCCCAGGAGCACAATTTTAACACGCCCAAATACACACACACACACACCCTCGCTCACCTGCCTGTGACAGCCTACGCAGCGCCTCCCGCCGTTAGATTCATTGATCCCAGTAAACCATGCCCCTGATTGAGTAGTAACAAATTGGGATGAGAACTCGTTAAAATGCGTTAAAATCTACAAAACCTATTTCACCTCATATTCGGTGGACCTCATATTGGGTGGATTCGGTGGAAAAAGCCATAAATTTTAAATCTTCAATCGAGCTTAATGTACATTACAAACTAACTACAAATTTTATAAAAACATCTATTACTTTGTTTTTAATTGATTTTTAAATAATTGACTAAACATTACGCTCAATATTGCTGTTGATAATCACAAATGAAACAGATTTAGCGCAAAAAGTTTACATCGGTTTTATATATAAAAAACTAATTTACGCTTGAACGGTCGTAGGGAGCAGAGAAAGGTTTTCAAGCGAGGCGTTTGGATTAAAGTAAGGCGGAGCTGACCACAATGGTGGACCGGCGGTGGAGGGGACGTGGCGGTTGGTTATAGGTTTGTAGCCCGAGAAGTGGTAACAGGGGGCGGTGGGGTGCTGTAAGGATGACGAGGGGAAGAGGGGAGGACGGTAGTGTAAGGGAGTGAAAGAGAGACGAGAGGGAGAGAGAGAGGGAGAAAGAGAGAGAGGAGACAATGGAAACACTCTTTGGGAGGGGTGGGAGGGAGGCTTTATCTCTTGGTTGTAGGCTCAGGGAGAGGGCCCCGAGGGTTACCCTTTACAATGGCGAAATTAATTGGGTCGTTTAATTGGTGGGTGGGTGACGCGGGGTGGGAGGGGGAGGGGTACGGGAAGGAAGAGAGAGAGGGAGAGATACAACGCGAGGGGGTAGAAAAGAGAGGGGGCGAGCCTCTTCCTTCCTCGTCCTCCCGTTGCGGGATAATACATGTACTCTCTATACCTTCACCGCCCACAATGCAGACGGCGCTAAACCATCCCCCCCTTCGAACATTTCGCCTCGGTCTGTTTCCGGATCCTTGAATTGGTCCTTGCAAATTACAAAATCTCACCTAGAAGGGTGTTAGGCACTCTCCTACCCACTGTATATACGCTAGTGCCTCAGGATCATTAACCTGCAACGGGCGAGATGAATCATCGCCATTAGTAACGGGGTTGAGTTGTCTTGACAGCTTAAGAGGAGATACCTATTTGAATCGAAGCCTAATTTTAAGTATTATTCAACGCCAACCCTTCGACATCCCATATTTTGGATATTTAAAACGTATAAAATTAATAAATAATTACATTATACAAATTATATCGATTTTATACAATATACTTGAAAGGAAAATCACAATGAAGCCACCTTTAAATCACCGTGGTTAATATTCGTCCACTTTAAATAGCCAGATGCTCCATCCACACCTGAATCGCTGTTGGATTAATGCACTAATAATCAATGCTATAGTCATTTAAATGGACAAATGTGTAATCATAAAGTCATGAATATTTATTTTGTTGAGCAGAACCCTTTTATAGGTTAATGAAATATCGTATCGTTAATGAACATCGTAGGCCGACTTGAGTAAACTTTATATATACTATACGAAGAAACAATACAACATTCTAAGCTGTGGTAAATTCTCAAGACACTTCTAAGTGGATAATATGTTTAAAGCAGAAAAGTTCTAACGAGTCACCTGTTGCCAGCAGAAATTCAACCCGACGCTGGGCACGTATCTCACTCCAGGTTCGGCATAACCACGCGGCGGTGGTGGGCGTAAAAATTATTTTTACGAACAAAAACCCATAATTAATTAGGTCACTATACTTGATATCGTTCGGATGTTATTATTGAACTATATTAGAGTTGTCAGGAGTTACGCTGATTAAAATCAGTATATGTGTGTGTGTGGATTAACCTCGTAATGCTGGCTTAATTACCACGCTTTGTGGGGAATGAATATTCTACTCATTCCAGGAAACTATGCTCAACAGTGTATTGCCATTGTTGGTCCGGTCGAATAAAATACCAGTCGATATTTCGGTATCGAATTTCGGCAATTGTATCTCCACGATACACAGAGCCTTTACTGTGTACTGGGAATGGGTTGGCGGAGACAGCGGCATATTTGGACTGTCCGCACAAATAAAACCGGAGCTCATTTCGCACGATTACAGTTCGCGGTGGTCTGTTGGCCGTCTCGAACGTTGGACAAATCAAAAATGTTTACACCGAGTCAACGACCGCTCCGGATATGTAAGCGATGGCGGCAATCATGACAACTGGCCTGTACACGCCTGTAGCGGTACAAACATGCTACAGCCGGGTAATATTACCTGTGTAGTAAATATGCCTTGTATGTTTCCGAGTGCTGGGGGCGTGTAAGTACTGTGCCGCGTATGTGAGCTACGCCCGGCAAACTCCCTGCGGGAAACTGCTTTTCGGACAATGTGCTCAGGATTTCCTACCTTTTCCTACCTCTTGCGACACTTTTCACAACCGGAATGAAAATAAATTAAAGCGCGAATATTTTTATTTTAATATATATCGACTGGAATAATATGAGGCAGAACGTTTTTAGCGATATAGTACTTTTTTTTTAGAGATTTCTGGTACTTTCTCCTAGTTCTTCGAGGAGCCTTATTCGTGCAAGAGGTAGGAATTCCACGGGAGAAACTAAAATTAGACTATTACTCCTTTCGAGGTTGGAGGGCCCGTACATACTTGGCGCTGACAAATGGAGCATTTTAAATAACGCGAGACTGGCAGTGTTGCACAACACTTCCAAACCTGATTCTATGGGTGAGGGGGGTTGAAGGTGGCCCGGAGCAAAGGGTTCGGTGTTTGCGGAGGTGAGATAGCCGGCCGATGAATGGCCGTCCCCCGGGGGTCCTTTCCAGATTTGAATCTGATAAAACGTTCGGTGGGCACCGATGAAGGGCCCGCTCCCTCGAAATCGAAGGCTCCTCGGTAAAATTCCGACCGTCGAAGAGAGTGGAGTCTCGGTTGAATTTATTTTTCAGCCCTTTTGAAAAATGTTACCGCTCCTAGTGGGCAAACATGCAGCGGCGCTTAATGGAACAAAAATATATCGCGAAATAAATCTATTTTGGGAGCCTCCCAGGAATAGCCTAAAGACTATTAAAACCCGTTATTCCGAAGACAAAATATATTTGTTTTAAAAACACAATCCACAATCATAACACAAACGACATTGTATTGTAGACATTTCATAAAATATCACGAAAACCTCCATTACCCATAAATTTTCTCGCAAGAAATACTCGCTGTTTGTATATAATACTAATCGTTTGGTTCCCAACTCTAATTACTATGGTGAGTTAAATGAATTTCGAAGTGAAAATCGATGGATTGAGCGAAAACAGGAAAAAATTATTCAACAAATCAGTTGTACTCGGGGCACAATAGGAATGTCCGGTAGAACCATTAATATTTCATGTTTGTCAGAATGTTTGAAAATTAACATCTAAACGCTGAACGCACCGAGGAAATACCGAGGAAAATATTATTTTCACCAGAAATTTTTGGAAACAAAAGCGCGACGAACGAAAGCATTTTTAAACCTACCTTTTAAACCAAAAAATAATTTTAGCAATCGTCTCACATCTACTGAAATATACAGTCGATGAATATTACCAAAAAAGATTTTATAATTTTTCTCTCTCCCTCTTTATAAATAAATAACAACCTTTTCTAATAAAATTTTGATCATTCATTCAGAGAACGAATAGGGTAGCTGTCTACTCTGCAACAACTATTAATATTTCAAAAAATATTCGCACCCACTGATTTTACACTTGCAAAGCTAGATTAACTGCAAACAATTTTACTGACCTGTTGTTTAAAACGCTGTTAGAATGGCACAATTTTCTGACGTGTGTAATGCGTGTAATTTTCAAATAAAAAACTAACATTTTTTTCGGAAACGAACCCACGCCCGCGATTGACACTGTTCTGCGTAGACGCTGAAAGGAACTATTACGCATTTATCGCCTACTCACAATTAAGTGAAGGGAATTGGATAAAAGCGTCCATGCCCCGAGCATGTAATTCGTTCGTAAAATTAATTGAAAGCCATTCGAAGGAGGGTTCCCGGAAAAACTGTATTTCCCGATTCCCGACTGTACATAATTCCACGCTTGAAGTCACGAGTCCACGCAATTTTCATGCGGTCCGTGCAATTTATCCTGGCGTACAATTTAAGTAGTTCAGTTTCAACTAGATGCAATATAAATACAACGTTGAAAAGGACTCCAATACTGTTTATGAACTAATAAATAAATTACCATCGTGATAAACTCCATTTGTTTACTTATCCAAATATTGGGAAACCAGTGTTTGTTAAGTTGTCCCAATAAAAGAAATTTGAAAATACACGACAATCAACCGAAAAAGAAAATTCACATCCGGAATTAAATGAGAATAATAGTAAGCACATGAGTTACATGGGTTATAGAAACATATTATCACTACTCAGCGCAATGAATGATTTTGATTCCCTGTAAATATTTATGAATAGCGACATTGGAAAAAACATTTAAATTCATTCAACAATCGTTTCGCTAGCTGAATGAGAGGCGACAATAAATATATCCAATTTTTTTCGCAACATTTCCGCATTGTCAATTAGCCGAGTGAAGCAATTATCGAAGGAGAATTGATGTTGCGGCCGGCCGTTTCCCCTCGTGGCCTCATAAAGCGGTAGCTGAGATAACGAGGAAACGTTGTGCCCTATCTTATCGAATGAAAAGCTGACGCCCCCACTTTTCCTTTTATCCCGCGCGGTAGGAGTGAGTGGTTGGGAGTTCTCGGAACTCGGACCGAAACGTCCTCTCATCCCTCTCTCACACTCTCTCTCTCTCTCTCTCTCTCTCTCTGTACCGAAACAAAGAAACGCGGACACTCTGACCGGGGGTGTGAGTTACGGGTGTTTGAAACGGTCAAGATTAATCTTCTACCCGACGGGCCTTAAGACATTCGCCTGATTGCGAGAATTTTCGTTTCTCGCAACGCTTAAAAGCCTAAAAATGCGATTTTCTTTTTTCCGGTAATATCCTGGGGCCGACAATAAACAATTTTTTGGATTATACCTATAAGACGTTCTCAACTTTCAGAACTCTCGACAAACCCTTTCTTCTAGACCGACTTTAGGCCATGAGCTGTAATTGCGCTTAATTACGGAAAAAAGGCTGTTCGAGAACTCAAATTTGAGGGGTAAGACGCGAGCACACAATTTTGAATCGAATAAACAGAAAATGAATTAAAAAAATGAAGAGCAAACTCTGAGCCTTATACCGTATAAAAATTACCTTAATTGAGCTTACGGTTTTAAATCGCTCGCCCTAGGCCGGTTCAGAAATTAATCTTGGAGTCCCCGTTTTAAACCGTTTCACAGTGTTGGGTGGGGGGAACAGTGCCGAAAAGGTAATACAGTTGGGGGCAACTTGTTTGAACTGCGGGCAACCTCCTCCTGCCGCTCGCCCGCGGTAGGTCAGCCTGTTTGTTTTAGGCCCGTTTTCGACTTGTTTTTATCTCGCCGGTTGCCATGCGCCCAATATTGATATAAATTGTTTGCCCTGCGGGGTACATTTTCGGGTTCTGTTTATTTCATTAATAACGGTACCTCAGCCGCAGTCCCTACGAGACGCTTGTTTATTCTATAACCATATTGTTTTCCATATCCTCGATATACTTTGTTATTACTAATAAAAGACTTCAAATGGACAAGAAATCATTCCAAATGTCTGATAATGTATGTCAATACTTATTTATTTCATACTAGTGTTCCAGATTTACTATTTGCTAGACAATACGCTACTACACTGGGTCTTATATAATTCTGGAATGTATTACATTGAAAAACCATTATTGGATAGAACTGGCTCGAATACACTTAACTAATTACATTTTTTCATATTAAAGCAGAATTAATACGCAATAAATGGCAATTTTCATCGGCGTTGGTATTTAATTCTGCTTTCTCACCGTCTTAGGCTCAACCGGGCCATTCCAAGAATATCTTAATTAAATTCGTCCGAAACGGGACGGTAGCCACGAGGCAACCGGAAGCATTTCGAAACGGCAGTATCGACACGGATTATTTAATTGAAAATCTCGACGGTTGATCATAACCGAAGCGCTGGAATTGAATGTTTCGAGCTAAGGTCGTCGGTCGCCGGCTGAAAAAGACATGTCCCGAGGGAATAGGGGGAACGGGGTGACCGAAACCCCAAAAATTTCCGCAGTCTTCTTAGGGGGAATTAACCCCTAAAAAAATGTTGGCCCCGAGATCATTTGAGTAATGTCCGATAATTGAATTGGTCTTCTTATCCGCAAAAACATTTTCCAGGAATTCCAACCACCGAGACAATTTGCGCGGCGTTGTCACAGCATTTCGTTTGATAAAAAAAGAAATCAAATAAACGATACAACTCGAAAAGAACAAATATGAAGTACACCTATAATGTATACCTATAGCAACAGTTAATTTCTTATTATATAATATTTATTTTTCTGTGTTTATGCAGCTGAAGCGAATAGAGAATAAATAGTAAACTTCTTATGAACTAAAATAGGTTAAAATGTTAAAAGAGGCTAGCATTTTTGATAACTATTAAAATAAAACGCGTCCACGTTGGGCCGGCTAAGAGCTGTTTCAGTTTGCCCCTGTCATAGCGTTCGGTTATGGATTCACTGAGGCGTGCCGATCGTATTACGAGTATTAATGCATACAGGGAGCTTCAACGGGGCCGCCGACAAGCGTTTGTACCTCGCCGTATTAATGACGGTGTTCAATTGACCGTGGGAATATTCTAAACTTGTCCTGCACAGGACCAAAGGCCGAGGGGAGAGCGCAACGACACAAGCGGCAACATTTGCCATTTTTAAATGGTGAGTTTTAATTCGTAAGAATCTAGACGCATTAATATGCAACGCGTTATACGAGCACAGGAATAAGAAAAGAAGAGTTCAGAAATTGGAGGCCAAGACAAAACGATTTTGTAAATAATTTATATACCAACTAAAACAATGTAGGTTGTCTAACTAATTTATGTTATATGCTTTAAAACACCCGATATATTGTCCTACATTAATAATTAAATCGTCCTCTTTGATGTAAGATACTTCATGGATACAAATTCTGGTTGAAGGAAATAAATTAAAAATGCCAAACCCATATATAATCCAAACCCATTATAAGTCAATTTAAGAGTGAAGGAGGTCGGGGTTGACATCAAAAATTTGTCAGTCTAAAAAAAAACAGGAAAACGCGTTTTTTAAACGAGGGGGCGGAGGATGTATTCCCGCTACAACTAAAATACCATCTAATCCTCGTCCCAGGAAACTTTATTTCTAAACGAGGGCTTAATCGATTCTCGGATTCAGCGCCGAGGCGGGTTATATTAGCAAGTATGATACGATTATCCGTTGTGTTTCTTCAACTGCTCTGCACTTAAGAGGCGCCTCAGATTATGGCTGGGACCCTCGAGGCAAACTTTAAACCGTCGGAAATTTTATGCAAAACACGGCATTAGCGCGGCCCCGAGATTAATTCATTTTTTTTTCATACCAAAACGGATCCGGTTCGAGGAGGAAGCAAATAATTGGGTCTAAACGATTTTTCTCTGCTGCGAGATAAACATTTATTTCTGGCACGGGGAAAGAATAAATTAAGGAATTCGATTTAAACTATTTAAGTTAAGTTTTGTTTTCAGCTGTGTATAGAATCTACCTTAAATGTTCTCTATAACTCTTTATGTTGCATGATGAAATCCTGGAACACACTAATTTATTAAACTTATCATATTGCAGTCTTGATGTCATGTGTACCAGATGTTTCATCTCATTTGAATGGATGTATTCATTAATTTTGTATTTGTATATAACTGGCGTTAAGCCACATTTCGAGTACAGAGGATAGCATCTCCTAGTAATCAAAATTTTCCGCGATCTTTCCAAATGGGATAAAAGTCACCAATATTCGGACTTGAAAAGCAATTATAAAAAAAATTATAAAATAAGAAGTTGAATCTCCTGAAGGACAAGAAGAAAGTATTGCAGGGATTCTGGAAAGTGTAGCGGGCCCGCAGCCGGCAATTAAGCCCGAGGCCAACTTTTTCAGAGCGTCGGAGGAATTATAATTTTTTTTTACAGCCCGTCTTAGCCACGAGGTTTTCTGACGAGGGGAAGAAGATATCGGGCCCTGGATTTCATTTAGGACACGTCCCAGCTATACAGGCCCCCTTGAAACCCACTGTTTAACACTTAATAAAGGAATTAACAGGAATTATTCGCTTAATAACGTCATCCCGTTCATCTTAAAATATGTTGCGCATTGTGTTTCATTCAGAATATTATATTGCTCACTATGTATATTATATATTAAAGAGTATAAGTATCAATATGATGATCTAGAATATCTAGATTCCGATTCTACGTTACGGAATTTATTTTTCCTTTATTCATTATTTAACAGATTTTTTCCCGCATGAATCCACGCGTTAGTTTTTTCATAAGTATTTCTCTCATTGCAGAATCCAAAATTCCTGTTTTATCTTGTTTGAACAGACACAGACCTTAAACAATGTTACAGAAGTGTTTCAAAAGAAGAAACTCAATGGATGAATGGAGCCCAATAACGCCCAATTCCGGAATCATCCGGACAAAGTATAACTCCTCCCCTCCATGACCATCCCATTGCCTATAAATAATACTTGGAGGATTGTCATCGGTCTAATTGCCGCCGAGTGAATTACGCCTTGGGCCAGTATGAAAAAAAAAACCCACGGGACAAAAACTCAGAGGACCCAGTCTTGGCCGTCCTTCGGAAACATTATTTACTCTCCTCCTCCCCTCGCACCACTCCCCACCGACCGAAAGCGAGCGTTTTTTCTTAGCTGCCCGCTCAACCATCCGTTCAGACTTTATAGATCGGCCGAGGACATAAAAGTGAAGTTTCAAAAGGAGAATCTCAATGGAAGAATTGAGCCCAATAGCGCCGGGCTATCCGGAATCATCGGGACAAAGTATTTATGCTATAGATTGTCTCCAGTCTCCAATTATGCTAGACCGCTATAAAAATCCCGCTAACAATACACTGAGGTAGCAGCGTAGTGCTGTCCTGACAATATTACTAGAGCAGCCGCGATACCTAACATTGCTACCGACGATCTAGCTTTGGTATTTAGTCCATAGATGCAATGATGAGAAGGGGCGAGCGTAGAGACGGAGGAATGCACCAGTTGTGTTGATCTAATTTAATACAATATTAAATACGTAAGCAATAATAGTTGTATATTTGTAAAGATAATGCTCCGTAATTTGCGACCTTCAAGTAAGACCGAGATAAGCGGAAGTTACTCTCTTCATAAACACTCAGAACTCCCTATAAAATGAAGTTTTAATGTTGAATTAATGTTGTGTAAGGTCACTTAACTCTGGCAACGTCGCTGGTTGCGTATAGAACATTCTCCGAAAGTGACAAATTAAGTTGGGCTTAAATGACAAGTTTCAATCGACTGATAATCCTCGGTTTAAACTTTTGAGCGCAGTTCCAGTCGATTTACTACTGATAAAATGTTATAATAGCGGCGTATGAATTACGAGTTGGAGATTAAAGCACCGACCTTAAGGTCACGGTATCAAGAGCGATACAAGATTAAAATAACAAACTCGATTTTAAATTGGTATTACAAACAATTTCTTTATCTGTCGACAAATTGGCAATTGTAACTGCAGAGAGGATCTCGTAAATATTATACACTCACATACAAAAGTGCATAAAGCAACAAACGTTCTATTTACCGTATCCACCATAGTAGTTTAATCTGAATAAGGCCAGCGATAAGAAAGTGGCCTACCTTCTCCAATTAACTAATGTGCACAAACAGGTAGTTCCATAACTCTGCCACGCCATTCCTCCTTATTGTGTTAAAACCTGGGAAGTCCGCGGCCGGCTTATAAATTTCGATGGCGGAACTTTTGCTCGCATCGGAGGGAGCGCGGTGTTTAAACTCCCCACCAACACAATTAGCAAAAGAGAGGTCCGGGGGACTAATGAAAGTAGCGGCGTTACACGAGCGCGTTAGAGCTGCCAATTAGGCAACATTTGGCCCGCGCCTTAATCAATCTCGCCGATTTATAAGACGAAACGGAATCGTATTTATCGATTACATAAGGACGTCGTAATCAAACGAACTATTAACCTAGTGAAATATTTCTCACAGGAAACGGCTTAATAATTTACTACTTCGCGACACACATAATCGAGACCAATTTAAACTGCTTACAGTTGATACTTGCGTTTTCGTAATAACCTAATACCTTTCTTTGGTATGTTGATTAATACGGTTGAACGTATTAAATATTAAATTCGTATCCTATTTGAATATTTTAATTTTGCGTTTGTCACGGGGTGATCATCGGAATGAGGTTTCCTGATAGTGTCTGACTACAATAGGATGAATTTTAAACATACAATTTCTACGAAGCGCTAAAGACACATTATTCTGGAATAACAGAGCAATCGCCGTAAATAATATAAAGTTAAAAAAGAAATTTAGGGATGCTAAGAAATGAAATAAGGTTCGCTGCAAGAGTCCGTATCGACGATATACACAAAACTGTTATAAATCAGGCTATAAGTTGGGTTTGAACTTGACCGCAATCTGAACTAAAATCCCGGGCCCTCTCCGGGTTTCACTTTTGGCTGGCAATTTCTACAGACTGGAGACAGTCGGTAGGCGGAGTTGGGCTGCAAGTTTCGGGAATGAATAGAGTTGGGAGGCGGGCCCCGGTCCAAACCTGGAGCCGCCCCCACGTTGAACAGTTAACACAATAGCCGGCGGCCCTCACACGAGTACCGCACGATCCTCATACCCCACCGCCCAGTCACAGGCCTAATTGGTTTGGCCGCCGTCTCAGACATACGTTTAGTCCAAAAGTTTGTTCAAATTGATATTCGTAGTGAAAGTAATGGGCAGTTCTTGCGGCTCGATCCGGACTCCTTTGGTTCCAATGCTCGTATAAGGCTAGATCTAAGAGAATTCCCTCTTCCTTATGGATCGAAACATACGGTAGTAAGGTACTTAAAAAGTATGATAAAAATATTTACCACGGTCGTGTTTATATTTCTTAGAAACTTTGTAGGCATACTTTTCTGCAAATAATACACGTGGTAACTGTATATCATTCCTGATAAAAAAAAAGATCATACTGAAAACAATATTCTGAATAATTACATTCAATACTCACTGGAGTGGGGACCCACTCGGTCGGTATTTGTGAATTAACGGGTGAATTAACGGCATTAAAATAAACGCATTTAGGCACATTTATATGTGACAGTGTCGACTCCATTAATTTTTACTATCCCCTAATGGGCTGCTGCATACTCAGTGCAACGAGTTCGGTTTAAAAAATAAATATTCGCCAAAACCAATCTCATGATGCCGCTGGATACAGGAAAGAGGGTTGAGTATTTGTTTTAAACTGAATCCCTCTTCCGGTTGAACGGGGGGAGGGGGCGGACAAAACGGATTGAAAAATGGGCAAATCGATATTTGAAAAACTAGCCCGCATTTAATTTGAGCTTCAAAGGGGTTTTGGCGGTCCTTACAATGGACTAATGTTGGCCGAGAGGAGCGTTATTAACAAAGCCGGCGAGTAGCCCCCCCCCCATGCTGAACCCCCACGGACCGCAAACATTGTATGGCTATCCATTCGCCTAACGCAATTCTAGTCCGGACCCACCGAATAGCGCAAATTCAGTTATACGACCCGGGGCCCCAGACCCCAGCGCCCCGAGGAAATTGGACAGATTCTATTTTCTGGACCGAAAAGACAACTGTTGGCCAACCGATGGTCTGTTACAAAACGATCATTAAGAGTTTACGAACTACCATGAAACAATATAGTAATACATTTTATAGGAAAATTATTGGCTTCCCAGAGCATCTTCTACACACTTTCCCTTGTAAAGTTCCGCCATCGCAAAGTAATTTCTGCTTGTAGACACTATCTTGCGGAAACAATCTTCACGCTATACGTTAATCTTCATTCAAAGGAGTCTAAAATCATTTATTTTCCGAGATGACACGAAGGTTTAGTATACGTCTTCTCGAATTTCGAAACAAGGCCTACACTCTAAATGGATCATGGACAACCACAAATGAGCAATGAGCGTACTAGTGTTAAGTTCCCCTGATTACGAATACGACCACGGTTGAAACGATATCCTAAATATAACTTTATATTCGTCAACCCAACCTGGGATTGTAACAGTAGCTATCAGTAACTTCGACTGCCAAAGTAAAACTTTACTGATAATCCGGTTACACCTCACGGAGCATATTTCCTGTGGGAGGTCTACCAGTCAAATAATCTAATAAGACAATACCAGACTGTCGGACGGGTTCAGTCTAGGGCGGACTAGGTTCAGTTTTTGTCTAGACTAAAGAAAAACTTCTTTAGTCGTGAAGAACAGCCGGGAGTACAGATGAGAGATCCGTTCAATCCAATAACTCGTGGTAGCGGCAGTCCCCGGGAGGAAAACCGGTAATTCGCGCTTCCGATAATTACAAATTGAGTGTTACAATACCATTATAAAACTGCCGTGGTGGGCCGGAATGTGGAAGTACCATATCCGGCGTGAATAGTCATGACCGCCCGAAGCGTAATGTGCGTTGGCGAGGAAACGGTATGTTACGCCCGTTCTATATATTTTGTTCCGGCACTTATCACTGGTATTCGGGAGAGTTTTTCTTTTAATTACGGCTGGGGCAATCAATCGGTCAAATATTATTTGTAGCAAATACCCCCACCTAATCTAATTATGGAACGATGGTACTGAAGATGGCGAGAAACGGGTCTAGCATAGTACCAAATCATTGAGTTGAGACAGACCAAACCCTCGCTGACCTCTAGAAAGCTATCTGAAGTAAAATTATGACAACATTTAATTAATACTAAACCGGAACGAAACTTCGTATTTCACCATCAGAAGCAGTAGTCGCAGTACCGGTTCCATACTAAACGAGGTTAAACTAACATTAACCTTACATAATTGGAGTTAATACGCCACCCCACAGGCCTTCGCTGTTATTGTCACCGCTCATGAAATAGATTTCTCATAGCAGTTCATCAAGAGGGGAGACTGACCGCATAATAACCGGGAGACGAAACGAAAATTAGCGGGAGGCATCCGCAAATAAAAAAAGTAGAAAAGAAATCGGGGATTGAAAACAGCCATAATTCAAAAGCGAAAAATAAATGACGGGTCCCGTTTCAATTAGGGGGTTATATGGGACGACGTCACCGCCGAACAGAAGAAGGCGCTCGTTAAACGGAAGCCCTCCCGCCATTGGTCTCAGAGGCGAAGCCAAAATTGAACCAAGGATGCCCCACTCTAGGAGCGGAATTAATCTCAGAATTGTAGTTCAAATGTACCGACTATCGTGCTAACGAAATAGTGGCGGGGCGGAAACGTTCAGTTGGTGGGTTCGAAATTGAGTTCAAAACATTGCTTTAACGTTTATAAGCAACGCGTAATTGTCTACATTCATTCTATAAAATAAATACTACAAAATAACTGCTGGCCTCTCTTCTTCAATAATCACCCTGCGGTGGGTCGAAAGTTGTTTCTTTTGGACAGCCAACGATGAATTTGGCACCCCAGTCCCAAGTTATAATCGATGTGCTAAACACACACAATTCGCAGGGGTGGCTGCAGACAAAAATCTCCCAACCGCAATCGCCGATGCTTCCGCGGGTGGGTTTAAGTGGGATTCGACAGGGTTTTTACCTCCCAGTTCCGTGACTTGTGCTTGTTCTACGGTATTAAGACTGGAATTATAATATTGTGATTCATTTCAGTTTATTCAATATAAGACTATATTTAAATAACGCTATTTTACTGTATACCAAAGTGTTTAGTGTACGTATCCTGTTACATTTCGATAACCTTCGGAATTGCAATTGAATGAATGAATGCCATTCGGAAATAATTCTATTCTCGAAGAAATCATTTTCCACTGTTGCGTTGCATATGTAATCAACTTCAAATAATTGTATTCACCAATCACTTATATGGACTACTGTTGCATAGTATTGCATCTTCAAAAATATTTAGTCCAACGAGACTACTTTCTATTTTTTCCGTATTGAACATTCATTGAATAAAATGTAAACAAATCTGTCTAATGTCCGCCCGGAATCTATTCGAGGTAGAAGGACCGAATTCTAAAGGTTGCCAGGAAAGACCTAATGGCCTCCTTGTGGAGGGGATCAAAAGAAGTTTGCCAAATGCGTATTTGCCGACCATTGTTTTACCCTATAAGATATACGCGTATTTAAAACAGTGAAATTTACATTGCGTTCCGCTTCGCACATGGTAGTATTAGGTGAAAAGTTTTTCTGATTGACCAAATAGACGACAAAATGAACTAAAAGTTAAAAAAACTGTTTGAGCGTTTCCTCCCGTCTTTTATCACAGGAGACACTTTGCGAAATCTTGAACATTTGATTAGTCCGATTCCATCTTTTATGCGGAGCTGATTGAGGAAACCGAGAAATTTGACACAAGCTTCTGGACAACGTTAAGGGCAAGACCTGCGGCCGGCTTGACCCGCGACCTTACACAACTGCTGCGACCCCGAAGCGAAACCTACCATGACCCGGCAACGGAGCATTTCCTTGCAACCAATTACATTTCAAATTCATCAACTCCATGTTTTCTGGCGGCAGCGACCACAGTATACTACACCAATTAAAAGACACTTGAAACAATATTGGTAAGTATATCATAAAAATCGATACAATTTTATGTACAAAAATGACTTTTTACCACAAATGGTTTTTATTATTAGTTATCCGAGTTATTAGTGGTTGATATCCAAGAGTAATGTATTATCTGATTCACAGATTCCTTTCGTTAATTTTTACGAAGAAACAATATGAATGAATCGGTGAACATTTTAACAGTGGCGAGAGCCATCCATCCTGATAACATCTCGAGGAAGTCATTAAATTCAAAGCCGGATTAAATGCGCGTGAATGTTTAATCGTATCACTATCTCTTACCAGTAAATAGTGCTGACACAGGACAAGCTCAGAGTGGTTGGTGGGGTGAAAAAGGAAAAGGAGTCGATGAGTATTAAGACGGCTCCCGGGAGAGATGGGCCAGGGTCGCCGGGGGACAAGTGACGAACCGTCCGGTATAAATAATTCAAATGCCGAAATCGGGTCGCATCGACACCACAATTTATGGCCCCCGCGGAACCGCCTCCACAGCGCCGGCAAACAAATAATTCTTCGAATTTCTTAGCCGCTAATAGTAATATATTAATTCTCGGCGAGATAAGAGCGCAACGGCTGGTATTAATGACGGCCAACCTGTATGGATGTGAAGGAGGAGGAGGAGCGCCAGCAGCAGCGGGAGCCCTCCGCCCGAGGGAGCGGAGGTCATCTTCTTCCTGTCGACGGCACAGTGCATGATTGCGGAGGAGGCCGTTACAAATTAAAAAAAAAATCACCAAAACGAAAAACACACTGCACACTAGTGTCGACGGCACATGTTAGTCCAGAATCCACCGGTGGGCGGGAGACGAGCGAGAGACCCTTTATCTGGGATGCGATCCAGCGGAGCGGGGACGACTAGGAGGACGGCATAGCCGCGGTGGGGGCCGCCGGGGTGGGGAGCTCCCGGTATTCACCAGGACCGGGCCGCAATTGTCGCGAATTGACGGCTGACGTCAGGTCTCTATTGTCACCGTACCCGCCGGTCACACCGGCACACACGAGCCGCGCCCGCACTCACTCACAACGCCACTGACCGAACGCTACACGCATCTACCGTATACATGTGTTTACTTACATATATATATATATAAATATAAATATATATATATATATATGTATATGTGTAGAGACAGTGTGATATATATATATATGTATATCTATATGTATGTATGTATATGTATATATATATATAAAAGAGAGAGAGAGAGAGAGAGAGAGAGAGAGAGCACAGAGATGCGATGCGGGACTACGGGATGTTACGGGTAGGGTGGTTCGCGAGTGACTGCAGGGAGTTGGTGCCGGGGGTGGGCCGCGGGGCGCGCCACCGTCGCCGAACGCGCATGCCTCACCGACAACACACACAATTACACACACATGGGCGGCCCGACACGCGAAATTATTTCTGGCCCGAAAATTATTTTAATGATCGTTATCGTCCCCTGTCAGTTATCGGTAACGACTAGCTCTGACCCCCGCTTCAGTTTTACTTCTAAGTTAAACGTCTCTCTCTCTCTCTCTCTCCTTTCTCCGGATCACAGTTCACAACTTGAACCCCGCTCTTAAATACACGGTTGAAGCCAAGAAATTGCACCTGTTTCTTATTTTTCCAAGACTAAATTGTGTGGCGCGCCCAGTCGCTCTGTCGCTGATCGGCGTGTCTGACGAATTGGTCATTACTCCGGGAACACCTTAAATTGCGGTGTCAACCTCAGTGTTGATGTACAATCAGATTAGACAACCTGTTTCTCTCAACGTCTATTCGGACTGAGAGCACATTAGGTATCGCACGTCTACATCTAAATTGACTATAGGTGTTACAAATCGCGTTGAAACACATTGTTATGTAATAAACGTTGATATTGGAAAAAAAGAATTTGAAAGTACATTCGAAGAACGACCCATTTTCCGGGTAAAGATTTTTAAGAGGAGCTCTGCTAGAGTTTTGGATATAAAGGTTTTGGATAAAAAAGGTTGATTTGTTGTACCAGAATAAGCATCCTTCTTTTTCAACGTAAATATTCCTATGTTTATGGCTGGGGCATGTATATCCTCCGCAAATTATAATCAAACATGTGAAATAATCGGTTAAGCTATTTTACAGTTTGTTCTCCATACCGGTGACGTTAAAAATTTAGTGTGAAGTTAAGAACCGAAACGTGTCTGTTGACTAAACAATGTGTGGAATAAACAACCTGGCTGCACTGCAATTCCGGGGGAAGGATTAAGCAATTTAATTAAAATAACTACTCCTTTTATCTGGCGGCCATCAGGTTTTACCGAACAGAGCACGCCCAGGCCGGCCGACCCGAGCACGGAATTATTTGAATCCCGTTAATTTGAACGATCTTTATCGACAATCGTCAATTGATGTTAACAAGTGGTTTATTCCTACCTTCTGTTCTACGACCGCGCGTATTTACTATATTCCGTATTCGACTATAATTCCCGCTTTCCTTACACATATTTATAATATTTCCTTATATTTATGTACGATTGTAAACCGCTGTGGGGGAAAATCTGACTTCTGTTAAATTAAAATTATGATTCATTCAAATAAATTCACAATCGTGTACATAACCCTATTCAACGGATCGAAATGGGCTCTATTGTCAGCTCCCTGAACAAACCTTGGTTCGCGTTTCCTGTGGATCCTCTCCCTTTTTACCCGATTCATTGCGTACACAACCCGCGACGTAAAATTATTTTATGATAATCATAAAGATTAAAGACGTAGGGGATTTTGATGTCGGGGATATTTTATGGTGAATACTTCAGTTTTAATCACAGGAAAGAAAGAGATAAACAACCCCGAGAAAAGTAACAAGCTCCCGGTTGGGGAAAGCTCCCGTAATCGTACCTGATTACTCTGTTGGGAGGCTGTAATAAGCCGAGGGGGCAGGAGCACTTGTCTCTGCCGCTGTTGGGCAGAAGACAGGGCGGCCGCGCGGGGTAGAGGCTCGAAATCGTAAAGCCGGTCCGGGGGCCTTCGCCAAATGTGAACATTCAGCGGCGTCCGCTGAATTTAATCAGAAAAATTCGAGCCATCTAAGAAGGCGCCCCGCGTAGCCTGCAACATTCACACATGAAAACAAACACTGGGAGCAAAACGTTCACCGATCCCAACCAGACTACAGAACCAAAAAAGATCGTATTATCATTGGTGTATTTTTTTGTTGCTTCAAAATTCGCGCATAAAGATTTATATTTAAAATTTTCTGTTTAGATTCCATCGTTCTGAGCAGAGTTGACTGTTTAATGTGACGTCATGCGGCTTTAGTATTTCAATTTCAAATTTTTATAGACAGATAAGCAGAGGAATGATCTTCCGATTCGGTCCTCAATTTTATCTGCAGAAGGTTGGAGCAATGTCATTTATTATTATTATTTTTGCAATAATACAAAATTTAGCATATGTTACAAGAATCCGCTCACTACTGCCTGACATCGTACAATACAATCTCAATATCGTCTCGAAACTACAATTTGTGCGCTCTATTCCTTCACGGAAAAACTGAAGAACTTCAGTCTTCTTCAACGCTATTTCTCTCTCGGTTTTCTTCCACCTTCATTTGAATAATAAGAAGAAGTTCATTCTTCTACCTCTTTTTCATCTTTCTATTTTCCTTCCCAGCAGGAAATACTGAAGATATCTTCTGAAAAACGCCCCATACTCTGAGCACATGATACATAGACTCAGTAAATATTTATGAGTAGTAATTAGAGTAGATTTAAAGCATAGGTAGAAAATACTGTTATGAATGGAAATCAGGATAAAATTCAGCTCGTGAAGCATCTAAATCTTAATCTGGTTCTGTTGCTATAACATTCTAGCTCGGTGCATAGCTCGTCGAACGTTCAAATAATTAGTTCAAAATAAATTTCAATATCGATCCGGCCTGTAATACCAAGCGGTAAATAACAATCGGGCGGGCAGGCAATCCAAAATTTAATCAGGGCCGGTGAAGTCGACGCTCCCATAGGCTCTGCCATTTTATTGACTATTTAAATGCAACGCTTTGTCCCTCCCGCCTGAGTTTATCCACCCGGTTACCATATTTATATGGAGGAGCGAACGAAACAGACAAAAAAAAGTATAAAATAGAAGAACCAATCTGAAATTAAAATTAAACCCACCTCCCCCTCTCGGCCAGGCCGGCCCGAAGGCCGAGCCCAAATAATATTCCCCCGCCGCCAACTCGCTTTTTAAATCAATGGCTTTGTCTCTTAATTGTCTCCGAAGCTTAATTCCGGCAGGCGTAACAAGGGCCCTCGCCCCAGGCGCCTCTCTCAAAAGAGTATAGCGGAAAAATATAAAAGAAACAATTTTTGTTAAAGATCCACAGCCTTTCTGAAAAAAAGGGGCAGCTTCCTTCGAGTCCACTGTAAGGCCCGGAATTAACCTCTTAAATCTGTTAACACTCATATAAATATCAGTTGTATTTATAATATAACATCAGTAGTATGAGTTTCAGTAAATGAAATCTCAAATTAAATAAAAATGTTATTGAATTATAAATAATATTACATGTAGGAATAATTTGTGGGATTATCGTTGAATTAATTTGTTCCGCGTCAATTTATGGTGTTAGGTCGGGTGTAAGTCGGGAATTCACATGCGTCAGAACATTAACGGCGTTAGGATGAAACGTCTAAGACCATTTCCAAGCAGTCACACCGCCTTCGTTCCCTCATAACGAACTCCGGAACGTTTGTTTTGGCGCCGATGTAATTTAGTTACACTTTGGATTAAATGAGCGGCAAGACTTTATAGAATGTAATAGTGTTAGTTCTTGGGAATTGGAAAACCATCATTCGTCTGATTTCCATTCTCAAGAAGTGCCACATGGCTATATGCACTGTAATTTATTTGTTATCTTAATTATGAAACAGACAAGATGAGGTATGCAATAGCATGAGTAATGAAGGGTAGATTTAATGATTATACCGGAGTCAGTGAGCTCCTTTCGTTTGAAAAGTTAAAATTTACAATTGATGAAAAGTCGATCCGAGCCCAATACGCCGTCTCACTCTAACCACAGAGACTGTATTTGATTCTCAGTTGCCGATTGAAAGGCAGTTAGTTTATACTCAGTTAAATTGAAGTTGAGAATCTTGAAAATGACCTCCTCCCCGCCACTTCAAATACATTTTCTCTGATGCTCTGAAATAAATGTTTTATTCCCTCCGAAATATCAATTTCGAAGAAAGACACATAACCGCACTTCCCGGGCGAATTCCGTGTTTCGTCCGAAAGCGATAAGCTTTTCCCGCGAAACGGGTGCTGCAATCTCTAATATATTCTATATATTCTGTGTTTGAGGTGTTCCTGGTATTAGATCGATGCAAGAATCCGCGGGATTCTTGACGGAGGGAGACAAAACAACTAGTTTGCTTTGAAATCAAATTACTGTATACATTTACTTGGAGTACCGCATATTAAGTATACCGTATTAATTATCTTGCAATGTTTGTACTCCCGGCCCACGTTTGAACAGTTTTGATTCCATATCGGAATGCTAGCGGCTTTCAAACGTCAACTAAACTACGGTGACAGATATGATTTATTTATTGACTCGATAGCCTGTCATATGTGACAAGAATCACCTCAGACCTGCCTGTCGTCATACATGTAAATATCATCGGGAAAATTTGAAACGCTCTAAACTTTCAGGAGTGGAGACACTCCTGATCCAGCAGAAAATCGGAATGGATTTTGATTTTTCTCTCAACTCATGAAGGCTTAATGATTATAAGTGCATTTGTATTTTTCTGCCCACTATTAAAATATACGGGCGATATCGTCGCTAAAATGATCTTCCGACAATTCGTCCACATTCGCCAATTCAGGGTGAAAAAAACCCGCTCTTAAAATTCCTTGAAAGCATTAAAATGGTTCTTCAGAAGGGTGTTCGGGGCGAAGTCTGAAATCGGGTAGTTGCAACTAAATCCTGCCATTAGTATTCTCGTAATGATAAATTTTCCGACATCCGTTAGCGCTCGCCTCGTCCTCCTTCGCGGGATTCAATTATCGGACGGTGTTATTAATTGGGCCGGCGCCGAAAACTGAATTAAGACGGGGCGGTGTTCAACTTGGAAATATGAAACTCAGGACCCGGGGCCAACTCCTATCGTAATTATCGAATGATATAAGGGCTCAATTAGTTAATCGGAAGAGGCGGGCTTTAGGGACCTGGCGGGGAGTGGAGGCGCGGGCTTAGAGGGGGGATTCGCGTGCCAAACTGTAATGTGAAAACTGTACCTCTCGGTGATGCGGGGTGGGGGGTAGGCGCTAAACTTACACACCCCGAGACGGAGGGGTTGATAGAGTCCACGGGGGAGCGAGACGGAGAAGGGGAAATGGAACACTCTATTTCATTCAATTTACAACTGGTGTCCAACTCTTAAACTAACTTTCAATAGCGTGATTGAATTTTCAGAAAGGCCGGCCCTTGCGGCGCTGTGCTGGTGGGAGGGGGGTGGGAGGGTTGGTTGGGTGTGGGGGAGGGAGCGAAAACCCGCCCCCGCCGCCCCCGCCGTCCCCGGCGCTATTGCGGAGAAACAACACTGCGGTGGAATTATATTGCTCGCAGTTTGGCGGCGCGCAATTTTTTATTTCCGTTCGAACAACCTGCAAATAAATGTAATAAAAGGCAAAACTTACATAGCTTACATATATATTTTCTTCCTTTGTCGGATGCCTTTTGTGAATTTTCATCAAAGAAGTAGCGACAAACGCTAGATTATAATTAACTGCGGACATGTTTCGAGTATTGTAGAACCATACAATTAATTAATTACCTTTGTTCCCTACAGCCAGTACTATGCATTTGGCACCACTCAGACAATTCGATGGAAGTTTTTATTTCCCGGCGATCTCCGGACAAATGGATTAAGGTTTACCCTCTGCGGTGGTTTCTCTCACCCTCAATAAGCAACGCAAACGGCTCCATGTTGTTGGACAGGGTACTTTGCTTGGAAACGATAACGTATGTCCCTAACGTAGATTCGCGGGGAGAAACCGACGGCATGATGAAGAGGAATGAATCAGCTCAGAACTGGAGGAACCAATCGCCAGGCATTCTTGGACACTTGGGAAACATGTTTGGACTCCGCTCCAAAAGAATCACCGAAATCGTCAAGACATCAAGAGGAATTCCAGAATCACAACGACGTGGCAAAAATTCAGCAATTGCAAATGAAACGTTTGAAGAACAACAATGTATACAATATATACATACGATTAAAGTTAAACGTGGATTTGCCGAATTTTAATGATATAAATATGAACGTATTTATATCTGGCTCAGTCTTCAACGGTTTTAACATTAGGAATCGGTTCATTCATTCAATGACATTCAATTGTCTACACGCAGCTGTTTTATTATCGAATTTAACCGAATCTTTTTGGTTAGAAAATCCCAAAATTAATATGAGGTAAACACGGACGTATATTTTTCCGATGATAATACGATTGCGGTATTATTCCAAATTATTTGTGTCGGATTACACTTGAGTAAATTGGTAAGATGCGACCGCGGAAAAGGTCTATAAACAACGCGTTGAAGTTCGCGCGGCAGGCGATGAACCGGAAGAAGGAGAAAACGCCGAAGACGAGATACATTCTGGTCTACAGCCCGAAGAAGTCGTGCTTCGATAGGAAGGCCGCCCAGCCGAACAGGGCGACGCCGGCGAGCCCGGCATGCGTGGCCTCCGTCCAGACCCACACCTGCAACTGGAGGACCCTGCTATGCGTAAGGCCCTGCCACCCCTGCTGCCGCTGCCACTACCCCAAGAAGTCTCCACCGCCGCTCTCATGGCCGGCGTTCATCAGGAAGAACCTATCGGTCGCCTTCAAGGCCGGCATAGTCGTAGCCCTGCTCAAGATATCCTTCGATCACGGCGTCTGGGGAGGGATGGACGGGACGATGGAACTCAGGAGGAAGGCCGCCGAAGCCCTCGCCGAGTTCTTCTCCGTCAAGGCACCGGACAAGCGGACCGAGGATGAAGTAAGCCCATCGGGGTGTGGTTATGTTTTACACGATTTTGGAAATACGCCACTCTTTCAATCTTCACTCGCTAAACTGTACCCAAATAAAAATTGCCGATAGCCCTTAAGCACTTTTTCATAAAATTCCCTTTTTAAAATCAGGAAAAAAAGGTGGTATGTAACTTGCAAGATAAGGAACTCCCTAATGCCCATCTGTTACCGATCGTACATTATCTTGGCAACAAGTTTTAATTTGTTCATTGTTGAAATTTCATAATCGGACATCTTAAAAGTGAGCTCACCTCATTTTTACGGAGATTTTTCTGATCCGAGTTAGGAACTTTTGTTACATTTCAGATACCAAGTCTCACTAGTATCGTATTAGGAGCATAGAGGATTCTATTGTTAAATATAAATCCACAAATTAAAATCATTTAATTTGGATTACATTAGTGGTACAAAAAAATAGTATTAATTTTGAGCTTCAGAAATTGTCAAGTTGAACCTGGGAGTTATTTTTGTTGTTTACTATCCTGCATATGTACGTGTTTACTAAGCTGCACGTGTATGTCCTAGCATTATATCTAAATGGAAATCTAAAAATGTACATAATCATGATTACATATGCGGTTTTAAGTTCGTACTACTGTCTATTTCAGAAATACGAAATGGAACGATTCCAATACAACTGGAAATCGGCGTTCAATTACTTCGTGAAGAAATTTGCCAAAGACTTCGCTCATGGACCCAAACTTATCGCCGAGATCATAAACGAAAAACTGATAAACCTCTTGTGTCCGACCGTACCGGAGGCCGAGCCCAAAAAGGGAGACAAGCTCAAAAGGGAAGAGCCCGAAGGGCCGGTCGAGTGTCCGAAGCCGAAACCGGAAAAGAAAAAGAAAGGGGCCGAGGAAGAAGGAGACGTGTGCAAGAGGGAGCCGATCGCACTGTTGGGCGCCAACATCTTGGGATCGCAGTTCGGCAAGAGTGAAACGGAAGAGGCCGAACTTGAAGAAGAGGCGGCCTCTGAAGAGGGCGAAACGGCAGACAGTCAATCTGCGGAAGGAGAAGAGGGACAAACGGGAGAAGAAACGGAAAATGAAGTACTGGAAGGAGGCGAATCGCAAGAAGCCGAATCGGGAGAGCGTAGTCCTACGGAGGAAATTATTGAATCTGAGATACGCCGCAAGTCGGAAGAAATTCTCGAACGTCGCAAGTCCGGTGAGCGTCGGCCTTCAGGCGAAAAGAGTCCCGCGGAAGAGCGGATCGAGTCCGAGATACGCCGCAAGTCGGAAGAAATTCTAGAATCGGTAGAACGGCGCAAATCGGGAGAGGGTAGTCCGGCCAAGTCGGAGGTGAAGGCTGGGACGCGCCGCAAATCGGAAAGTAGCCGCCTACCGGAAGAAGGACAGAAGGCTGCCCGCCGTCCATCCGTGTAGTGAAGTCGAGTTTAAAATGTCACCTGCTTCTTTTCAATAAAATACACTGTACTTAGCATAAGTTTTAATCTAACAGATACAGTTTCTAAACCGATTAAAACGCTCATTTGTTTGCGGGAGAATATTTTCTGGGTACGGTATTTTACAAATTTAACACTTTACCTAACAGACCAGTATTCTTACGTACAGTCGGTCCAAAAATTGTGGTCACTCCTGACCAACGGTGTTCATAAACGTGAACGGATAATTCATAAAGTTGATCGGGTAGCGCAAGTAGCTAAATCTGCAAGACAGATGACAGAACTCACTATCAAATGGTGATATGCGTTTTCGTATTGAGCAGAAAACTCTGCTACTAAGACCTCATATCGCTGGTGAAAATCGCGTTAGACAGCGCCCGAGGCGCAGAAATTGGCCCGTCTCGGAATCGAATATTAGGTGAATCGGCAGACGGTTAATTAACAGCGCGGCTTGGGGTTTACCGCGCGCGTTGCACAATATCAGAGAACTTAGATTGATTCCCGTTGGAGTTGGGCGACACGAGGAGGCGGGGCCGGCCGCTATTGACTCTCAACGGTAACCGACATAAGATACATTGTCTCTTGCCTATGAATAGACCCCTGCCGGGGGGAATGTCCCCCGCTGTTCCCGGGCACATTCTAGCCGGCCCTATCCTTCGATTCAGTGATATGTTATACTGAAGCTTTTCTTGTCGACCTTAATAATAATTACTCAGGCCGTCTATCTGTTATCGTCCTCGCGGGGAGTACTGTGATAACGGTTTAGATACAGTCAGGTTTTATAACACCGATCCTGTTATTAAATGAGGACGGGGTGACATCAAATATAAACAGGACTGACTTGAAATTGCGGTCGCTTGGAGTATTTACATGGAGGACCACATAATAGTTTTAATACATCCAGACATTGCACCGGGTAGTGAAAGGGGGGGAGGAACAAAAAATTAAAATAACCCAGGCGGGGGTGGGGAAATGCGCAGAGATTATGTCGGCTGACCGCCCAGCGAGCGCTAATTGAATATACTAATTCGGTGGAACGTCCCCGGTTTTTCACCTCATTGAACTCACCGGCGCGGAAATAACGATAAAACCCCCCGGATAATAGAACGGAATACAATTTTTAGCCTTTTAAACAGGTTTTTTTGTCGCCCTTCCGATTTTATTTTGCCCGCAAGTAATCCACAGCGCCGAAGGAATCAGCGCGGAATGAATTTAAAAACAAATCACGTTCAGTTTATTGCCAAAGACGGCGAACATTTCCAAGCGGTTCCGTTTAATTTTTAATACTTTCAAGATTTACGGCTTTGTTTATTCGTTGTATTAGAAAAAAACGGCATTGTCCGATTCAACGAATCTGCCGGTTAATCGTGCGATGTATTTCCTCCAGGTTGTTCGGTCCTAAGCTGCATCGAATTCGAACTAAGGCAACGTTCGGTGCCAGTCGGTTAGTAATACAGTGAGGTATTTACGTCTGTCGTATGCCTATTAAGGGTACAGTCAGCACATGCCCTTTTGAACCTGCTATTAAAACAGAGCTCAGAAAGGAAACGCAATATCCGAATAGTATTATTTTTTTAAACGACCCAAAAATGATTGTAATGACCGGATTGAATTACATAATTTACAGTGATATTAAGTAACATTCCGAGAATTAACGTACACTTATAGTGCAGAATAAAGTTCCACTGAGTGGAGTTATAGGAACTCTCGTAATCTATTTGAATCAACGTAATAAAATTTCGGCGATCCTCGTAGTCTCCGTTACTTAATCGAAATTATTGAAACCCAATTTCCGAAAAGGGAAATCGGGTAAACTGAATAAATGGGGTTCCTTTATGTGGAGGATGGGGACGCCCTCGGACCGAGTAATGAATTACTCGTTGGAAATGAACTTTAACCGTTGCTGAGGGGGTGGGGAAGGTTCATTCCTCATTCCCAGTTCACTAATTGATATTTACTTGCAAAGTATAATTGTCCGTTCGGGAGAAATATGGTCCGGTCGTTCGGGATAGAAAAGAGAACGAGAGAAAAAATGAGAGGGAGAGGGAGAGAGAGAGAGAGAGAGTGTGAGAGAGAGAAAGAGAGAATGAAAGGGAGGTAGACATCCCGGTGCGTCTTAAATATACGGGCCAAGTTAATGAGAAAGGAAATAGATAGATAATCCATTGAAAGGATATTAAAAAACAGGTCTCTGCTTTAAATCAGGTTATATACATTTCCCCTTGTGTACAGATCATCCTTAATTAAAATTCATTCTAAAAATTCGGAGAAGATAAAATTACATTATACATTTCTACATTCCATACGCATTTTGTTTGTATTCATGGATAGTACAAGTACAGGCAGAAATTGAAACCTGAATAGACATTTAATTTACCTAATGAAACGTGTTCAAAAGAATATATTTCACTGTAATTATAACCAACTGTAGAACAACATGGTTGTAAATATTTGTTGAAAAAGGAATCGCTAGAGGTTTAACTCGGTTTACTGCTAAGCGGCAAGAAACTGGCTACGTGACAACCTTTACTTAATTCTTTTTCAATTGATTGCACAGATCGATATTCAATCTCCATTATAGTAACGACAGGAACCTTCCCCCCCTCACCAACCATCCACCCGACTCCTACTGAAAATCCGATACTACTCTTTAACTTCCAGGATGAACAAAATTATATAGAATACCTGGGGATTACTATTACTACTATTATAATGCTTATATACATACATAGTGTGGATGGTAGTATGTAGGAATCTGCTTAGATGTGAAATCATATGAATGTAGAGCAGAATGAAAATATATAGATTTATATATAGATACCAATAATTTTTTATTGTTTATAAAATGACAATCTTGCTCAACGAAAGATTTTTTCTACTTACGATAATTTCTTCCTCATTTATCTAGTTCGAAAAGTGGTTTATTTCACGAAAATACTGTATATTTTAACTCAATTATCACAATCTATATCATAATATCCAGCCTGTATGTTCTTTGAATGAATTATGGAAAACAAGTTAAGAGAACAAGGGAACATAAATAATTGTAATGCGGTGGGGAAACTAGAAATGTAATTTGGACTAGCCCCGTCTGCGACAGGAACAGGTGTGCGTTCACTGCAAAATAGGATACTAATGAGGACATTTCGCTCGATAAGACAAAATATGGGTCACGGGGTTCTATTTGAGTGTTCGCGAAACGAGCCGCGAAAATATTTGCCCAACAAATATTTCTACCGACCATAAAGCTATTGTTGCCGATATTGGGGTCGCCGGAGCGGTTCCCAATCACAGCGTCGACTAGTTTTGTATCAAAAAACCGTTTTTAGTTCGGGTGTCGTGTGCGGGCGGCCGGGTTCGGGACGTCTCGTTTGGCAATTTGCGGGTTGGCCGCCGCCTCCCGCCCAGAATGCATACAATGGATTTGTTGCGGATCGTCGGTTTCGACCCCGTCCAATGTCAATGGGGAGGCCGACCGCACACAATCGCCCTCGGGGAACCATTGCGTCACCGGAATAAAACATGCAGTCCCCTCCCTGCATAAATTAGGGACAACAAATTATAAAAATTACTTCGAAGATTTATCAGTGTTATGAATCATTTTTCTCTCCCTCTCACAGATATGTAAATATGGTTTCCAATTCCAAATAATTTTACAATTATCAATTTAAACATTATTCAGTATTTTAAGTGCCAGCCTGAAGGTATATTTTTATAAAATTATTAACAGTATAAGCGTTCTGATCAAGGACCTACAGAAAAGTTAGACTGCATTAATTCGCTTAAACAAATCCATTTATAGAACTGCTGAGGTTTCATTCGGACTCTGTGAAATGCGCGTGTAGAACCGAGGAAACAGAACGTTTAAAACCGATATAGAGGAATGAAACTGTGCCGTCGACAGAATGCCAGGCATCACCGCAGGAATAAAAGGGCTGTTTCACGTGGGGTCGTAACCCTGTGAAGACCTACAGGTAGGTCACCCCTATGTGTGGGGAACCCTATGTTATCCGGTCTGACTAAGGTAAACGCCGTATAGTGTTTCCGTCAGTTCGACTAAAATAATACCTCTATATCGAATCTCATTTTCAACTTCTTAAGGTCCCTTTGTCAGGGCGAGATTGGAACTAAATATATATATGGTTAACATTATCTTCGGTCTAAAGAACAAGATAATAATAATTTTGAGATATTAATAATACCACTGGCATTCTTGTTATCCATGAATTTTATCCGGCATTAGCCATGAGAATTCAAACTAGCAGGATATTTATGATTTGCGAAGTTTCCAAGATGTGTTCAAGTTTCATTACAAATTCTTTGGTAACCGGTAATGTATAACTTCGTTTAAGAGCGGAGCGCTACAACCGAAATCAGAGAATCAAATAAGTGATAAATCTAAGAAAAACAAAAAGAATTGAATTATATGTAGTATCAATTTAATTTTTAAAAAGGGAAATAATATTACAAACATTCTGTTTTTATCCACTTTAATCCTATTTTATCTGTTCGCTCTATTTAAAAGAAAATCCGATTTAATGGGATGTAGTTCATCCAGCGGAAAACACGTCATTATTGGATTAATGACGTGTACCAACTCTGATGGTAAATACTACTCTTCTTTATTTTGAAAACAGAAGGTCGGTTGTAGATAAGTTTGAATCAGTCCCATAGGCAACAATAAGGACAACTTACTTCATTCATTTGTAAGTTGAAAGAAAGGAAAAAAGGCACTCTTCACCGCTTTTCACCATCGTTAATAATAATCCTTTATTTTGCAGGGAACTAAGAAGTAGGAAGCTTCACCTATGGAACAGGTATAACGGAGGAATGCTACTTAGGAGGCCGAATAGCTCGATAAGTACAAGAGTGATGACATGCGACAATTCCCGCCAAGCAAAATAAAAGTCGCGGTCCTGTCGATGCGCCATTAACGAAGTGCAATCCAATCTTCGGTCAGACAGAAGAGATTACAATCGCGAGAGTTCCCGTCGGCGGCTCCGAATAGGCGTTTTCTTTTTTTTTCCACCCACCCTTTTTCCGGAAGGGTGGGCAGGGCGTAATTTATTGCAGAAATTAAAAGCGGGTCGCGGGAGAGATAAGTGTAATGCGATGAGTGTCGGTGGTTGTTGAGGGGGTGGGTTAGGTCATGATCGCCTCTTGTATACACACGGTTGAGGCAGGGCTCGACCCCCGCCCCTGGCCCTGTCTGGTTAGGGGCGGTTCGAGGGGTGGCTGGTTTCGAGTTGGGCAAACAGAAGAGATCGCCCCCGACCGATAATACCGGCACTCATTTTCGCGCTGACCTAATTCGGCGGCGGATCGCCGTTTTAAAGTTCACGTACACCGCCTTCGGTGTATATATTTTTGTCAGTTTTCCACGACCCATCACCACCCTGTAAAGAAGTTACAGGGAATAAACGGAGGAGAAAAGAAAAAATTCAGAAGGCGGTGGGATGGATACTAAAGGGACTGTAAGCGGTAGGGACCCGAAAACCGAAAACTATGTGCGAAAATTTTGAAATCACTCCTTAAATACTGTCCTGGTTTCGGCGATATTGCTCATATTTCTTATCACGTACTTACGGCGTTTGCTTGGAGTCGTCCGTAATTATCAATTCCACCTCCTTATGTCGTGATAAATCTGAAACTGAAGAAAAAGAGGTTTCGAATATGGAGAGCAGCCGAAACCTACCTCACGAAAGACCAAATCATCGAGAAAATTACAGTAATTTATTCTGTTACCTTGTTTTCCACATTTATGGAAAAATCTGAGTAGTGCCTCCTTTATACAGAAATAAAATCTCGCTATAATTAAGAGACCCGGATTTCTTACATTTCAACTCACCCCCCCACGCCCCGCCACACAATACGAATCCTTACTTTTTTCCGCGTCAAAAGAAAATTTCCAGTTATCAAGAAGGGTAAGCGCCAGCAAACATGGAACAGTTTAAGGCGCAGAAAGGAAACGACGCGAACGAACGTGCCGTGCATGTGCAAGACCGGTTCATTCCGATGGATAAAACGTGCAAAGCGGAACTCCGACTGAATGTTAACTCCGGCCATCCGCGGGAGGGTTTAGTTAATTCCACGAGGATATTACTTAGAATACTGCAATAAAATAGCGGATGGACCATTTAAGTAATATTGTACTACACCAAGACGACGATACCACGATGAGGCATAAGCCACGATCATAATTCCGAAAACAGTTTTAGGGTTTTTGTATCAAATTGTTTAGTCCCTTTATTTATACTGTGGTGAAAAATTGTTATTTTCGGAGAGAAATAAAATTTGATTTATTATACATTTACATGAAATATTTCAAGGCGAACAGTCCTATAAGGATTTATTATTACACGTTGATTCCTTTGCTCTCACGTCAAATTCCTACCTCATAGTGTGTGGTATACATCCAAGCAGTTAACGTCTGTTTCAAATATGCATGTCGAAAATAAACCACAGTATCCTCATACAATGTAAAACATTAGGTACCGAAATATCGATCCATCGCTGGATGGAATTTGCTGGTTAAAGCCAATGGGATAGGTTGATGATTAACTTTATCGAGGTGTATTTGTCTGTCCCATTCTGCCCGTCGACTGAAGTTTGACTTTCCAGTTAGAATTCCTTCGTCCTTTAGAGCTGATTAGATATCGAATTGATTGCAAGTTCCGTGGGCCGAAATTCGAAGTAGTTACTCAGTTAATAATATATAATTAAAGCTAATCGCTACCTTCGAATTGAGATGCAAGGCTTCCGTATTGATCGGCGAGCTAGATCCCAATTAGAATGTGCACCGTATAATTCATTCATCATTATCCCATGCAATAGGCGAACCGCCCCTAGCGTAGGACCCGATCATACAGAAGATCGTGAACTATTGCATATCCGGCGCCCGTTTTCACTATCATTAGAAACAATAATATTACGCCCACATCAATCCGCGAATAACGAAATCTTTCATTTTTCAAATGGTAGAGACAATGAACACCATCTAGAGCTCTAGAAATAGACAGGAGAACTCAGGATTAGATTTTATTTATTTAAACGATTTTATTTGTGCATTACATTCAACAGAAATACGATGATAAGTTCCTTCGATCGAAATCTGTAATTCGGTTTCATCTAGGACATCCAATAATCAATTGTTTTCATTCCAACGGAAATTAACCGGCTAGGTTTGTCTAGACGTGGGATGTGGAATCGGCTATAACAGAATTACCTTGTGTGCATCATTAAATTCAGGGAGGGTCATAGGGAAGCAGTGCCTATGTGATCGGGCAGCAACGTTGGGGGGGTGGGGGTGCCGGTACAAGGGGCTTAATTTGGATGTCGTGCCCCTCCATAGGAGTGAATTGCCTACTTCCCCCTAAGTCCTGAAAGCGCCCAAGTGGCGGCTGCCCAGAATTGAAACCGCACCCCCGCTACCCGCCCCACAGCATAACATGGCCTGAAAGGTAAACGAGCAAATTATTAAATGACAGGAGCGGGAGGAATAGAGAGTTATTTTCGCGTTTGTTGCTCCGAGAGAGTTTTGAAAGTAGTCATTCTTGCGATTGTTCGTTTCAGGTCTTACGCTTCTACCGCTTTCAGCCTCTCGACGTCACAGGTAACAAAGTTAATTCTACTTCAGTATCGCTCACAGTTAACTGCCTGAACGGCGTCCACATAATGATCCACGGAACCGTGAAAAGCACGAATAGGAAATTTATATGGAAATGCCTTTTTTCTTTTATTAACCCCGGGCGGAATGAGGAGAGGCCTCTTTTCGCTGAGAGAATAAAGCTTTACTCGCTATCTACTACTTAATCTAGGCCGGGGCGACTAAGACAGCGGACGGGAGAGGGGGGTTCTAGCTAAAGAGGTTATAAAAATATACGATAGGATCCCTCTCCTCTTCGGTCTATTCGTTCCGCTCGAGAAATTGGCTAAACTTTGATCGCGCCGAATATTACACGGGAAACTCCTTAAGGGGAGTTGAACTATCAAATTTCCTTAAGCTGGGACCTTTCGCATAAAAAATCCCAGCCGCCGGTCGGGAATTTTGTCGACCTCCTCGGCAGTCGAAAAATAGACCTGGTAGGTTAGAAAATCACAAGAGCGTTTGTATTCCAAAGATACGAGGACTCCGAACCAAATAACATACACAACAAGCAGAAAAAGCATTAATATATCGAACAAATTAAAATCTTTTCGTGGCCAGATATTTTCGAGGCATTGATTCCAAGCCAATACGGCGCTGAATACTATATCCAAAAACAAATTGATAGATTCATTTACAACATTACGGACAACGCACAGCACGTGTATTCTACCATGAATGACTGTATATTTGAAGGGTTCTATTTCTATTAAATCCATTTATCGTACAGTCCTTCAAAGCCAATTATATGCAGAATCGTGGTAGGTATTTGAGGTAGACAGAAAAGGAAAATTGTTACAATGGTAGATAAATTGGTATAATGTGTCGCGATATCTATTATTCACCCTACAATTATTTCCAATTATTCAGAAATAGTGGGCATGTAGTTTCGAGGGGGAAACACCTCTGCGATGGCGAATACTTTCGGACCTGCGGTTTGTTTTTTTACAAGGGACCCAGCCTGGTAATGTTCGGTTCGTGTTAAAACTGATGTATTAACAGGGGAACGCCAACTGGCAACATAATCTCCTGGGGGCGGCGGGGAAATGTCCCCGAATTCGGCCGGCGGCGGTGACGCCCCTTGCCTCATCCCCCGGGGAGTCAAATCTCCGCCCGATTGCTTTTTGTTTCCGACTTATTGGAATCGAACCGCGGAAATATAATTGCGGTACCCGAATTCCGGAATAGGAAACGGATGGTGAATTTAGCCGGATTGGGCACTTGGTAATCTAACGCAAGAAGGGCACCGGACTTGGCGAGGGGTGCTTTACACTAGGGATGAAATGCTCATTTTGAAATCGTCAAGACCAATTTGAAGGTAGAAACAATAAGACAATCATGGATACCTGAAAAGAAAATTAATTGTATCAGTCGTTTCACATTATCCCCAAAGTCTTAATACTGAATTGATAAATCTTGGAGAAATGTGAATGTTGTTGGTATCGTTGGAAGATCATAACAGTTACACGAATTTATGGTGTGTCATAATAAAAGGTTTTAATTTTGTTACAGACCCCTGCCATGGTCACAACTTACGCTATTTCTAGACCAGAATATAAGTATACAAGACATACGCGCACCACATACCGACGCAGTCAGTTTTTTTTTCGTTTTCTAATTTTAGCCTCTCGTGACATGAAGTCAAAAGTTATATTAGTGTCTGCATACTACTGTGAATTGAGTATTGTCAAGTGTCTCTAACCATGAATAGAAATTAACAGTTCATATTTTATTCTGTGGTTTCCATAATTGTCTTAAGTGAATAAAAAGAATCCTCGTAGATTTTACGTAAGATTTGACTAGACAAATATTTCACCGGACATAAAACCCTGGGGTTAAGAGCATACAATTTCTATCTACGAGAAGTCCGCAATAGAATAATTTAATTAAGGGGGACGGCCCGCTATTACCTAAGAAATACCGGCAGGATTGAAGACGGAAAGTAGGGGAGTTGTGGGAGGAGGGTGGTGGATCCGGGACTCGAATAAAGTCCCGGGATAATTTCGGGCCTAACGCACAGATTCATGCCCCTGTAATTAGAAACAACGTGACAATCTTCAAGGGCGTGTTCGGAATCCATTGGGGTTAGTGGGGTGGTGTAGTGCGGAGATCCGTCGGTAGGGAGCAAGCCCCCCCCTTCCCCTCGCCGCTAGCCCGGCCAAGATTTACTGCTTTGAACATTTCCAAGAGTCTTGTCGGCCGGCTTTTCCTTGTACTGTTTTCGAATTCAGACCGAGTGCCACCTTTCGGTGTATTCGAGATATAATTCAGTGGGGGGCCCATCTCAGCTGGGTTTAATTGGCCGACGGGGGCTCCACAGAAAACTGGGGGCCGGCGAGACACCTCGCTTTCTCCCATTGAAAATAGGGCCGCGGAAAATTAGAAAAAAAAGCATCAGAATTTCGGAACATATCCGAGTCCCGAGAGGGCAAAACGAGGGCAAGAGATAAGTATTCCTGTTTCGTGTTAAGGTGTTAATCTGGGTAAACATAAGTATTACACTTGTAACTATTAGGCTTTAACAAATATGTAATAAATCAGGTAATAATCCGTTGAAACATCATGACGTTACCGGGTTTTGAACGCAAAAACCGGGTTAAAAACTGGATTTTCAACTTTTTGGACTTTAAAAATTTTCCCTGAGTACGAGAAGCAGATTTTCTAGACAGAGGAGGAGCTCGAATGAAAATTGCGCAGTAGGAAGATCGAATAATCCTCCGGGTGAAGTGAGGGATATTTTATTTTAACTCTTAATAATACTAATAATAATCATAAACTCTTGCCGCCTTCTATTCCCCCGGGCGATAAAATAAAGCTCTGAAAATATATCCTGGGCTAAGCCCGTATTTAAGCGTCGATACCATTTCAGAGATCGGGTTGATGATGGGGGTGGGGGTCTCTCCGGGCAAAGGAATAATTAAGGGGGGCCCTCTCGAAGACTGGAATGGGAAGATCCCCTCCACCTTCCACTTCTTCTACCGTCCGCCGTAAAGTGAAGATCAATAACACGACTTCTTATAAAAGGGAGTGCAAAGTGGGCTTTATAAAGTCCATTACCGATTAACGACCCGCGAAAAGTTTGCGCCCGAAATGATTCTATTTCCTCTCTTCCACACCCCTCCACAACGTGCTCCTCCAGGACGGGACCGATTCGACGATTTTACCGACTTCTTCCCAATGCCCTGAGCTCTTTTCTGACCCAGTACCGAATGAGACAGTTGTGTAATTAAAAATGTTAAAACGAGAGGATTAAAACCAAATTATGTTAACATTTTCAAAAATGTTTGATACTTTTAGCGATTCGTCCTGCGAGGCCTCAGAACGATCTGGTTTTGGACCGCACAAGAAAAATCGGTCAGATAATAGCAGGCGGGATAATTTCATGAATTTTATTCTGCTAACCAGTACTTACTTGCAAACTGGTCACTAAACCATAGGACATTATAATGGCACATATAACTACGTGCAATATTAGTATTAAATGTTTTAATTATAATAGGAGACTCTCTTTTGTATTACCTTCCGCCTAGTCCTCTGTTTCCTCTCCTATTAACGGTGGTTGAATGAGCTCCTCAATCGTCTTGCTCTCGAGACATATCTAAGCTCTCCACCCGGTCACGCCCACCCTTATCAGCTCTTTCTTCTCCCCATCCAACCACCTGGGTTGTGCTCTCCCTTCGTACTCTGTCGGTTATCGCCCTCTCAACATGCCCCCCTCAGCTATCCCAGTGGGTTGGGGGACGCAGTGTATTGACAAAGGACACAAAAATAAGTTGTTATTTAATATTTATTTTCCTTATACTTTCATGAATGCAACTAACATATTATTGTTGTGAATGCGAAAGTAGTAATTATACCGGAATAATCAGAATGTATCCGATAATGTTGATGTATATCTCGGATCGGCCATGCGAATGTACAATAAAGATCCCCTTGTTACCAGTGTAACTTTCCATTATCAAGTTCACACTCGGAAACGCAGCAGTGGGCCGAAAATGTCCCGGTGGATATTTACAGCTTAATTGCGACCCCGTTGGGTTATGTTGTGGCCAATTGCCGGGGGCAGCGTCACAGAAAAGAAACAAAGAAACTCCGGCCGATTACAACAATTGGAGTTCAGCGAGCCGGCCAAAGACCGGCGAAAATGGAGAAACTGCTCGGCGTCACGAGGCCCCAGGAACTACACGGCATCGGCGGTTGTTATCCAATCGATATCGGACAATTTAGACCGATTCCAAAATCCGATTCGTCCTGCCATATATAAGAAAGAACGTCAAAATAACGTTATCACGAATAATCAACGTCGGTAAAATTAACAGACGAATTGAAGATTTACAATTTAAGTAAATAAATACGAAATTCAAATTGAATTTCGCGTAGTTTTCAGGATTTACTATTTTCAACAGATGGACCATGGTATAGTCGAAAAAGAATACTTTCCACATGTTTAGAGAGGATATCGGTAATCATCAATCTGGCGATCTCGATTGGCGTGTTTAGCTCGAGGGTAGTCACATCGCTATCAAAATATATTTTTCATTTCACAACTACGCTTAATAAAACAAGGTGTTCTATAAATGTACGATAAGTGGACCGAGCAACGTTGTAGTGGGTTTGAGTAGAGGACGTTCAATTGGAAAACGGCGTCAGTGAAAAATGCTAAGAATTAATTAAAAGGCAGTGGAGAGTGACCGACTGCTACTGGCGATGGCGAAAGATTGGTCGTAACCCGGAGGCCGAAGAAGCGAATTGAAACCCGAATTCTGACGTGGACGAATGTGCCATTATGTCCTTCGGCTCTTACCAGCCGATGTTCTTGCACCATCAACAGGTGTGCTCACTGTCGGGTAGTGGGTCCCTGTGTCGAGACTGTTTTCCTAATTTCTGCTCTTGGATTCAATGAACTGTTGGCTGTGGGTTGCGGGACGCCAAGCCAGAACCCAAGAGGCCAGAGCCTGAGGAGCTCTCCGAATCCTTTTCCAAATGACAATTCTGCAATTTCTTATAAGTCAGCAAGGGGCTGGATAGTTTGATGCTGTCATTAATCCAGTGGATGGGTGACTTGAGCAAACGTCCGTGTGTTTTGCTCAGAGGAGGAAGGAGAATGGCTCTCTCAAAATTTAACCAGGAGAATCACATGCGCCCTCATATTTGACGATCTCTCCCTGATTCGTTACAGACACATTTTAAGGCCGATAATTATTCCGCCTCCGATCCGAATCAATATCGTCTCATTGTTCTGAACGTGTAATTGGATTGTGGGATTCAGCCTTGAATAGAGCCGCGTAATCGGACATTTTCCTATTGTATAATTGCGTCGACTCCCAGGTGAGCCTCGGCTAAACAAATCACAATGAGAAAATACGTCCCGATCACACAAACCGCTTGCTCAAATAATATGATATTCGTATAAAGTATATTGGATGATTATGTGGTAATTTTCACATTCTAATCATAACCACAGTGCATAAGGAATTATATTTTAATTTGGCTGATGTGTAAAAATAATGTAGAATGCTATGACTATTAGCTACTTCTGTTTTGTAATTTACCAAACGCAATATATGCTTGTAACATACATTTACTGTTACTAAACTTTATTGCGCATCAATACGAAGAATTCGTCCACTAAATAGTGTACTTCGACAGTGGCTTTATGATGCAATAGATGACGAAGAACCGAAGGTGCCGATAATATAGACAGGGTGGGACATTAAACTGATTTGCAAGCTGTGTCAGGTTTCGGCTTGCATTTTGTTGATAATCAGCATTAAGCCGGGGCTTCTCCGACCTCGGGCTTCGCTGGTTATTATTGCCCGCTAGATCGCGCAGCCGAATCTAGAACTGCGCATCACTGTAGAAATGTAAAATGCCCGGGAGAGAAATACCAGGAAAGCAAATTACGACGATTCCGGAAAGATGAGTGATAAGCTGACTGCGCACGCTCTATGCGTGTTCTCCATCGACAGGAAAATCCCCCTTAGGCACGGTTGATGGACTCGTGGCGGCGTAAGAGGAAAGCCGCGCTCTGGACGACGAAGCCCGCCCTCCACTTTTTCGGCCTACAAACCCTCCTTGTCCTCTGAACCCCCCTCCCTTAATTAGCGCTTGGATATCTCAAGCCAGCATTGAATCAACAACGCCTGTGCCTCGTGAAATACGGCCGCCGAAAAGCGTTTAGGGCACGCTCCTTTCGCTCGGCCCTATTGGCACGACAAAACGACCGCTTCCTGTACTCCATTGTCGGAGTGGGCATTGTGCTCGCGATTACCTCTCAAATTAGGCCCAGTCAGAGTACGCCTCGGGTGACGTTCTCCGACCAAGCGCCTAACATAGTACAATTGCCGCAGCGTACAGTGTGCCGGTGACATTTTCTGGTAAAAATCAACTTAAATAAACCAACAGATCGTCCATAAGTTTTAAGGACCCCGAGAGGAGGATATATTCAGCCATTTCAATACACTAATTTTAAGCTAAAAAATTTCACAGTGTTGTTTTAGTAGCGGCATGTATACTCTATATATTACATAATAAAATGCATTACGCTGTGGACATCAGAACAAGCTCACTGATATTAAGTTAATTAATACACGTTTACCTTATATAATCTGTAATTTTAAATTTGGAAAAAATTTAATCGTTGGATAAGGGTAACTACAATTAAAATAAGATAGTATATATATTTCTTGCTAGCATTATTTAAGAAATATTACAAATTCAGGCAGTGTATCTTGACTCGGTCTTATAACGCGCGTATAAGACCACCCCCTCCCCCTTGTAATATCCAGAAAAGTGCCGGGTTTTCGGTTAGGGCCCGCGATCCGGGTTGGGGCCGGACGTCGTGGCGGTCCGCTCCATTTTCTTACTGAAGCTGATTTATGATTCAATTTGTGCCAGGCGGCTCGCCCCACCCCCAACTTCCCTCTTTTCCCTTCTGTGTAATCAGAGCTCAAGAAACTTGTGTTGCCCTATACCCTCCGCCCCCTCCACAGCGGTTCCACTCTAATCGAATATATCAAGCTAAAGAAAATTGTTTATTTCGGCGGCGAAGCCCCGAGCACAGGCCTCGGGGAGAGACTGCGGGACTTTAATGGGAGTTCAGCGAATCGGCCGTTTAGCGTGTTTCCCCGCCCCTATAATTGGGCGTAAGATCCCCACTCCCCTCCGCCCGACCGCCATCCCTTACAGCCTTTTGCGAAGAACTAGTTTAACTTTCTCAAAAGCTTTTCTCCGTCTCGCTTTCTCTCCGTCTGTTTATTTTAAGGGGGAAAACACAAAGCGACGGTCGCCGGCGGCCCGTCTATCCCCTACCGCTTTACTACGACAGAGAGGACCTCCTACCCTAACTTGTCATTTGGCCAACCCGCTATCATTTACCCTCCTCCCGCCATTATATTGGCATGTCATTAAAGTTTAGATAAAATCCTCACAAATTATTTTAAGTCCATTCCACCCTACAAGGTCCTATCTCTCTATTATTACTCTGGATTACAAACCCACAAGAACATCCCTCCCAGTAAAATATAGTTATAGGGGTCCCGCTCAATTTCAGATTACTAAAGGACAGGCAGATAGGAAGCATACAATAGATACTATTTGAACTCTATATAAATCCCTGTTGAAGTTCTAATCCGTAATTATTTGACATTATACACATATTATAGTATAAGATATACATCACATTATACACTACATTCATCACATAATTCTTAAAGTTTATGGAGACTATGGCGGTCTAATATTAATATTCAGTGCCTAATCGTAAATGTAAATTTTAATTTCTATATCTTAAACCTTCTTAAATTATGGAGTTGGACTAAGGTTGTAATAAATACTGATGTATAGAAAGCATGCTTTTTGCGGCATAGTGAACCCTCACTGAACACGTCAAAGATTTTCCTTCAAAAAGTTTTTTCTTCTTCCATAGCGCAAGGTTTCTTTAAGGATAGGGCGGAATTATTTTAATTACCGTAATTATATTAATTAAAGTTGATGGAAGCGCGATGGGAGTTCTTTCCCGGGGAGAAGTGAGGGAAAAGTTCACAATCGCCAACTCGAGTTTCCAACCTTTCTCGTGGGCGGCCAACGAGACCGAGGGAGTGGGATTCTCTTTAGTTCTGGTCCAAAAATTAATCAATTTTGCAAGAAAAATCGAGTAAGAGGTAAGAAAACTTCGGAAAATCTGCACCAGCTCTTGGCGTCACCATTAATACCCCACGCTCGATCCTCAAACCCCGAATGCTGAATTAAAATTATAGATTATTCACGTCGTATTCTCCTTGGCCATATCAAGGTAGCGGCATTTTTGCATATTTGCATTTGTATATAGTGCTCGTGCTATTGTCAATCCAGCCATAGTGGCAGGCTCCTCGGCCGGTTAGCCCAATTATTATTTAACAGGTTACGAGTCCCTGAGTTAGTGAACGGTCTATAGGTTGGTCGTGGAGGGGGGGGGGGGGGGGAACCCCTCTATTTAAGGCTTCCATTTGGGGCGGGCACCGCGAGTAATGGTTGGCCGGGGGCTAAGAGCGGCATAACTAACTGGGGCTCATGCCGACGCCCCGGCTGCCAATTTACGCCCCTCCGTGTCGTTTAGCCGGCCCGAATGCCCGTCGTTATGTGTCGAGTGGCTGAATGCTGAAAAGGTTCCAGGCCATAAGATAATCCCCCCTCGAATATTCCCCTAAATCGCGATACCGAAGTATGATAAATAACATAAATAATTTATAGGAGTGGAAAAAGTATAATTATACAAATACCATGAAGCTATGCATTAAAAATTGAGTATGGCAAAATAAATTCATGCAGCTGTACGCAGCTATTTGTCGTGAGGCGTTCGGGGGGCATCCGCCTGCGATCTTCTCTGTTTCTGCGACTCCTAGTTAGAAATTCACAGTCAGGCACTTGCATACGACGGGTGTCTATAAAATAGCCTGTCAGCCTTCCACTCTTACCAATGGAATTCTGCCGGGAGAAGTCAAAACTAAACGAGATAGAATATAAAATCCCACCAGTGATATTTCGGATATTCGCCTGTTTCTATGAATATCTACATACAGATGGTTGATTTTTTCAGGATGGTTACATATGATCAATATTAATTTTCACGATATTCATTTATCAGAACGATTCGATAAACAGTTCCCATAAAATATTGAAAACTGATGTTGAAGACATATCAGCGATATGCCTTATTATGGTTTCCAAGAATCCAGATTCCATTGCGCGTATCATTTTAAATTGTTACCTCTCTACTAAAATAACTATTCCTCGTATAAATTAATTCTAATGTCGTAATATTGTCAATTTAAAAAACCAGTACAGTAACCTTTGTAAAACGTTTCAGCGGTTAAAAATAGAATATAAGTTAAGTTTAGTTTTTTACCCAATATGATCAAAATGAAAATAGATCTTAATTGGCTACAACATTCATACATTACAATGTAAGGTGTTATAGTGAGTAGTTAATTGTGTTTGTAAGTGGTTTTCACACTTGAGGATAGAGACGACACGGCGGGATATGTCCTTCTCGCTCATCTCGGAGATCCCCAGAGGCCAGTGACAATGTAATCGTCGGGGAAGATTTAGAGGGTGCTGACGGGAGGATTTAGGGACACGACAATAGGATTGGGATGGGAACGGAGAAGAGAATGGGACTTTTTGGAATTGGGTTTGAACAACTAAGAGCCCTAATTGTTAGGGCGTGGCCGTCTTGTTTCAGTTGTGGTGTGATTGGGCACGCAGATGGCGAGAAGAACGACGATAGATTTTATTGTAGTAATAAAAGTGTTTAACGAGAAAATAATACTTTCGGTAGGCTTATTAAAACAAACAGTGGACGCTTAAGATTGCACCGCCACTATTAATACATTTTTATAATAAATATCACGGTGTCACGAATTAGTAAACTCCATAAACAAAATTATTTAAAACGAAATAATAAGTGATAATTCGGTATAAAAACATATCGCAGGGACTCATAACCTACTAATGAATTAATGGACTTATGAATGGGACCCGGAAACTTGTCCAGAACCACTGAGATATCCATGAACCACTTAGGAAACCTTTAACAAATCTGCTGTGACGTCCTTCAGAAGGGTGAGTCATGGAGAAATCGAAGGAGCGATGTCTTCCAAGGAAGTTCAACGTACGTGTTCCAGTCAGGGAAGGAAATTGGGGAAACGCAAAGGGAGACGGGTAATGTTAAATTGACCGAAATATCGACTCCAGTGGTCGGTCCATGAGAATGAATGTTCAACCGGCGGAAATGCGTAAATTATACTGATCCAAATGTTTTATTAGGCTTAGTTACAGAAAACCGAAGCCGTTCGAATCCGGACTAAACGCCCGCTGGGGCTCAATCGGCAATTCCGTTCGAAATGCCACTCAACAGACGGCATATTTCTCTCGGCCGACGTCTCCGAACGGCGGCCCAAGCGCCCGAAGGCGGGCGGGCGCCCTTCGGCCGTTTAAGCCGAGATAGTCCCAGTTTTAATTATGAATTAATTGACTCGAAACGTTTTGATTAATTGGTATTGCGCCGAGGACCACCGCCCTACTTAAATTTATCATTCGTCAGTCGGTGGCTGCCCGCCCCCTGCCTCAGTTCAGAATTTCATTCCCGAGATACCGAAATCATTTTTCAATCCCCTCCAACAGACTCCAATTTGTATCTTGAGTCAAGACAAATTGCTTCCCACTTCATTTCAGAGATAATTTATACATATATATACATATATGTATTTATTTAACCTTAAACCCGCCGCGTTTCGATGCTATACAATTTATATTTATACCAGAATCCTTCATTTGATCAATTACATTTTAGTCGAATAAGATATAATACACTACCAAACATATTTAGTACAGTTCAGACAGAATAATGCAGTCCTTAATTATCTATTAGAATATAGTTATTTCTTAGTATTAAGACATTTATGTGGACAGCAGTCATGTTCAGATGCATCCTATCAGCCAAATTAAAATATTGTAGTTAGATGAAAACGATAGGTCGTGTTGAAAGCTATTGAGAATTAATGGCTTTATCAGTTTTATCAATTACATACGAACTGAATTTCTGTTTTATATTTATTTAATCCTTCAACGAGTATAAATTGGCGAATGCTTTTTTTGCGTGTACATGTCAGTAACTAAACGTGTAAAAGGAAAACTCCAAGGTTTATTCCGATTATCTCGATTCATTCTCTCTATAGACCCAGCGTCTGATGTTATCATTTAATTGTTTTTGTTTCATATGTTTCGATTTATTAAATTGTTTGCGCCTAAGCACCTTATCTTACAGCTAAAACTACCCTTGTACAGGACGATTGTTTCAGTGATTTAATACATGTTCCAGACGGAAATAACCTCGTGTACGCAGTATTCTAACTCTTGTTGAAAGAGTTTTCATCTTGCGTTACGTGTGCTACGTATGTATGGATTTTTAGTATAAAAAATAAATAATTTTATTCTATTATGAGAAAATTACGGCGATAAAGTAGTTTCAAAGAAATAACGAAATAAAAACTCATTTCTATGTTTAGAGGTTTCAGTATCTCCTCAACGATGGTAATATATTGAGGTTCTTAGGTTCTAGGTTCTAGGTTTTAGTATATAATAGGTCCAAATATATAATTTATTTATAAGGATTAATTTAAAAAGATATCTACTGGGATCACAAAGTCATTCCCTGTATAGAGGAGTCTGTGGTGGAAAATTAAAGCGGTCGGTAGGGATACCGAATACGGAATATGTTAGGAATAGAGACTTTTTCTCCTTAAAAACAAAGGTAGCGAGAATCTAGAGAAACCAAAAAAACAGGGTATCCGAAATTGCAATTACTGTCTGGCTCCGTACAAATGTTGAATCCTAGATTGCTTGAACATTTAAGCCCCGCAGAACGGTTGGCGGCGGATAACGCCCTTGCCCTGGGGAGGTGGATTCGTTTAAGCGACGAAGTTCCCGCAAAAGTTGATAAGGGAACGTGTCGACTCCGCCACCGGGGCAAATATTAAACCGGCCGTGGTTTAATCTCGAACTTTAATAATGTTCTAAGTGAAACAAATTAATTCTGATATTGGGTTTCGTTCCGAAACCGAACAGGTTCGAGGACATATCCGCCGGAATGTGAAATTTTCTTCAGCAACTTCAAATAACATAAAGTTATAACGGACGGATTGATAGCCGAGTCGTTTTATTAAACTATTACTGATACAAGCTCTATTTGAACGGTAAAGTAATTTCAACGCGTTAATAATTAATCATTATTGTTGAAATTAGCGATTTCGGCTGGTCGCCATATTCAATAGCGGTGTTAATCACTTTTGGCACTTTGGATGTTTTGTGGGCATCCTCACCGCACTGTCACTGTCACTTGTGCTGTCACTTGTTTGTCTGTTTCTCGTGTGTATACCTCACCCGCCCCTTTTTGACCGACAACCCGAGAAAGACTTAAGCCGATTAACAAAAATCCCACCCCCTTCAACTCAAATAAGACAAACAACATCCCCCAGAAACACAATAACAAGACACGCATATATACACAGGAAAAACAGACAAAGCACCGCTACTGAAGATGGCGTGCAGCCGAAACCGGTCTAGCAAAAGACCAAACCAGCGAGAGGAGACAGCAACACACGAAATCTACGGTACTCAGCTAATTTGTTTTCGTTCGACATAAACTTTTCTTCGTCCTGATATAAACCCACCGCTTCTTCCCCGTCCCCGTTCTTATCTCTGAGGATGTAATAAAAAATAATACGATGGTGGGAGGGGAGTGGGTTTGAGAGCCGAAAGCTAGGCCGGGCCGCTTAGGCGGCGGCGCTTAGTCCCAGACACAACGGCCGGATCCGCTCTTGGGGCCCGCCCGACCCCCTTTACAAGTGTATTAACCCCCTCAGACCCCTCCGCTATCGGCAACGGTCCGGGAGATAACGCGGTTTATTCTCTTTCGGCGGGGGGGGGGATCCTCAAACCCCGGTCCCTTCCCCATCCCCGGCCATACTCCCCGACCGGAGTAGTTCGGGTAATTGTCCTCCTCGGCCCCCTGTAAACAGGCTTCCAGACAGAGTTCCGAATCGGGGGGAAAGGGAACGTGACCTTCCCCTCCTTTCTCGTAACGTCAGGGCCAACTTTTACTAAGCCGCGATATCGAGAGAGAGTTGTTAGCGGGTCAGGCCGCGTTTTATTAGTAGTTGCCGAAGGATTAACACGTCATTGTTAAATGAAAGGCATGCATTGCCACTTCTTAAATGCCAGATTTTTAGTACAGTAGTTGAAAGCCACACATCCGTGGATTAATTGATATGAAATGTGATAAATTATAGCCGGTTTTTGGAGATAATATACATCAGGAGAGAAAAGAAATCGGGAGGGCCTCCACTAATCATATCAGTCCACATATATTTATTTAATATATAAGAAGAAAACAACTGTTTTCATAAGTTATTGTTTGGAATTTATTCAAAACTTAAACCAGAGCGATTTCTAAATTGTAAATTTATATTTTATATTACGAAAAAATATTATATAGTCCTAGAAACTTTCAATGTACGTATAATTGTGTGTAGAAAATCATGAAGTATTTCTGCACAATTCAGAGCGCTCTTATTTGCGCTGTGGAATTCACAACCGGGGATAAGAGATATTTGATTCGATGCGGTGGAAAATCTTGGGTGTTAATGTAATTGATCGACGGGAAAGATTCCACAGCGCGCGGTCGGCATTATGTAAAAGCTCCGGGATCTCGTTTTAACTGGATGAGGTAGACCGCAATGGAAACGTTTCACCTTCCATATTGTCTTTCCCGGATACACCGTCACTTTTACCACGTCTCCGCGTATAATTTTAATTCAACTTCGCCCCGTATTCTCAGTTTACCAGACCTTTTTTCTTTCACCAGTTTCCGGAGATTTACAGATCGCACATTGCACACTGCGCGGACAATTCGGGCATCTGGAATGTTCAGATCATATATGACACCGTCGGTCATAAATTATACTCTAGCAATAGAGACAAACTGATTCGCTAAATTTCATAAACTTTATTTATTTATTCCCATTCACCAAAAGATTTTGTTGTTACGCCATTTGATGTATGATTGATATCATTTTCAAAATACCGTCATCTTACTCTATCCCACGCGATATTATACGGGACGCCCAATACGTCCCTCGTTCCAAGTTATTTTTTTTTCAGGGGGGATTTAAAATTTCTCAAAAAGCCCTCCAACAAAGTGAAGGGGGGAGGGGAACGGCCCCAGACGGAGAATCGATACTGAACGAATCAGTCCGGGGGGTACATTCGTCCAATGGAATCAGCCCGCTAATAAGAGCCTTTGACTCGAAGCAGTTTAAATTGGTACAATTAGCGCGGTACAATTTATACAAAACTCCATTACCGCCTCTATTTGGGTACCTTTGCCCCGGGGGAATCCAATAAACGGAAAGCCCTTAAAACGAGGTGGGGGCCAGGGGTCAGAAAAAAGAGTGGACCTCTGGCGTCGATGAGCCAACTCGGTGAATTACAGCGGCTCTGATGGCCGAAGGGCTGAACCGGGTTGGTCCAAGCGCCATATCAACTCCGATTTAGTAAATTAGTTACACCTGAATGTGTGAGTCGTGAAATACCAATTTTCGTGACTTCCTTAGGGCAAAAATGCTAAGAGGATAAGGAGGATAAGGCCTTCCTTAGGGCTCCGGTATAATAACAATTGTTTTAGAAATATGTATAAGGATTAGAGCTGTAATAAATATAAAATAATAATAATTTTTCAATATAAAATTATACTTAAATATAATTACATAATGTATTTGTCAATTTATAGATTAAAAAGGTATTACAGTTTTTTTTTATATTTATAAGGTAGGTCCTTATAACGACAAAATATGACTAACATTACATGACATTATTATAACAAAAATTACTTCCTGATTTCCTAGTCTGGCTCAGAAAGGGATTATAATAGGATAGAAAATAGGATAAAAATAAGGATAGGATAAAAAATCAAAAGATAAGCTTCGGTTTGGTTTTCCCACAGTTGATTTGTTTATCTGCTTCCGTTCAAAGTGGGAGAAGACAGGAAAATCCCGGCCCAATATTGATTCAACAGCGAATTGGAATATTCTTTACACATGAATGACGAGTGGCTCGTGAATGTGCGGTAATATACTGGAAGACAATAATTGCCGAAACACGTACTTCAAAAATACTTTTTACTCCTTTGAAATACTGGCATCAGTGTTTGAGGTCACCCGCAGATCGGTAGAGAAGAAATGGCGTCACTAGCGAGCGTTTTAATATCCCCCCCCCCGGCTATACATTCCCAGAAATGCATTTTAATTCGGGCTAATGAAACCTAATTGCCGCTCGCACAATTGGGCTTTCCGAGAAATTAGTGCCACAATAATTGAGCGTTATTCCGAGCATTTCACGCTTCGCGCTGAAGAATCATCTGTGGAGGGGTCTTGAAAAAATTCGGTTTTGTTTACCTTTTCTGCTGCAGCGAAATTCGCTTTTGTGGCTCGGTATGAGCATATTTTATAACTGACAATTTTTCTGCTGTACCTCTACAACAATCTATTTATTACCTTCCTTTCGAATCGCAATTAATTTCAAACTGAATAAAGAGCCTTTTCGTATGAACTACAGTAGAAATCGAATTGAAGCTGTTGGATATAATTTCATACATATTAAAGTTCAACGCCCCAATAAGTAGAAAGCTCAGTAGAAGTAGAAAGCCGCTCTGTTCCTCCTACAACGTTACAACTTCTGACACATTAACTGACAAATTGGTCATGTACAAGTTCGAAATCAAAACGGAAATGTCCAGAATTTATTTTGAGCGAGTGATACCCTAACGGAGGATATTGAAGTATTCACGAAACAAGACAGACATCGGTAACTCTGGCATATCATGCAATACGAGAACTATGGAAACGACTGGTATATATATTTTTTTTTTGACAAATCCGGATACAAATTTGTCTCTCGATTTTGTACCAGTTAATATTCTACTATAATTCTAACAGGGACATTGTGAGTTCTTGCCGTTGTTGGCGAGGCTATAATTTCTTGTTTTATAAAGCGCGCTCGAACGTTGTAAGCGACACGTGGCAAAGAACTGATAAAAAGGGGTTCATGAGATTTCCGGAATTTACTCGGAATGGGAAAGAAGAGGGGTAGGAGAGATATGAAAGGGCGGCTTGAGGGAATGAGAGCGTAAAAGGTAGCCCCAACGTGGATATTAGTTAAGGGATGAAAAGGGGTGGACATACTGGTGGCATACTAGGGGAAAAGGGAAAAGAAAGGAAAATAGAATCGGTGGAATGGTAGAAAGATACAGTGGTGAAGAGCCGGAGTGAGGAACAGTGAAGGGCGGGCAACCGGGCCGGAAACAGACAAGGAGGGGGAATAACAAAACAGAGATAGCGCACAATAGAGCTCAACTCCACGGTTAAATTCGCTTCCTTCCGGTGTCCCACACACTACCTCCCCATTTCATGGTCACGCGTCTTCTACTCTAACATTGCTGAAATTTTCATTCAACGCTGTAAAAACAAAATATTTTCCGTTAAACGGAAAGCATTATACAGCAGTATAAAACCCCGCCGAATTTATGACCGCCGCTCGAATATCAGTAATGGTCAAGCTTAGCCTTTCAAATTGGCCTTTAAGAAATTTATTGCTCTTCGGTATCATCACTAGTAATAAACCGGCTTCAGCGTATTACCACAATCACGAATACTAGGTAGTACAATTAGATATTTAGAGATGCCGGCAGGAGTGAGCACTTTCCCAGTTACAGGAAATCAGCGTGGGGATAGTCTGGACAGGAAGTTCGCAACATTTCAATTTTCAACTATTTCATGAATGTAATTTAGAATAACCCCATCCATAAACTGTGAGATAAATCATATCGCGATGGGTTTTATTTGTGCCATACATTAAATAATTGAATCGTTCAGTCCATTTTCATTTATTTATGAAAAACATCGCAAGAATTTGGAACATATTTGAAACAGCCCTGCTTGAACTAATACAATAAATTGTACCACGAGTAACGACCGGAAAGCGATAGACTAAAAGCTCCGTCGCCCGTCGCGGAGACCTTATTTCGTCGTGTAACGGCGTCAAATAGACCAGTTAGTTTATTTGACCTGAGCCTGAGTTAATCGGCAAAGTTAAGCTGGAGAAGGCCGATAAGAAGATAAATACAGTTGGCCGAAGGGAGAAGCCGAGTAGCGAGTAGCGTCTCCAAACTTGGATCCGACACTCGTCCCTGGCCCCTCCGACCCCATGATGTCGCCGAGGGGGGGGGGCTCCTTTCCGGTGTTGAGCCAACATCAAGACTCCCCGGGCAAACTCCTCCCCACTCCTCTTCCCTTCAATTGGTTTATCTGTCTCTGCCTCTCTCTCTCTCTCCCCTAGCGCCCTCCACCATTGCCCTCTTCCTTCCGTCAAGAACTCAATAGATAAACGGGAGAGTTCGATTTGAATTTTCCTTCTCAAAGGGAGCGGGGGGAACAACGACCGGGAGGATTTTCCCCTTTTTCCATTTCCTCCTCGGGAATAAGCTAGTCAGCCTGTGGTGTCACTTCGAGTGTACGACTGTTTAATTTGAATTTCCTCGCGTTTCTATCGAATTATACTTTACGCAGTAGAGTCCCATGCCCTGAGGATATTTTTCGTTTGCGAAAGGGAGAGATATGGAACACGAATTATGGTCATCCTATCGGTAACGGTGAAGTGACAGAATTGGTGAAGAATTTATGTCATCTAAATTTGTGGTTTTTCACGTATTGTTGTTCGGTATAGGCGTCGTCGAAATGCAGGCCGTTGCGGGTCGCGGCCGGTGTTGGGCCGCGTTAATTGAGACTATAAATTGGGTCGGCGCCCTAGTGAAGCGCGCATTGTCATGCATGTCTTATCTCTCTTGAGGGCGGTATTATAATGAAGGCGGCGGCCAGTTCTCGGTAGGGCGTCGCGGTGCCCACTAGCAATATGCCCTGACAATGCCACCCGCCCAACAGATAACCCACCGCGCATGTTATTCCTTTATCTTCAATGCTACGAAAACTGTCCTTGCCTCGATTTTAACACCCCCATTCTATAATATAAATTGCGATACTTGAAACAATTGTGATTTTGTGTATTCATAATTTTTTTATAACTACCCGGAACATTACTGACCCTTCCATGTCTACGAAGTATCACGATTCCTACCGAGCAAAATTACCCCTGTCGTAATTTTTATTGATATTAATATTACTCGCGAGATCAAACCGGTCGTGTCCAACAGTTATAACATTATAGTGCAGGTCGATTATTATAGCCCCTGGAAATAAATATAGGTTGTTATTCAGGGATACAATACCTCTAGACACAATTCCTTATTTATTCAATAATGCCCCTTATTAGATCAGTTTACCTGTAAATGGAATATGTTCTTTTCTATAGGGAATGAATTCACGCTTTTATATTTTACTGATTTGATGTAGAAATTGAGACCTTCATTCGGACCTAATGAAAAAATGAAGTACTATATCACAAGGAAACGTTCAGAAGTGGAAAGGCTTTCTTCCAACGTCGTGTATGAAAATAACCACTAGCGGCGCTCCAGGTTAGAATTTTATCGTGGCACGGCCAAAGATTAATGTTCTCATCGGGGGTCCGGATTTATGCGCTCATTTCCATCGGAACTCTTTGAAACGGAGGAACTTCCCTTTGGCCCGTAACCCCACTTAATACCGGACCCTTGGGCCCCGTAATAAATGTATGGGATGGCGGACGTCGATTCTTTCAAGTGGCTGTTTCGGTCGGAAATGAATCTGCCTTCTTCGGCGCTACTTTATCGCTTTCGGCCTTGAACGCAACAGAAAAATGGTCCGAATTTCCGGCAACAGACTGTTGCGATAGTTCAAGAACCGGCGGCAGAATGCACCTCATACCCTGTTCGGACAGCTCGCGATTGAATTCCTCGCCCCCATTCAACGTCATAACACCTTCTATAGCCCATTCACTTCAGAATTGAGTAGGCAATTCAATTCAATGGTGCTGAGAATTGTCGGTTTGTGTATTTAATGTTTTTGTATTTGGGAATATATGTAGTGGAGGCAAATATATCCATCAGTTGATTATTTTTTCGGTTGTCACTTACGATATGAGTATGCTTAACAATAATATAAATTAGAGCCTTATAGTGCTGCCTTGTATTATAGAAATACTGATGAAATACTCAACGGAATAAAAACGCCATCCCCGAGGGTGATGGTGAAGTATTCGCCAAAACGTTGTCCAGTGCTCATCATTGGGCCGTGTATAAATTACAGACCGTCATCTAATAGCCGGTTCTGAATTGCATTTTCTCATCAAACATTTATTGTAATTTGATCGGCCTGGTCGCTCGGTAATTCACCGTCGGCCGCTCGATACTAATTGTCGGCAGGGATTCGGCTAAATCCGGCCCGCTAGGGTACTCATTAACGCTACCCCGTCGCTATTCTCTCATTCATTATTCCTCGGGAGTAATGGAATAAAAAAAATGTTAAAAACGTTTTTAGAAAAAAAAAGATAAAAGAAGGGAAGAAAATAGGACAGCGGGCGCGATATATTCGTGCCGGGGGCGAATAATAAACCGCCGGGCTATAAATATTTTATAATCCATTTACACATCGGATAGAGCATTTAAAAAATATTACCGGCTACCGGCAAATTGCCCTGTACCCCACTACTTCCACTGCAATAGTGACGTAGTTATTTTTTTTAAAACCGTTCGCTAAAATAAAAAAATGTTGCTTTCATAAATCTTCGTTTAGATAGCTGTTCCGCCAGATTTTTTGTTGTCATCCGTTTCCAGAGATTTTCCCTACCCTGGACCGATCGGTTCCGTGGAAATTCGATTTTTTAAATGTTAAAATTTTAAATGTTATCGACTCTTGGTATTGTAATTGGCCCTTTTTGGAGGCAAAACAAGATTTTAGTTTACCGCACATTCCTGGAAGTACGGAGTCCTATCAATAGTCTGTATTATCGACACGCGATAGCGAAAATAAGGTTAGGTTTTCCGACATTCGGAAGGCGTACACGGAGGACGGGCCGCCGCCGAAGCTGAAAATTGAAAAGTGGCTTAACGTCATTAGCGCTGCGGACCGCATTAGCCAGCCATAAATTAATGCGACGAGCCTGGGCGCGCCTACAACGTTGATTCAATTATAAAATGGGACCGGACGGAAGGAATATATGCGACATAGTAGCCGAAGGGCGAGAGGGACGTCGAGAGTGAGTGATATTGGCGTCGCTGAACGGGGTCGTACTGGGTGGCCGGGGGGGAGGACGTTGGGGTGAGGTATAATTATTACGTAATTGACTGAAACAACAGAACAAAGTTTGGACAGCTTCGAGCGTTCAATTTGATTAAAGGGGCGGTTCCAATCTGCCCGAGTATCAAAATATACATTTTTATGATTAATTCCGCGTATTGGGCGGGTGTTATATCGAGGATAAATGAAATTAATTACAGTTTCCATTTACCTCGCGGGACCTACTTTTTTTTAATTTCACGTTTCACTAAATATTTGTGTTCGGCTTCCTTTGATAACGTTAAAAGAAATGTTTACATTCACTAAAAACGTCTTAACCGGCATCTGCTTTAAGAGCGGAATATCATTTGACCGCCGGCATGTATGAATTAACTTGAAATATAAGCCGGAAAATACGGACGAGCTCAAATGTTCAATAATATTAACGGGAAAGGTTCGATTTGCAGGCCGGAGCCGAGAAAGGAAACCGGAGAGCTCCCGTTCTTTTTCCGGTCTTTTGGGGGCCTCTTTTTTCCGTAGCGCCCGACGCCTTATTTCTTTTATCACCGGGGAAAGTATAGTTTTTCAAAGGCCCGCTCAATTAGTAGAAATCCCCGAGGCCCCTGCGCACGGCCCTGGTTATTATGCGCTTATAGGAAAATATTCGACCGGTAAAAATCCTACTCCGTAGGCCTTTTTTGGTTTTTCATTGGCCGCTTGAAATAGATTCAATTGTCAGGATATTTAGCAATGGTGATGAACAACGTTTGGAACGTGAAGACGGAGTTATTTTCCGCTGCCGAGTATTCAGATGGCCGCAGCAATCTGGAGGGAGCCTACCGGATTCTCATATTGTAATGTCGACGACCGCGGATGTTAAATTCATTGGAGCGTTGTTAATATTAATGAATTGCAGTAAAGTCGGAGGAAACTGGGGCCCGTTCTGCCCGCTCGTGCAGCCCGGCTCTCTCTGAATCCGATTCTGGAGGTCATGTGATACTCCGTCAACGCAGGTGTGCCTAACGATTGGAGAAACGGAATCTAGGAAGGAGAATACGTTTTAAAATGTTTACCCTTGTAAATCAGTGCCTATTTTAAATAAGTGCTAAAGACCAGTGGGAGGGATGATTTTCCCCATATTTTTGAACCACTGGACTAATTGTCGAGAGTCGTTTTCAACCACCGGTGATCAAGGTCAGGAGTTGCGTCTGGGGATACGGTAATAATAGAATATTATATAAATTAATCCTTAAATATTTTGGTCATTAAAGAGTGTTGTAAACGTAATAAACTCTCCCCCTAAAATTATATTTAATATTTCCGAATTACAGTGTTGTATATTATTTTCTCGGGCCTAAAAGGGGGCATCGGATGGATTAATTCCGCGCCGGTTGTTTTCTTAGAAGGCTGTTGTCGCCAGACGAGCAGCAAAGGGACAAAGGGAAGCGGGAGCGGGTTGTTACCGGGAGCGGCGCGAGCATCCAACCGGTTGGTAGGCCGCCGGGACGAACCAGGCCTTTTTTAACCCGAGTCGAATGCCGACTCGATTACGGCCCCATTTTTTCTGCTCGGGTTCGGCTCTGTCGGCGGCTTCTTTCGGTCGGTCGCCCGGTCCCGATCGTCCGAATTAAATTCTATCGCTCTGTTTGAGCCCGCGGAGCGTGAACATAAAGGAGTTCCTATGGACACGTTTTTGTTTTCAATTAAAAGCCCACTATTTTTCTTTATATTTGTACGACGGCCGAAATTTGACTCCCCACTATAGTCCCCGAAACACTCTAGTACGGTTATTTGATTTTATAACACACTGAAATTTTATCGAAGAGTGTGCAAAATCACACATAACTGATTTCGTTTGCATACATCCCGGATTCTTCCGCAAAACTAATCTTTATTGCCAATATTTTTAAATTGTCCTTTTTAGCGTTTGAGTTACAAAGGAATGTAACCAAAGAGAGAAAGTCGCACGGATCGCATTAAAAGATTCGGCGAAGCACAGCGATATCTTCGTATAGCCGGAGAACGAAAGAGATAGGGAGTGTCGCGGTCGCGTTTTCCTTCCTTCTTGTTTTAAATAAGATTCCCACAACTAACTCTGTCCGGTAACTTACTTAATTTTACCGGTTTCTCATTTCCCCGCATAAACTTCCCGTTGTCGGACCTGAATTATAATGGGGATTAAATTCAAAAGTGACATAAATTTAAATTGTACCACCACATTAAAAAGTATCTTTTAAAGGAATAACTTTCAATGCAACAGTAATAAAACAGTAGTATTACAATATTAATTTTTATAAGTTGAGATATAACACTTTTAAAGATCTTAAATATTATAGGGATATAACTGTCATACGTAATAATTCATGAAAGATTTTATTTCTGGTAAAATAATTTGAGACAACATTTAATTAATACCCGAATAACATTTGATTTCAGATATCTGTATTTTTCAGATATATAGGAATCTCCGTATAATTCAAACTGATTTTCGGTTCACAATCTGACCAGCAGCGTGCTTCATCCAACTGTCCAGCGGTGCATTTGTGTATTAAGTTGTGAAATGGGGCAGGAATTATGAAAATTTCAGAAAAGTTTGATAGCGAAAAGAGAAAACCCGTCTTTCACTTTCTGTACTGAGGAGAGTTCTCCCTTAATTCTCCTTGTTGTTCTACTTTTTTTCCCCTCCCCGGCCCTTTTACGCCCCGGCTAAAATAGAAACTGTTCTCGAAAGAATGGGCTCGATGACGGAGGCTGACAACGGCAAAAACCCATAAAAAGAGAAAGAGAAAGAGGAAGAGAGAGATAGGGCGTCTGGAGCTCTCAACCCTTCCTTCCCCGCCCTCTTATCTCATTGCCATTGTCCGATACGGAGAATTCCTAGTCAACTTCATTAGCGATACTGCACCCCTTCTAAGCTATCCTACAGAAGAAGAGCTTTCTGGTTTTTACGCCCGCCGAATTCTTCCGCCTCCCCCCTCGCGTCCGAGTATTTTTCACTCCCTTCCACTGGTCCACAAGGATAAAAGGAAGGCACGAAAATTTAGAACAAAGAAAGAAGGCCGTAAGTAAGAGTTGGGAAATAAGAAATTCCCCAAGCAGACTAACCGATTTGAACCACCCGCACTCTGAAAACTGATTCTTTCTCTTTATACATTTTCTCGCTTATAAAATGTCAACTGTTATAATATTACTAAGAAAAGATGTAATGCGAAATAATATATAATCCTGCATGATAATTAAGATGAACCATTCGCACTGAAATTACGAATATGATTTGAATATTCGTAACTCTTCGGATTAATGGTATAGACTTAATTTGGTCTGATAAAATTATTACTGCACTGAACTAATTTTTAATGCCTTTAAAAATGGCTAAAAATACCGGAAAAACTTAACTAATATGCACTGATTATAAATACGGAAGACTGATGTAAAACGATAGTTCTGACCAAGGATATGCTTAGTCTGTAGCACCAATTAAGGAACATTTTCTATTGTGGTATCCGATCCGGTGCTTTTTACGCTAAATTATTAACATAATGTTAATCTATTCCATTATATATTAATGTTTATATATGCTCCTTTGACTGAAGATTACGAGGTAATAAACATTTTAATTATTCGCAGCTATTCTACCATGAATAACATTTAGCATATCTCGAAGGTTCACTCCACATAGCCAAAAACACCAGTGCTGGGTGAAGATATCAAGTATCGCCAAAAACAACGAGTTCTCAGATAATACGATGTTAATTGCTGTTATTTACGCTGACAGTTCGACAGGAGTAAAGGGAAAGGGGAAAGCGTCCTGAGCATTCCGAGATAAGTATTGTAATTGGGTAATGCTAAACCCGCAACGCGTGCGTTGCTGGTTTGCCGTAATAAGACGCCGTATTTCTGAAATGGGAAGAAGTTATTGAACTCAATACATCCGGATATACTTCGATAAATAATTAAATATACGTGGTTATTTTTACAGTTACAGAATGTCATATGGAAATATTAAGCGGGTCGTTACAATAAGGAATTGTGCCGGGGATTTTGGGAAAGAGCGTTGGGAATGAATTTTTAGTAGGACACAATTCTTTTATTTAAATTTGTTTCAGATTGTTATTTAAGTCCACGAACTTATAATATTTTCACTCGCGCACAGATTATTGATTACCGTGTTTTCAAGATTAACAGAAGTCTTTGATCAGTTGTATATACCTACTACGCGTTTCAAAACCATCATCATTCGTTCCACCGTACACTAGGACAATAATTTCCAAGCTGTTCTCCGCCCCCGGTTAAAATTTCAAAAGGTTTAACAACTTAGTTCCAGATAAATGTCATAGCGATTACTGGGAACTTAATGCTTAGGAGTGGTGATTGTCTTTTAACTAACCGGTTGAGCGAAACTTTTCACGTGCCATTCTAACGTCACGGGTCTTTTCATAGTAGGGGATGTGAACTGAGTTCCTCATATACTCGAACTTATCCCGTAGTTTCATGTCCCATCGGGAATAACCCTACAAGGAATGTTTACTAGTACTCATGTTTCGGTGAAGTGAGAAACTGACGGAAGTAACGGGGCCACGAATGCGATAATTGTTTCGACTTTTGCTCTTTTGGCCGGTCCGACCGTAAAAGCCGGAACGGGCCTAACAGCTGGACGTGGACGGCCCTGGGTATAAAACGGCGCCGGTAAATGGTTTTACGGCGGTGCCCCGGCGAGACCCCAATTTGATGGGTCGAAATTGACGAAAATTGCCCGCCCCTCGACCGGTTTATTTTTTGCCACGAGTTAAAAAAATTGGGGGTCCTGGAAACGTGAAAAATCGGCACAGGTGTTACTTCCGCCCGCCGATCCTGACTTTGTCACGTTCTCTCAGTTGTGAAAATTTTTCGTCAACCGACTTCGACATATTTTACGTCGTCGGTTCTCTTTTTGTGGCTTCGACATTAGACGAAAGCTCAATTAGCCCCATACTTCGTCTGGTATCTTGCGATCTTCCGCCTCCACTGGCTGATTATATATTTCACAGGTTTTGACATTTCGCCTTCTGTTTTAATAAATAAAATACAACGATGTAAATCTCATCTGTCCGTTTGTGAACGTAAACTCGCGTGCGCGACTGCTTCCTGTATGGTATGTGTTCGACCGCTGTACAAATCGTCGAAAATTCAAATGAAGTCCAATTAATTAGGAAAAGGGAGTGAGTTGGAAGGGAAAAAATACCGCAGAAAGAAGTACACGCTGTAATTGCGGGCATAACAGAAAACTTAGTGGGGGGGCGGGTCTTAGTGGAGTCTTGGGCCGGGCGAAAGTTGGCAAACCGGCCGGGGAGCATAAATTGCCGGCGGCCACTTTGCCCCGCTCCTTGGCAAACATCTGCTTGAATTAATTCTCTATTTATCTGCAAGAAAGAATAGCGGGGGCCAGCGCCTCTTAAAACGGACAACAAACAAATTGTTAACGATAAATTCAAAAAGGTCCTCGAAAGTATGTCGGAGGGCCCGGGGACTTGGGCCGGCGAGAGGAGGTCTTTTTCTGAAAGAGTCGAGAGCGTTATTTGCATACAACAGGAATTCAAGCCGGATTAACGATGCCTCCCCCTCCCTGTAAAACTTAATTTGGCCCGTGTAACTGTAATTAATAGCACGCCCGAGGATACTTTGTCTAACGTGGAGCTCCGCATCTATCCTGGCTTTATTAAAACGCTTGAACGATTCGGGTGGAAATTTCTGCTATCGTAAATGGGCTGAGGAGGCGTCAACCTTCCGAAAACTGAGGAGTGGCTCTTAGAGTAGTTCTCTCGGCAAATAGTTTGTATGACAAATGCAAAAGAAAGTACAATCGCCTTAGTAAAGGAGGTTTCCGCATTCGAATGAATGGTTTCATTAACCCCCGATCCATTCCGACTTACGGTTTTGATCAAGGGTTTTTCAACTATTTCACTGTTCTCCACATTGGTAGAAATCGCCATAGCACAGGAACAGGGTTTTCATCACAAATTTTACTTTCAAGAAAATATTGAGGATCGTATTTATGCTTTCTACATATGCTAATCTTTAGGGAGTAATGGAATTTGAATAATTTAAGTACGACTTAAGACTGAGTAGACATATCGGACAAGAATTAATTTTGTCGCATTAAGCTAGGCAATAAAAAGAATTAAAAAAAGGGAGGAAGATAGAAGGAGGAAAGAGGATTGGGTGAGAGGGCAGACCTTTGATGGGGGTAGGAGGGATGGGGCTTTTGACGGTCTGAAAGGGACGGGGCCTGCCCAGATGTATTTCCGGATCAAAAGGTGGACTCGATCTCTTTTCCTCTCCTTTCTCTCCCCGTCCACCCTCCCACCCTCTCTCTCCCTCCCTCTCTTTGGCTCCCGCGTGGATCGCATCGCCCTACCTTTGTAGGGTAAGGACGAAGGGCCCAGGGTCGAGCCTACGTTATTGGCCGGAGTGAGGGAGAAAAAATACGGACGGCATATATTGGCGGATTTATTTCTCTGCCGATTATACGACCGATTTTCAGCCTGGCCAAAGACCCCGCCAGCCCTCAGTTAGGGCACTCGTGCCTTTCTTTAGGCCCTGTCCTGAAGGTACCTGAGGGTAAACCTGGGGTCTACCGATGGAAACACATTCGAATATCTTTCGATCCGAGCACACTCCGGTTGGCCTTATAACTATGACGAATTATTATGCAACAAACAACAAAGCATCCAGGTCCCTTGGGCCTTTTCTATGAAAGCTGACGTTTCATCGATTACACGAACACAGTATAAGTATTTACGATAGTCTTTTGGGGTCCCGCGAGATTTAGCACTCAATTTTCTTATTTTGTTTCATTGTACTCCACTCCATCGCTTGGCTGCCGTCAATGGATGCTTTGTTCTGAAACCAATTTATTTCGCTTCATCCTACATTTGTAACTTCCACTTTTATATTTTTACGTTTTCACTGTGTCCTGTTTTATCCAGGAATTTCCTAGATTTGTTGCTGCAGGACCTTCATTCAATGACTGTGCACCGTCTGATAATATCCTTAACCGTTTAATAAGACTTTCTGCGACCAGCGGGACGGACGAAATTTAATAAAAGTTAGCGGCGTCTCAATTATTAATTCTTTAGCGGAACTAACAACTGCATTTTTTCTTCTTTCTTTATTTCCGGGCCAAAGAATATTTTTTTTAAAGTCTCGCTGGCCCTTAAATTGTCCGATTATTCAGAGCCCTTGGAGGGTCCGGACGCGGCCAATTTAATTCCCTAAAGTCGCCGCCCTAATCAAATTACGCCCGAGACGTCTCATTTAACCCGAATCTTAAAATTTCCAAAAACAGAATTAAATCATTGACAACGGAGTATAATTAATGGCGTCCTCGACTAAACCCCCTCCCACCGTCTGTACAGTTGTTCAATTAAGGGCTGAACTAAGGTTCTTCCCCCGGCCCACCCCGTCATCGAAGTACCCTTCGCTTCCACTCTCCGGCCTGTATTATTACTCCTCGCGGAACACTTGCGATATTTTCACGGGTGAACTTGTTAGTCTGCATGATTGACAGTAACCTTAAGGTCCCGTTCCCGGCTCCCGTCCAGGTTTAAACAATTGACAGTAGTAATTCTAAGCGACCGAGTAGCAACTATTTTGTAAATTTCCCAACTCTTATAGTTTCAAATACATTTTCGCGTAACACTTCACCTCACTCAGAAACTTTCTGAATAAAGCTAATCTAATGCTGGCTATTCCCTGCCGACTATAGACACATTTCCCCCCGGATATGCACATTTAGACTTGCGGAATAATTATTAAGTTATTTAAGCGTGTGATTATCATGTAATAGCATGTAAATAATTGAGTGGCCAGATTATTTAAGGCTCTAGTTGCCGACTTCCCTTGTGGTCACCCTTCTTTACACCCGCGAATGAAAGAAGCCCGCCGCTCCTCCAGTATCCCACATAGTCAGGAGGTTAGAAATAGTTGGCACATTCTAGACCCGAGAGTTCGGACGAGAGTCATTAACGCCCCTGCGGGGTGGAAAGACGGGAGAGCTATTTGCGCCTGATTTATAATGCCATTTCACTTAAGATATCATTTCAAAAGGGCCATTAGAAATTAAATATTTTACAGCGGAATTCAATTGAGCCAAACTTCGGATATCGCCCGGAGTGGTTGTTCTTCAAAAGTACCAGCCAATAAAATAAAGTCATTACTTCTTGAACTTAGAACTACCCAACTCTATTTATCCCATTACGTCGGAAAAGAGCCGGGTCTTTTTTCAGCTTGTCTCCACAGCTTAAATTATATTAATTTTATTTAACACATAATTTATAAACTTTATAAATGTTTATTTACTTAATTAATTTATGCATTATACATATATTATGTCAGAAATAAAGAGGAGACTGATAAAATCCTCTAAGCAAGGTACCTCTATGTAATCGTAAAATCATAAACCCACAAGTTCATATAACCAAACAGGGATTTTTCTAATAGTAGATATATACGAATCCAGGACAACAATATAAATAAACAGGATAAATTAGCTATGAAATCTTAAATACTTTAAATACTTCGTATTTCAACTACTTATACACAACAGTCGATTGTTATACTATAATAGGAAAGCCTTTTGTTTCTGGGCAACACACCTGATGAGATCCATAAAACAGGAAGGACTAAAGAAACACGATAGGCCAATATGGTGGTTTGACGACGGTGTTTAGTTTGTGCCGTGTTGACAAACGTCCAGAATTTAGCCGTCGCGCCCAAGATATTGGGGTCAGCGGGGGGGGGGCACACCTAATAAGGAGACTCGAGGGCGGGACGTTTATGAATACTAATCTTCCGTAACAAGATTTACCCCCGGGGCAGAGGCTCCCGAGTATTATACCCGGGAGCTATATTAACATTGTTGTCCCTAGACTAGAATTTGACGGGACTAGGAAGGGGAGGGCGGCCCGTGGAAACTATTCCACTTCCTAAGGGTTAGAGAGTCCCCCACCCCCCCGGGTCTCAGCCGGATCCGGTCGTTTAATTTGGAACGGCCCCCGCCGGCGGCCGATATTTCCGGCGCTGGGTTTTCCGGAGATCGGTTGTGGCGTAGAATTAAATCCCAGTACAACTTGGAATGGGACTTGATCCAGATAGGAAAATATATGCAATCAATTTAACCCTAGTTTCGGATTTAACGTGTTTGACGCATTTGTAGAGGGATCGTTTTGAAACACCAACTACCGCGGTATTTTCTAAAATAGGGGAGTTACAAGTTTAGAATACCTGTTTTCTAGGGGGGCGCTAGCGTCGCGGTGCTCGTGTTCCCAACGTGTATATATATATATATATATATATATATATATATATATATATATATATATATACATATACATATATAATATGCAACGACGAACAAATAACCACCACAGTACAAGTGACAGTGACAGTGCAGTGCCGATGTGACCGCTACTGAAGATGGCGAGCAGCCGAAACCGGTCTAGCAAAAGACCAAACCAGCGAGAGGAGACAGAAACACACGACATCTAGGGGAGTTACAGTTCTTTGATGAAAGCGCGCGCACCTGGAGGTCGATAGAATTGTACAAATAAAACAAACTGTGCTTGTCTTTCTAATCAGTGATAAAAATTCCTTGACATGAGAATATAGTAATTTTTATTGACACAGGGGGATTGAAAATATTTATCTCACCAAAGCAGTTTCGCAGTTCTACGACCGAATTCTTTACAAATGCAAAGCGACTGAAGGGACGTGACACGGCATTTTCACCACTTTCAAACTAAAATTTCGCCCACCCCGAATGCATACCTTGCCTTTCTGCCGGAACGTTCCCCATCATCGAATGCGTTCCTGAGACTCGTATTGCGGTGTACCACTGCGGCATTAAAAGAGGGCGGTTAAGTCTGGGCCACCCTTTGAGTTTTAAGACGTCGAGAATTCCGAAGCCGCGCTCAGGAATGCCCCGGGAGGGCTCGTGCTCTTCCACTGAGCTCATCTTAATGAGTTCCATCATGAACAGCCCTCGCGCCCCTTTCTCCGATGCAATCCGTCATTTATCCTTATCGTAATATAATCACTCGCTGAATTGACGTCTGGGGAACGCTGCAGTCGAATTCCGGCCGGCCAATATTAATATCGGGTGTCGCTTACTCACGCATCAATGATTAATTTTTGAATGATTGATTTCTTTGTACCTACGATTTCATTTTCGAAAAGCCGAACTGGAACGGAGTGTGATGCCATGCGCACAGTACTATAATACTAGTAGGTACTAAAATACCTATTAATTAGAATAGTAGATAAGATATAGACGCTCTTTGTAAGAGGAAAGCATTAAAATTGGGTACAAAAAATAATTTTCTATGAGAAATTACATTATTGGGAATTAATAAGCAAGTACTATCCATTACAGCTCAAAAACACATTATGACATACATGCCTGCGGTACGAACTAAGTAGAAAAAAAATTAAACGTTTGACTTTTTTCGCGCCCCCTCCTTTATGAAACCAAAATTTAAAACGGATGCCGGACTAAAAATTCGCACTGGGAAAACACGACTGTCCGTATTAACTATCCGTTTTAATTGGGCCGGGGCCGGGTTCTAATGAAACAGGCGGCGCGGCCTTTTAGCCGGATTAGCCGGGCAATGAAAGTTAAAGCGGGGCCGTTCTCGGCTGTGTTAACGCGGCGGCGAAGATTGGGACAACTTTATTGCGGGAGGCGATGATTGGGGACGGTACACATACGCGGGATTTGGGCCCGTTCAGGGGTGGATTGGTCCGGTTATCGGATACTGAATAATTTCACGCGCAATTATAAATCGGGTTCAACTTTGCCCCCCCTGTGAGGGTCACCTTCACGTTCAGAATGATGAGCCTCCAATATTATTCAGAGTCGTATCGGTTATCGGTGATTAATAACGTTGTGAAGTCTGTGTCTTAGTGTTCTGAAGACGTGCGGATCCGGTTGTGGCAGACAAAAATATTTGAAGTTTGAATTCGCACATTCGTCATTTTATTGTCCGCAATAATTGTGCCGAGGGATGACATTATGACATTTTAGAACGAAGGGGATGAACATATAATTTTGAACATTTTTTATTAAAATTTAAGAGAACCCAACTTAAAACGCGGGTCTCGATAAAAAATACCACTCATGTGGTACCCTTTTTTCATATTAATAACTCAATTTTACAAAATATTATAACGTTAATGAAAAAATACCAATAGCCAAAATACGATTAATAATAAATCCTTATAATGTAAAAATACTGAGGATTATTGTTCATACATTATATTTTTGTTACCTTCACTGTTTTATGAAAAAGTTGCTTAATATTGCTTACTTGAATAGTTGAAAGTATTGAATGTACTTCTCGTAAAGTTACAGAAATGAATCATTATTATTATACCATTAATAAAGTTCAATTGGGAAAGAAATAAAAGACAGTGTAAATGTATCTTCAATTTAACGCTAATCCCGTAATATTCACAGAAATCCTATTTAGGCTTCCTGAGAGTTGGGCTATAAGAATATTTCTTGAATGGGGGCTATGGCCTGTGCAGGAGGAGGAGGGGGGGCTAAATAATTTTGCGCGGGAATAAAACTGCGGATAAAAATTGAACGAACCTCGGCATCGGAACTGAGTTCAGAATAATTTCTTAATTGGCCGTAAACTGGCCGGGGGGGGCGTAAAATCGGAAAACTGAAACCGCCGGATTATAAATAAAGTAACCGCGAGGAATAAAGGGTATAAGAGGGAGGGGGAGAGGGAGCGAGCGTTTATCGTTGAAGGAGTAAATAGTCGGACAGAAAGGGGGTGAGAGGGTTGTGGGGGGAAGATCCCATCGTAAAAGCAGCACTCTTCCGGTTGGCTCTGATCGAAACCCTTCTCCTTTTCCCGGTTTTATTTTTATGAATAATCAAATGGAAGGAGGGGGGATCGCGAGGACCGATTCCCGAAATGAGATACCGAGGAATTGTCCGTTATAGAAAGAAACAATCGGCTTTATTCAGAATTTCGGAACGATTTGCCGTTATAAGAGGTATAAAACTCGTATTTCTCGGTCCTTTCTTCGAGACCACGGTACTCCAATTAATTATTACTAGATATATATATAATTTGCTTTCGTTTGAAATAGCGGGATACTCGCCTGCCCAGATTGTTACGGAAAATATTATAACGGGCTTCCTGGTTCGCGAAAGGCCGCTTCATGGATTATTAGGAAAGTACGATACCACTTCTCAACTTTTTGAATATCCGATTTATATCTTCTGCAATTGCCATATATTTATTAAAAATAATAATAAATTAGCGTATAGTAACTAAACTATGGAAATAAAACTATATTAATACGTTATTAATTTTAATTTTCTATTCGTTCTCTTCATTAGCCCTTCCTACTCCTCTCTTTTTCTCGCTCTCCTGGCCCAGAAATCGCGATCTAATAAGTCCTTTAATGCCCGCTTTACACCGGCGAACACCTGGGCGCGGGGGTCACAATTGAGTAAAAAAAGAAAAATATTCAGAAAATATTCGGCACCATAAAAATACGGGGATAAATCAGAATATCCATTAGCGCCACCGGCGGGGGAAGGCCACCAACCACGCGGTAGAAGTAATACACTTTCGGTTTACCCCCCCCCCAGGATCATTTAAAGGGCAATGAGGGCCTTCTTCTTCTTCTTAAATCATTACCCCGAGAAGGCAATGTTAATACCCGGCAGTAAATCGGACGTAAAAGCTAGCACCCTCCATACCCCTTTCCCTACAAGTACTAATATAACTCGCCAGCCGACCCGCATTCCGTCGGTCTGACCTTTACATTAGACCAATTATCGTTAATACCAACCGAAAATTATTTCCAACAGACCCCGGACTTATTTAATTTGGCCGAGGGCTCGTTATTCGTCGACTAATAAAAACGAAAGATGAACATTATCGGGTAACACGGGGCTAATGCAAGAGCATTAACCTATCCGCACGCGGGTTTTCTCAAAAGAAATAATTGTTGGCGATTTATTATTACTCTTTAATCTATATTATTTTGTCATTATAAGGCGGGTAATTTTTAAGATTTTATTTTTCCGCATAATTAAGGAACTTCAAAAAACTGTTGAACCAAGAGATTGAATATTCGTTATTTCATTGTTGTTGCACCCACCTGAAGGCAGTCTTGCCCAAATGAAATAACACTTGTTTATGAAATTCATTAACTAATGCCATTACTAGTATCGCGTACTGCAAACACCAATCAAAATAATTGATAATGAAATTAGCTCCACTCAAGCATATATTTATATATGCACAATTAATAGAAATTTGCCTCATCAAAATTAACCCATATTTGAATTGCCCTTTTTAAAACCTGTCTTTTTTTATTTTATTTGCTTATTCCTTATTATATTTTTATTGATTTTATATATTCTTGTCCAAATATTAAAAATACTGCCTGGTCTAAAATACGACCAGGACGTTAGTCGTACAAATAGTTCAAAGGAGCAGAAGCAGGCAAATTCAAGAAACCTTTTTCTAAATTTTTGAATTCGATAAATTGCTTTTATATCGAGGTTATCGATGGTAATATAACAGCTAATGTTCCGTAGTGAGTGAGTGTTAAGTAAGAGCAGTGTCACTAGATACAACCTAAAAAAAAATTGTAGTTGTGACTATAACAATAAATGAGAAAAAAAATGTTCCGTAATTGAAATTGGAATATTAAATACGAAACCGCTCAATAGGCTGCGCTAATTTTTAGCTCCCACCCCCTCGACCGCACACTAACTTCTCTCCAGAACTTCAAGCGAAAACGAATTCCCTTTTGAGCCCTCCGGAAACGTTTCATCGCCAATTACAATAACGAAATTCGCCCGGGCACCCCACCTCCCGCCGCCCACCACCGCCTCTTCCAGATTGATGCGATGATGATAAAACGTTAATACGGGGCCCTAAATTTATAATCGAAGGGGGCTCGTCGGCGTGTAGGGCGCTCGGCGCGCCCGGTGCGCTCCAAATCCTGTTTAAATGGAAGTTTGAAATGAGGCGGGGCTTTAAGTTTGAAGCTAACTTTGTTAAATAAGATGACTGACAAGGCCTAATTATGACATGACTGGAAATTACTTCCTCCCCGTCCTCCCAGTTGCGCTCCCTCCCGCCGCCCTTGAAGACAGCGCTTTATCAAGAGCTGGCGGCCCCACCCGTCGGACGTTTTATTCGCCCCTCGTCCCGGCGCGGTCCCCGTTAAATGCACACCTTTATCCAATCTCAAAGCCCCGAGGCGGAGTCAATCGAGTTTCCTGAAATATTCCTCCGGTAACGCGGCCCCGATATTGGCCTTATATATCGTAGCGCCCCAACACAGTTCACTTTCGCACATTCCCCAAGTGGAGATTTTAATTTTCACACAGGACACCACTGTTTAAACATTTATGATGACTGTTTTCACACTGGGCAGTATTATGCGATTTTACAGCAAGCAATTCAAGGACGAAAATTACTGAAGTGGGAGGTATTGCGTGCGGAAAGTTTAATTGGCCGTACATTCGAGTGCACACATCATTCCTTCTTAATTCGCACAGCAACGCATCTAGGAACGTAATAATTTTATTAATCCCGTATGGGAAAGGTCGTAAAAGAGTTACTGCCTGTTCGTAAAGAAATTCTGTTTGTGCTTGCTCGCTTAATTGATACTATGCTGGGCCGGTTTCAACGACTCGCCTTTCTTTAGTGTGCCTACTGTTTTTACCGTAAAATTTTGCAGCCGACGTGCTGAATTTATGCATGACAGGTTATTATACAGAACAATATAGAAAACCTACCGTTACGATATTGCGAAATAAATTATAAACGAGCTGTAAATAAGGTTAAGGTAGACTGTAGATTCAGAGGGATGAAAAGTGTTCTAAAGAAATTTGTCACCACTCCGCCTCTCGCTGCAATCCACCGATCAAATTGTAATTTTGTAATAGATTAGTGCAGTAGCGGTGTAGCGGTGATGGCACCGAACGCGTCGTGTACATACAATATGCTGAAGTAATTAGCAGGATTGCTGACGGAATACTAATTATGTCGGCAGGAGATCGAAATTGACTCAGCAGAAGGCCAAACAAGCGTCCGTGTAGACGTTAGGTCACTGGGGAAAAGTTATAAATCAGACTTGATATATAAACGCCACCGAACATTTATTTACGGTTTAAAAATTTTTTTAGCACTTCTCTTGGCTGGTGGTTTCGATCCCTGACCGAATCTTTCTATTAGATTTCTGTTCAGAGTTAAAAAATCTACAAAGACTGTGCTATTAGTGGAACTAGTAGTAAAATTGGTAATACAATTCAACGGTGATATGAGTGAGTTAGTTTATCCGGTAGACAAATGTTGTCCTTCAACAATTGTGTGGCGAACACTAATTCATTTCTAAAATCCATCTCAATTTGCACGTCTGAAAATCCAGTGGATATAATATTAGCGAATTCAAATTAAAGGAAAGTTTTGTATTTCATAATTAAATATGCCATAATTCGTGTCCTTGTAAACAAGGACAGTTCATCATGTATTGCGAGGAACTATTGAGAAAATACCGTCACAAGTCTTACTTGATAAGTACACATAAAATAATGCGTCAAAAACAATTCAAAGACCTCTCCAGAAAGTTGTAAAGTATGTACAGCAGTGTACATAAAGAACAAAAAGGCCCGTATTTCAATATTCTGAAGGTGCAATTATAAACCAGAAGCGTTTAAATATCGACTGCTATTTCGAAAACCTCGGCGCGTTGTTGTTTTCAATGGATGGAAAATTTACGATTTTTAATAACGAGGTAGAAAACAAGTTGTTATTAAGTCGAAGACAAAAAAAAAGTAAGCACCGTTCTCATTTCTTCTCTCGGCTGACCCTTTTGTAATACAAAAATCCTGTTTTTACGGTATCGTTTTATGCCGTTTATTCATAATGAAGAAAAACCCAGATAAAACCTTTTTTAGAGGGGGCGGAGAGAGAGAGAGAGTGAGAGAGTCCGAAATTAACTTAAGGCACATGAGACCTGGGCAAATAAACGATTCAATCGGGAAACTTCGTCCCCTTTCGCCGTGTTGGCGGAGGGGCCGCTTTACAATTAACATAAGTAATTACAAGGCACCCCTTAAGGCCATTAAATGAGTTTAATTTATATTAATTAATTGTTAGGCGCCAATTTTCGTTTCGATATAATTATAATAATAAGCGTTCAAGCCGGTCCCAGCAGAAACTGGGTTAATTGAATTGCCGGTCTTTCATTTTCAACCCCCCGCCACCCACCAAACCCTAGGTTTAGTCGCCGTTTCATACTAACCCTCGCGACAGAGGAGTATCGCCGGTCGCCGGGTGTCAAATGTAATGTTTTAATTGGTAACTTCTGAAGTTATCTGGGTATAAAGGTTTCAAAATTGTGAAAATTCCGATGAAAAGTTATCCGAGGCTACATCAAAGTTGATAATGTACTTCAGTTGAGTTACCTCATTCTCGTCGGACGCTAATAACCCCGAATAATATACCCGGGATAAGGCAACCACGAATAATACATACAAAGGATAAAGCAACGTATTTATGCACCCAGTAGAACACTCTGTGCAGAAGTATCTGTCAGCTAAGATTAAATCACATACTTTTGAATCACATACAATTTCAAAATCAATTTCAGAAATAATTTTATAAAAATAGTAAGTCAATTTGTTAAACAACCTCCACAATTCTTCCGATCCGTTACTAGATTCAACTTTTTTCAAGCGGAAAACAGAAGTTGACGGCCTTTAAAATAAGGGCGCTTCGAAAGGCGCCATCGGAGTTTGAGTAAGTCACTTGTACTTTCTCGATTGAGCATACTTGAGATTGTTCCCGTTGAGAGGATCGAATTTTACCGGCCCCAATTCTTTGTTTATATGATGGTGCCAATATGTATGAAATTACCAATTAGATTGTGCTGAAACGAATAAACGTATAAAAGTAACGGGCGGGGTAAACTGCGAGCTCTCTGTAGATGATATTAATGTGGTTTATTGTGCAGATATATTTTCCAATATTAGAAACCTGCATTGCCAGCGGAATGATACTGATGATGGCCCAGTTTACACGCTAAAACAGTAATTACAACTCAAAAATCGAAAAGAGCAGACATCATGCATTCGATATTAGAGTTAAATTAATTGCTGTAAACGCAATTCTCGACAAGATGTATAAAAATCACATCGCTCACGCCTGGAAGCATGTTGACATTAATACGAACAAACTGATACCAACAAACGTGCATATGCCAACTGTTATACGTAGGATTCATAACTATGCATTCACATCGCACATATTTTTAATTTCATTTTAAAAAAAGCGTACTAGAAATTCTGAAGATGAATGTATGGTGCGTTTCATTAAATTTTGCGATCTCAAAAGGTTATAGAAATGATTTATAGAAAGTGGACGGTCAAAGCGTTTCGCGTTTTCACCTCCTTATTTTCCACGGCGATGATTTCTGAGGATCGGAGAATAGTAAGTCGGACATAGAGTCTACTAGGTTGAGATATTTGTGGAAAAGCAATATTTTAGTCGTCTCAAAATAACTTCCCACAAATTTCCAGCATATTGGGAAACTCGAATAACATCAAGAAAAATCGCAGAGAGTATTAAAATATTTTAAGGCATTAAATATTTTGTCTTCCCCCATATTTACCGCGCCTTATTCATTGCGTGCACACGTCCCCCTCGAGTAGGGGTCGGGAACAATATTTGAGAAATTTAAAAAATTATTTCGAATAATCCGATTCCTCGGGTGAAAAACTCCGCGGCGAAAGCGTCGAATATTGCCACTCTCTTGTAGATTTTAATATCCCGCGGAGAATGAACAAAAAATAAAAACGAGAAGAAAAAAGAAGGAAGAGGGAGAGGGAGAGTTCTGCAGACCCGAATCTCCGTGAGAATGGCTTTTAGACGGGCCACTGAACTTCAAGCCCTCACACTCGACTCCCACAACCATAACTATTTATTTTGATCCCCAGCGCGATTCCACTTTACGCCCCCGAATTAATTGACCTATTGTTTTGCCACGCGAAAAAATAAGAAATTCGTATTACAATTCCACAGGAATAAACGTTTAGAGAGCTTGGAGGGACGCTCTTTATCGTTTGTTAATAAGATTTGGGAAATTATATTTCAGGTTTGTTTTCTGAAACATAAATAGATCATAAAACAAATGAGATGTTTAATTTAGTTATATTACGTGACGTATAAAAGTAGTTTTTCATTCGTGCGGATAATGAGGTTGATAATAAATTTCTAACAAGTGAATGTGGTCGAATAAATTAATTTTCCTTTTTGAATTACCCATTTTAGTTCCAAAACGTTGCCCCCAAGAATATGCTTGAAACGGAGTTCATTTTTAGTGACGTTGAAGGTATGCCGGCGGTTGCAACCAATCTGCGCCTAGTGACCAACATTACAGTAGAGCTGTGCGGGTTTGCATACCGCGACGGTTTTTTCCACCGTCATGATAGGTGAAATATTCCATACAAAATTCTCAATGATTCGATATTTATTTAATATTTAATATATTTAATGAATATGTATATATATATATATATATTCTCTATCTTTTCCCTCTTTTTTATTTAATTACACCAGATGTAGCAAAGAAGTACTTCTATACCTCTCCTATATCCAATGTTTTTGCCGTGAACTTGATCATACATGTTTACATGTTATACAAGACTATTAAGTCCCGTTTCTGGCTGCCTAGGTTAGGAATGTTCAATATAACATCGTGACTGCATTATTACAATATTAGATTACTACAATAAGGTCTGCCGACGGAGATTGAACTACCGGGACGGATCCTCCAGGAGTTTCCAAAGATATAGTGAGGATAGCAACTTCTATCGGCATAGAGCCTTCTCCCGCCTATTATATTGGCATGTGGAACCTCATATGCGAATATGAGAGAGCTACAACTCATACGTAATATTACGGAATACCTTTTTAGTGGTCGACGATTGTTTAGAATAACAATTCTCTGGTCGCTGGTTTGATTTTTGACAACCATTTGGTAGAAGGCTAGTGAGTAGAGACAGAAGATCACAAAAATTATTTTATTTTACATTACTCATAATTTCTGCACTGATATTACACCATCCATTTCATTCTTGTTATTAGATCTATCCATATCCTTCGGCCTTGTCAGACGCATCAAATATAAATACTGAGACTTTCTTCCCAGTATTTACCGTCAAAATGGTGCAGTATTTATATATTTCATGCGAATCAAAGCCTGAGAAGGTCAAAAACGGTCATAGGGATAAATTAATTTTATTCAAAAAATCATTCCTCGATAGGTAGCCTGAATTGCGTGCTGCCGACTTAAATTGCGTCTGAATCCATCAGCTGCGTAAATCCTGCCGTTTCCTCGTTGAGCTTCGAAAAAATTTCGAATTGGAAAATAAAAATACGGCGGCTCAAAAACAAAAAACCTCCCGACAAGCGGCGTTGACTCAACGCCGTGAGATCTTAGCGCGGTAAACGTCGGTTGTGAAAGAGGAAAAAGTCGAGGTGAAATAAAAAATCTTACCTGATCGTGATCGTGTCGAGAGGAAGGCCAAAACCGATTGTTATTGGCGGCGCTTTCGCTTCACAGATAATTATACTTAAGGTAGACGCCTTTCTTTACTGTACGACATATTAAATCCGGAAGTTAATTTATTATTAAGGGAAGAAATTATTTCGCATTATTTCTTTTATGAATCGCACAGTTCACCCACATTTTCACAATCGTCTGATAGCAAATAAAGAAAAGGCACACGGTTTATATTTCAACAAATATTATAAGCAGAAAAAAGGAAGAGCATTGATGAAGTGGGGCCAGTTAAAACTGTGTTCATAAGTGGCGACACGTCCATTTATAGTTAGTGAGATATTAGGAGTTTCAGAATGAAGATTCCGATCGTTGTCGATGAGGGCATTCGACATAACTCATAAGTTTACCGAAACGGACATAAGTACCGAATACATAATTACAAAGTGCAATATTACTTACTGCAAGCGTTAAGGCCTCTCTTCTCTAAATCAAATGATTACGTATTATTATTATTATTATTATTATTATTATTATTATACTGCTATTATGAGCAGTAAATTTAATAACGTAATTTACCGTTCACCGAACATATTTATGAGTGGCAGGAAGGCAGGCGGCCTTGGCCCCTAGAGCCCATCGCCCGAGTCCCGCTCACATTCGATTTTGGAATTCCGTCCTCCAAAATATGCAAATGGCCAATTTCTGAAATTTCCGCCAGTTTTCTTCCAATCAGGATTTCTCCAGATTCATCTTGTAATCCTTCGAGGACGTAGAAAATATTCGAAGTATCGTAATAACCCATTACGACGATATTAGCTGTTTTAACAAATTAATTATAGCTACTTAGTGAGGTGTGAAAAATAAAATAAAACTATTACGCTTGTGAAATTTATTTTTAACAACCATTTGACTCAGTATTATTAGGACAGGCAAAGAAGTTCAAATTTTCCATATAACGTTTACATTCTACAATATTCCATAACTTGGTACTGTCCATAATCATCGGTCGTTGACACGAATATTGCGCCTTCGTGTCGTATTTTATAGACTGAGTGTGTAATACTTTAATAAAGGGGCAAATAACCTTTTTATCCGCCGGGGGTTTGCCGAGGCCGGCGCATAAATAAAGCTCTGGCACTGGGCCTGTGTTATGGGTGAGGAGGCCGACTCTGAAGAAGGGAATTGCCGTAATTCCGGGCCTAAAGCATATTGGAACAAAAATAACTTTCGCCCATTATAAGTTGGAGCCACCCTTTCCTCTAGTATCTTTCGCACTTTTGTTTCAGCCCCGTGATTCAGCCGGGATATATATATATATATATATATATATATATATATATATATATATATATTGAGTTTATAACTATACTCAACAACAGGATGCCACACAAGCATCCAACGTGCCAGAGTGACTGACACTGCTACTGAGGGTGGCGAGCAACCGAAACCGGTCTAGCAAAAGACCTAACCAGCGAGAGGAGAGAGGAGAACACGAAATCTACTGTATTCCAACCCCTCGCAGACCACAAAACAGGTATTCCAAACTATATACACAAACATCTGTATTCATAGATAATCCATGCGTCATTTTTCGTGGGAACAAAAACAAAAATAAAATAACATCACCTAGGTGCAATACTTTCGGTATGTTTCCTGGCAATTATACCCTAGTTCTTCTACAACGGCGGAAAAGCGTTAGTCATACTGGGAAGTCACATGACCGTCACGTAGAGCTGGCAAACAATCAACACGTAACAAACCCAAATTGTTGGGCCGGGTTTAATTGCATTAATTATTCTCTCGCTTCAGCGTCAATTTTCCTAATTTTTTGTTCTGTTCCAAATGTGTTACACGCGGCAGATTAACGCATCCTCGTTCAGTGTTACAAATTGTGACCGATTTCGAGATATTGTTGAAAACAGACAATTTTCAGGGCCCCTCCCCCCCCATATGCTAAACGGTCCCAAGGCCCTTCCGTACTCCGGGAACTAAGTTACTTAACACCCACTGTCAGACGAAAATATTTTTCTTTTAGCATCCACGTCATACAATCACGGCGATTACATGAATATTTAATAAGTCTGGTAAATTTCCATTTGTTCGCATTTCCGAGGTGTACTTGTTTAAAAATGGACTACAATTTGATTGTACGGTTCTACGAAGAGACAGGAAATTAATTAATCGCGTAATACACTTATCATAAATTAATATTCTCTAGTTACTCTAAAATATTAGTACGCTGCAAGAATTTAAAACGGCAGTGAAGCCGGAACCAGTAATTATAAAACAACACGTTTAACACATCACACTGTCTCATTTTCTGAAATAAAATGTAAGAGTTCTTACCAATACATCACTGTATATAATTTTGGGTGAAGTGCCAACAATTTACAATTAGAAATATTATTCGTTTTACATCAACTTAGACCATACTGATTTGATTTGTTTTTATTTGATTTTCGGAGTTCCTTTGCTGTTAATGTGGATTACTCAATTACACTTAAAGAGGGAAAATATGCGATTGAAGGGCAATTACTGAGGTTGCCGGAGTCCGACATAATTTTGCGGTCAAAGAGATCTGGCGTAAAATCATTGGACCCGCTCTAATTTTCCTTCAATTGGAAACATCGTCATATAAATATATTTCAAACAGAATACGGCGCCTGTTAAATAAATTCCCGCCGTATTTAATGCTTCAAAGGAGCTAATTAACTAAATCGTTCAAAAGTGTGTAACGATTATTTGGTCGCCAACTAGTAGCAAAACCGTTTGAACTAAGTTAGTGCAACATGTGACCGCAGGTGGCCCGGGGAATGACGCACGTCTAAACTGATCAATGTGTTTCCATCCTACGCACCAGTGTCCAGAACCGTACTGCGTACTGCAACTTCAGGACCACGCCTTTTTACCTGTCATTTTATTCTCGTACCAAAGTTATCACGGTATCAGGACTGGGTCCTAACGTTTCCATTGTAAAAGCATGAATGCTTTTATATGCATGAGTGCGGTCAAAACTCCAACACATTTCGATGGGCATTCCAAAAAATTGTAATTTTACAGCTTCGTTCCTGGATTCACTTACATAACTCCTCTGAACGACAGATAATGTAGGAAAACATACTCAGAACGTATGTAATATATTATTTAAAAAATAATGAACACTCCAGTAATCTCGGTAAATCATAAACCAAAGAAGAAAGAAAACTAAATTCAGACTAAAAGAATAAAAACATTTTTCTGTCGAAAATTTTCTGAAAGAGTCTAAAAATGTTTTTATTAATAATATTGTGGTAAAGAACTCAGGCGAATGAAAAATTTCACTACATTTAACTTTATTTAAATTGATAACAATGATAATAACAATAATAGCATTTCATATAAAAATATTGTTAATCAAACAGAGTATAATATATCTAAAATGGCAAGAATTAATTTATTTCTGTTATCCTCTCAGAATTATTTTATATACAACGTACAAAAAAAACTCACTAAAGCATATCATCCTTAAAAATACGGTAGAGCCTCATCAGACTATACTACAGCTGTCTAATTTTGTACATGATTGCAAGTTTAATAGCTCTGGTAGTACATTAAAGTTAACACGGTATTAAATCCGTAGGGTGGCGGATAAGAGCGGGCCTGTTCGGAAGAGGCGATAAAGCGTGCGGGGTGTTCGAAGGGGGGAGGAGGGAGTTAAAATTTATGCGGATCTCAAGTATGGAAGAGGGAGGGAGAGAGAGAGAGAGAGGAGGGAGGGATGGAGGGGAGAGTGTGTAGGTGACCCAAATATTTGCCCGGATCGAAAACCAAGACCTGTTTTGCATTACAAATAATCGGACATAAATCAGATATTGTGCGAGGCGAACAAAAGGAACGGGGGGCGCTTTTTGGGGTGGCGGAGGGAGGGAGGGATATTTTTAATAATGAATCCGCGAGGAATGAAGAAGGCAAATGTGGCCCGGAGCTGGATAGGACCGTAGACGGGGTTTGAATCGGGAATTTTTTTTGTGGACGTTACAATCGGCATCCACATAGACACTTTCTGACCACTTAGGGACTTTTTTTAATGTTTCACCAATGACCGAAACCTTAATTTAACCATCTAATGTTCTTTTATAAGTGGAAGACTTTCATCTAGAAATATATATATATATTGACATATTTTTAATTCGGACAATAAACAATTTTTCTTCTATTTTATGTTGTAGACTAAAATTTGGTTGGGAAATCATCCATCTTCCCGTCTCACAAATGTTCTAACGCCGATGTTCTTCGATGTTCACGAAGATGTTTTGCTTCCTCCTCATAAGATACTTTATTCTGGGTGAGGGATGGTCACTGGAATAAGAAGCGTTGCATAGAAACCATATGCAATTTTCCCGTACGCTTTGCCGTTTATACAGGAATAGACGTGCTTCGATGCAATCGTGAAATAATATATTACCGACCCTGGAAGCCATGACAACTATGGAATATGTCGCAACAGAAGGAGAGAAGTCCTTAATTTGTTGTCGGATTAATGAAAGGCGGATTGCTCAATCGTCTGGCAGTCACTTAGTAGTGACTCAACGGCAAGAACAACAAACCGTGTCGAGCTTGATTATTTTTTTTCAGGTAGTAATTCCGCCGTGTACTACCGCCAACCGGTTACGTAAAAGACTGAGCGTAATTGAGTCGGATTAGTTCTGACAAGTTTCGGTGCCAGAGCTGGCGTTTAGCGGCAGCGCGTCAATTGGGCCCGATTATCGGCCCGGGGTGAAAATAGATCCAAATTATTGCGTCGAAATACGATACTCAAACAAGAGGATTCTTTACTGAATCTGCTGTTTTCAGCCTTGAAAATCGTAGCATTACGAAGATAGTATTTCTGTAGAGTTCTCGACGTTTCATCAATTGCCGTTTGCACTTAGTCCGTTTCCTTTCATCGCTTTTTTCCTCTGACCACCGGGTGTTTATCGCGTACACATTGAGCACAATTTGTACGCATATTGCACGATTTCTTTGAGAATAATGAAAGTCCATTGCGATGTCCCGGGTTTATATCCGTTTCCTGCTTTCCTCGTAATCACTTTCGGTCACGTTCCACCGTTGCAGTGTCCACGCGTTCTGCAGGCCAAAATGTTTTCGCACCACTTTCAGACAGAACTAAAGTAGGTATTATTGACAAAATTTTAGGACATAAAGCCACTAGCATGTTCCGGTTGTGAGCCATTTTAATATATTTATGGATTTATCGTTCCTAACTTAAAAAATATACGTTATATACAGTTAAAAAATCTCGCTTCCCTCCTATTCCACACTGATATCGTTCAAACGGTATATAATTAAACGAAGCAATGCTTGATTATGATTACCTAGAAGCGAATGTCTTTATATCTGGATATTGTTGTTCGTACAAAAAACGTGTTGGAAATGAATCGTGGTAGATCCAGCAGTATAAAAAGAAAGTCAATTGGGCGTGCTCGGTGCCACCGGGTAGTATTGTCCGTAATAGTAGTTGTATTGTAGAGGATCGTAGTAGTAGGGGTAGTAATATAGGGGCGGGGGCAGAGCAGTGGAGGGGCCCGCTACTGGGGCTGTGTGGATGCTGATTGGTAGGGCGTGTGCGGCGGCCTCGGCGGCGGCGGCGTTGACCTCGGCCTCGGAGGCGGCCACGGCCCCCGTAGGCAGCGCTATGCCCAGAGCGACCCTGTTCTCGGCCTGCTTCTTGTTTTCCGCCTGCTTCTGCCGGTAGACGAATATCGGCCTGAATATCACCTGCTCGGCGGTTTCGAGGTCGTCAAGAGAGGAGACGACCGCCGTCGTCCACACCAATACGGCCAGTACCCTCTGTAAAACGAGGAAAGCGAAATTAGTTACTTCACTCGTATTTCGGGACTTGTCCCTGAAGTAGGCAGAAACATGTGAATCGCAGATAGTCAATATCAGCTATTGTATCACTGAAGGTTGCGGGTTCTCTTTACGTGGCGGACAGGAAGCCACTAATAATCATATCGTGGAAACCAATAGCGACCAAGCAAAGTACATAGAAAAAAAGTGTTGTAGTAGCACTTTAGTTTGCACAGGACAGTTCTCCCTAGTGACTTGCCCAGCCCATATTTTAACAAATATCTCTGTAGTAATTTAACGCAACGAAGACGGACGTTAATTTTTAATGGGCCTCTATGAAATGTGTGCCCACATCAAGTTAGTTTTGGCCGGGCACCGAAATAACGTGCTGCCAGTCTTTCATCAAAGGGCGGACTCTTTAACGGCCCGTGAATATTTTATTCCCCTCCCGATGTGGTGAAAGGGGGGGGGAGGGGGCAATCAATGAGAAAAGCTCGTGAAAGGTGAAAAACCTGGCGAGCTTCCCTTCCGGTTAATGAATTCCGTGTGTAGCCCCCCTGAACTCCTGTCCCTACCGTTCTGCCACTCTGACAGGCGTCGACATTACACAAACCGTATAACAGATGACCAATTCCAGTTATGGAAAATTACAGCGTAACCAATTGTAAACACTGTTTTGTTCGTAAAATTTGAAGGAAAAGTGTAGAATTTCAACTTTATTCCGGAAACTATAATAAAGATGATCACTTTAAAGAAAGGTCACCAAAATATATAGACAATCAAGGAAATCAGGTATATATAAATTGGAGTAATTTCTTTTTAATTCATAGTTGACTTTTGTACGGAATAACAATATATCTAACTCCGTTCACCGGATCAGTATTGATCGATTGAGAAACATATGTTATTAAAATTATATTTCGCAATTTCCAACTATAATATTCTTATTATAATTAGTAAACTATTATGTCCAAACACGCGTAGAACATTATTGCCATTCGAACAATTAAATTGTCGCACCTCGTATGCAAAACTAATCGTCAATGCGTCGTTTAATTTACTGAGAAATCGCACGCAATTCTCAAGGCTATTGGCCCTGGCTGAGGCATGCATAATTTATATTATTAAAAAACATCTAATAATGATCAACTTCCTGGCTTTAAAAGAGATTGAGGTGCGGGTCTTTGAATTTGTGTTAAGGACGTTCTCATTGAGCATTCTAATTCGTTAGATCGATCCGAGGCAGATTCTCGAGTACGTACGGTCACGGGTTCGATTCCAATTCGAACTGCGTGGCGGACGATCCCTTCTAAAAGAGTAAAAATTTGAATTAACGCTTATAGCCGCGGTGAATGCCGTTACTTGGTTTTGGACGTTCGAAAGTCACTCGGCCTCGAGCTTCCCTGCGTGACGAAACGCCTTACCAGATGGAATCGGGCGGATCTAAGGTCAACTGGCTTTGAGCTAGTCTCTAAAGCATAAGATAAACCAAGACACACCGCTCGTATAGATTAATAACATTTGTCGAGACTACTGCTGCAAACCTTTTTTTAAAGAATGAAATCCACGACTATGCTCCTGTAACACATTTCGAGGCAGTGAAAATAACCGTCCCACATTCGGAAGGGCGCCTCTAGTATCGAGTGATTTTTTTCATAAACTTTTAAAACAGACAATAAACGAACACTTTTCTTGTAAACATTCCTATAGTTTGTCCTACCCGAAAGTCCAAAGTACCATTGATTATAATTATTATATAGATGTTCTTTTAAAAATTGTTTTTGGCGTGTTTTAAAAAGACTATAGTGGCGCAAGCGACATGGCGTACAATTCATATATAAATGTTTAGATCTCAGAATTCTAGGAATTGTATAAAAATTCTACAACATCTACGATGTTGGAAATTCAAACGGCACAATTACACTTCGGTCCTTAACGGTCGTCGGTCCGAATATAAAGATTTGTAATCAGACGGGACGCTCCCAATCATTACTTCTTCGAGTTTAAATTGACATTTCGAATCCGACAATCGTCGCAATGCCAACACGGGGCTTCATCGGCAAAGTTGGGGATGAATCTTGCCAGCCGCCCGCTAAGACGACAGAAGTTCGGGTTCGTTGTCCGAGGCGACAGCCCTTCTAGCCCGCAGCTTTTGAAAGTTTTCATCTCTCCCGCCCCTAGCGGCGGTAATAAAATCATACGAGCAAACCATTATTTATGTGGACGAGGGAGTGTGGAGGGGACCTTTATTCGGCTGGGAAGGAAGCGACTCCCAACCCCCCTCGAATTCCGTTGGGCCGTGGCCAGAAAATGCGCAAATGTACTTCCTGAATTTATAAGCATGGGATAAGAATTATGTGGAAAGACGATTAGGAGGGTGGAAGGCGACCCACCGACCCTTTAAAATCCACTTTTAAATATCTTCTAAGATTTATTCCTGTACCCTCTCGACCATTATTGTTCAGTATAAATTCGAGGGAAATCGTAAGATAATAAACGCTTTCCGAACGCATTTGCATGGATGCTATAACTGAGTCAAACAGTCTCAGTTAACTGAATGAGGTACCTATTTAACTTTTCTTTACTACAATTGTTTCCTATTGTTCATTTATGGAAACAGTTTAAAATATTTATATTATAGTATATTGCGCAATGCTAATGAAGATGATGAGAGGGCGTAACCGGGCTGCTTTAGAGTGGGCAGATAATGGCACCAGTAAACTGGTTCCATCTCTCAAAACAAACACAAATACCTCGAACCGAACGAATATTTTAAAAGAAATTAGTTTTTCCAAACAACCGTCGAATGTAAATTGACTTCAGTTAGTGTTTTTATTTCTGCCTCGGAAAAAACAATACAAGGTGTCAATATTCACTGGTTCAATTAGCGGGACGTGTTTAATAAGGAAGTCATTTAACGCGACCTAGGCACTGGCGGAAGAGCGGAGGGGCAAACATTGTTCGAGTTCGCGCGTCAAATGTGTCCGGGATGTGCACCGCTGGCCAACTTTGTTTGAGGCGGTTTCCGCCGGTTAAACAACCCGGGCTCGTTCCCAAAGAAAGCCCGCAACGGCTAACTACTCCGACCCCTCACCGAACTAATGCAACCAGATAAGAAATACAAGTTCTGCATAAATTCGCCCAGCGCTTCAGCCAGCCCAATTGCCCTTGTCCTTATTGTCGGCCCTATACTTCAGTCCTCTACATACGTTATTTCACAGGGCCCTAATTTCACCAACATGAAAAATTGTTTACGCATACCATAGATGACAGTATGAAACAGGAATTTGAGCGATTTTCTTGAAGCGTTCCTTGAAGGTAGATTCATAGATTATGGCAGGAATGTTTAAATGTGATCAAGTAGGAAAAATGTGAGCTTTATTTTATTCAAACGCTCTCTATACCAGAATTCGGCGATTTGATAACGGCGAGAAGCTTAAAACGGTCCATCTAAAGGGGTGATGGATATAATTTATTACCGAACCGGAATCATCAGGCCCAATTGTCTTATATTTCTCTAACGAAAATCCTGATACGTTTCCGATTGAATATTATTGCGAAAGGTCTGTCTAGAACTTATTTAATATATTTGAAACTTACTTGTAACATTGCCATGAGTTGGAATGTGATGAAGTGGAAAAACTTGGAACAGCCCTTGTAGCACCAAAGTGTCGACTCTGAAACGTCCAGGGCGGAAATCTGAACTGCTATATATAGCCTACTCAGTATTTAAGGTCCTCCGCCCGTAAACACTCAGGTACCCCTCCCTCCCTCCATCTCCCCTTCCCTTGACAAACGGGTATCGCGGTCATCCGCCAACAATCGCTAATTCCCTCGCTAATCGGCCGACTCGCTAAACGTTGGGGCAAACAACGGGCGATCTCCGCTCCTGTTAAGCCCCTTCCCCCTTCCTCTCCACCCTACCTGGAAAGTCTGACCAACGCTGAACGGACGCCGGAAGAGGAGTTAAGAAATATGACGTGGCGGAGCGCGAACCGGCACCAAAAATAGAGCGCCCGGGATTCACGACCGACTAACATGAAAATCGGGGCGGCCGGCCGGCCGTCCACACGACACGCGAGAAACAACAGCGCACAACAGAACTACGGTAAAATATAAATCAGAAGAGGAGATTTATATTTTAATTGCCCCTAGCTTGATATCATGTATATATAAGAAAAATATACGAGCATTTATAACTGGCGTTATTTATTTTGGCCCTTTTTTGTGGCGCTCTGATTACTCTTTATGCGTTATTTTTATTCTATTTATTGGTATTTCGTATTTTGGTATTTCGAACTGGATGTTGGTTTATTGGTCTGTATTTAACTTCAAAGTGTAAGCTGTATATGTAATTTTCTCTATCCTCTGACCTCTTTAGTCCTAAATTAGGTAACGTTAATTTTCCGCTAAAACCTCGAAGACAACAATCTTGGAAATCTTTTAGATTCTTTTAGGCAAATATAACTAACCCTTATAATGAAATACGCGCCCGGAGATTGAGAATTATAAATACATACAAAGTCTCCTTAATAAATATTTCTGTTAAGCAGTTTGAATAAACGCCCAAAGCAGTTTCCATTGCCCATAAATCTACGCTTAGTGGCAGTTTTGGGAAATAACTCTCTAAAGCTTTTCACTAAACCGGATGTTCCTGCTTCGTGATTTCGTTTTTAAACTAAAGTAACTGCTATGAGTCAAACCCCGTACAGTGAATTCGGAATTAAAATGTATTTCAAAATGATAACAAAATTGGTTCTTTTCCCTTTCTAACATTTTCATTAATAATTAATGAATTATTCCCTTGTTGATACTAATTTTAAATGTTAGCCCCTGCAAATATTAAAATATTATTCCGGTAGTAATATGTTGAGGTTATATATTTCGACTGCCGATGTTTCTTGTCAGCATGCTTAATTTACTACGATTGCATGTATTCATTTAGTGGCACAAAGCTCTAGGAGTGATGATGTAACAAAAGAACAGTTTATTATTGCAAATTAAATTTAGAAACTCCAAGAAAGAACAGGAAAAATATTCTTCCCGCTTCTATGGCCCAATAAAAGTTTCATTTTGGTCGTGACCTGAGCTTCCTGAAAAGGCAGGGGGACTTAACGCTGGAAAAGTCTGAGGCGCTGAGGAGTCCGAAGTTAATCTACGTAATCCGGGCAGATAATCCTGCCTGCCAAGATTAAAGAGTCAATGGCCTGTCTATAATGGGCGGATCTATAAACACTCACTTAACTTTGTAACTAGGAGTAACAAAACTGTTTTAAAACTTCTCTTCCATCAGAAGGAATTAAGTAAAAAATAATTCCCCCACCCACTCGATTTTCTGTTTACACTAGACCATTTGGCTAGATATATTTTTATTTCTCACCATCTTGCTATTTTCTGTTTGCCTTGAATAGGATATTCTCACGAGATTGAGATGAATATCTGAAACTGCGATTTAGAAAATATCCACCGGCTTCTCAGTGACCAATATCGTTTTATTAGGATGACGCGGTGGTCATATTCTGATCATACCAATGCTCAGTGTTGCATCCGATTATGTAACCGGCCCTTCTGGGGAGGAGCATTACAAGAAAACGCACTTACCAGTTTTCTATTTCAGGGTGTAAATTGTCATCAGAGCCCGGTCTCCAGTACACGGTATTGGAAATTATGAGGGTCTTAGGGTTGATCTCTGGATCACCCCGGGAGGACCCGCAGCAGCAACTATGGTTAGTCCCGCACCGATTACGTTGACTCTGTTACTCTTGGTATAGCAATAATTGGTGATTATGTAAATGTGTATATATTCAAGTCCTTTGTCGATTATCAGGCTGAATATCGATCTAGGGAAGTAGGGAATAGTGTAATTAGAACCATAGAATGTGGAACAACTCTGCCATAATAATTTCTAAACTCGAAATATAAAAGTTTATTTTTGGTTTTAGCCTAATCGGAGCAGTACTTCGACTTTATTATCGACGACTTTAATGACAAAAAAAAGGAAAAAACTATCCTGAAATGTTTTTCACCCCGTTCTAGTAAGACATTTCGTTCCGTCGGTGTTACGTTTGTATGCCGGCCTATTAAAAATAACCCGGTTGTATAATGGCTTCAAATGACATTTAATGAACTGTGCACACATGCACCGCCTCGGATTCTGGCGGCACAACATGTACACTGTGTTGTCTCACACTCTGGTCCAGACAAACCATTATCTCCTCGTAACCCGTAAATACCATCAATAATTTGCAATCTTCTTGTCATAACAAAATTCGACAACCTGGCAATTGGCCGCTTGACGACTGGGGGCAAACTACTTTAGCCACCTCTGTCCAATTCGTACCCTTTAAACGGCTCAATATTTTAAAAGGCGGGAGGGAGGCCCTGTGCCACTCAGCTGTCAAAACGCCTACGCCCTATCCAACGCCCCCCATAAATTATTACCAATGTTTTGAAGTATCACCCATTGTACCCCCGTTTTATCTATATCCGATCAAACGAGCGGAGCTTTCCGGTTTTAGCCTGTCAGCTACCTTGTTCTTTTTGTTTTTTTCTATTATAATTAAGAGAGAGCGGCGGCCTGCCAGCCTGGATAAGAGGGAGATCTTGTGATTTCTTCTTCCTTCTTTCTGGGAGAAGAACATTCTCGAATTTCAATGGTTTCTCACCGAGTTCCTGAGATCTCGCGTCCCAAAGTGTCAGCATAGATCCGACACCCTATATCTTAAATTAAAGATGGAGTATATAGAAACACGTTATAATTATCTAGAACATTCCTACGTTGCTCCCGGGGAATTATTCCAACGTAGTTGGACTGCAATGAGATATAATCACGTACTCGAAGCAGTAGTCCGAATTAAATCCGTGACTCGCTTCACAAATTACATGGGCGTTCTTGAATAAGTTCTGCGAGGGAGAGCTACATCGTATTCGTCTAAACTTCAAAACTAGCTAAGGTGCGAGGCGTTATAAGGTTCCCGAATGGGAATTCAGGGAACGGGAATGTATTGCATACGGCGATCTGATTCGGGGGCCGTCCGGTCGAATTTCCGGAAATAGTGTTTGTAATTTGAAACCGAGGTGAAAAGCCTGCACTTGTGTGTTGTGGGCCTGTTAATCCTGGACGCGGCTCCGCGTTTCGGGAAAGCGATGTAATTTCGGAGGGGTAATTTAGGTTTTGGGGGAGGGGTCTAACGCAGGCAGGACTATTTACAGGGAACCAAACAGGTCTGGAATAAGCTCCAAATTGTCGGTTGGGAGGGGAGGGGGATCTCCGCCAAATTACTGCCAGCCCAACTTGTAATTCGCGCTTACACCGACGGCCCGTTCGCATTCTGAACCGATGGAAACCCAGATAACGACGACCTTCCATTTTTTTTGTATTCTCGGCCCTATTATCCTTCCTCACGGCAGTCTACATACTTCATAGAAATAAGGCACCTCGATAAATGACCGGCCGAAACTCCGATTTGGCACTAGCCAGAGGTCATGCAAACTGCGCTAAGCGAAATATGTTTTCGTATATTTTATATTGGAAATAATGCGCATAAACCTCTCTTCTAAAAAATTCCACTGACTGTGAAGAAACATATAGTAGTATAACAGTGCTAACAAATATTATGTACCAATATTCCGAAATTGTCCATCCACGATTCGATCACTTATAATTCTAGTACCAGAAAGAGGTGTACTCTATACCTCACACAAATGCCTAAAACTATTTATATTAGAAACTGTCTGACCATGAGACCGCTGTCACACTAATAGTATCGTCGATGACCATTAATTATTGGAACCATTATTAGAAGAATTGCTTGTGACCTGCCTTAACTGTCTGGGAATCAGTATTATCGATACAAATAATAAGGAGTATTCAACATTTCGCTGTCTTTGTTATGGAAATAAAAATAGGACGCATCGACGGAAAGAACAATTTCCCCGTTTATTTCACAATATAGGGACTCCATATTAACAGTAAGAATTGGCCCCCGTACATATGACAGTGTTTCGGCCGCGGCAGGTGAGACAGCGCACCTTGAAATTTAATATTGGACAAACTGACGCTTTACTCTATTGCTTCCTATTCTTCATTCTGCTTCCTCGCGACTTTATCAGTGAAACGAAAATACGCTATAATAAGGCCTTTATTGCTGTCAACTTGAAATTTGTCATTTAAACCACTCGAATAATGGCTCTACTTCGTATTTATTTACACGTTTGAGCGTTGCACATGACAAACTTTTACATTCACTTAACAGCCATTTGTATTTGCGGTAAAGTACCAACAGTTCAGTCTGCTGTCTTCTGACTCTGCTTCGAGCCCCAGGTTAGGTTACAGTGCACCGAAACCGGATATTTAGGCATTCGTTTTGTTTTATCAGAAAGCTTTTGCTAACGTCTGGTTCAGCTGCACTGCGAGTAGACCAGTTCGGAAGATTATTAATCTTTTAATAGCACTTACAACCGTGTTTTAGACGTTTTCAATAACAACTTATTTTGTTATTGAACAACACACAAAACGATTTACATGGAAATTAGGTAATTTATTTCAAAATATTTCTGCTGTCTTCTAGTGACTGGCGAGCAGCCGAAACCGGTCTAGCAAAAGACCAAACCAGCGAGAGGAGACAGAAACACACAAAATCGACGGTATTTTATTTGGATTGTTTCAAGTCAACACGACCACCGTCTAAATATATTTCTATCTATCCTCTAAGCAAGTCCTTCTGGTGTGCGTCGAAAATCGAAAATTGAGGCCGCGGCTAGAATAGGCCGTCGATTTAAGAGGGGCCGCCAACATGTCCCCGACACACCGGCCATCACTCCCACCCACACACCCCTCGTACACACGAATTGCCTGTTCTAGCCCGTAAAACAGCCTCTATAAACACTCTGTACAAGTATACAAGTGAGGGTTGCGGTGGGAAAATACACAGCCGAGACAAACAGGCGGCACAAATTGTTATGGCCCCTACCACGGCTCTAATAATATATCTACTGTACCACTGCACATTTATAATATATTCGCCTCCTTAGAATTGTGTAATATCACCCCGTGATTTAGAACTGGACTGCCACACTGTCCTGGTCTTACGCTATTTATGTCGGCTTGACACCATCGTTCATTCGTTGCAATGTAAATCGTATTTTTTTGTCGGGATAACATATACAAGACAGGTACTATGCCGAATGATGAACTATCGAAAAAGAGAAAAAGAATCGGAAACCCCAACAACAACAATAAATCATACATAAACTCGAGAAGACAGCCACAGCAAGAGTGCAGGCTTTTGTGTCTTTAATTAATAAATTAATGAATGACCATCGTATATATCAATATTCGACATTACCTTCCCCAGCCAGGTGGGACAAGTAAGTATACTAGATATCAATCCCTGATTTAAATTAAAAAGCATTGAAATTTATGTCCAAGCGTGTACAGAAAAAATAAACTTTAACACGATATAGCCGTTGGTTAGGTTTTAGTATAGCGGTTTAGTATTTCCGTTCCCGGAAATTTCATTTCTGCTACCTGGGGTCTGACTCATAACAGTAAGTGTTTACGGAAATTGAATCCATTGTATTTCCTGGCAGCCACTAAGGAGAGTAAACGACACTGTCTAAGACCGTGCCCGCCGGTAAACCCGCGTCTCGTTAACAAGTTCGGCGAGTCGGTGATTCACCCGTACGATGTCCCGAACGTGCCACTTCAGTCTAAAACATTAGTCGCCATTATGAGACAACAAGTTCACTCATGTTTCGATGAAATTGCAAGTGATTCAGAAATTTCGAGACGTAGGTTCCCCTCCAGGACAGCGGTTCTGTCCACATACATTTTTACTTTTAATTTAATTTATTTTTCAAAAGAATTGGTGTATGGGCTATTTATGTACACTTTTTCTATAAACAGGCCTTTAGAAACGACTGAATGTTTCAGCTCAATTCGAACGAATTCAGAATTTAAATGTAACCTTCCAATCGAAAATTTGAATGGATTACGGGTGGACCAATTAACAAATAATTCCAGAACATTGTATACACATTGTCTGCATTCGGCATCAATACCAGACATGTGTTCTAGTTTCAACGGAACGACATGTATTTCAACTCCTCCACTGCCAGATGAGGTGTACCATAAAGAGACAACCAAAATGTTTTTAGTAGTAAGAAAAATATATTTCATTTAAAATAGACATCGGATATACAATAGTGCAATAAATAGAAATATGGTGTCAGTCGGATGCTCGTATAATATAGAGTGAAGGAATGTGAAGGAAGTGAAGTGTTACAGTTGACTGGCTGACGGTTATCCCAAGAAGCCGCCGCGGTGACCTCCGCGATGACCGCCGTGATGGCCTCCGTGGTGTCCACCGCGGTGATGGTGGTGGTGGTGGACGACGTGCACTTCCCTGTGATGAGGTCGTCCCAGACCCAGCAGGGGATCGGCGAATGCGCCGCCCATGAATACAAGACCAAGGCTCAGAACTGCCACCAGCTGTGTAACGCAAATTGGTTCAATTATAATGGCATCCTTGATCATTCAGGCGATTTACACGAAATTTTTAATATTTCAATATACAGCTCGACGTTTGGTCCGTGCAATTGAATTAATGCTAAGAATACACCGAACAAGGTGGTTAATCGCTATTAACCTTCGGTGTAATTACCCAGTTAACCTTAAAACGCACGTGGCATTGTACCCTGGAAATACTGGAATCGGAAGTTCACTGCTGTGGAGCTTTCTAGAAGGCCCTAAATATTTTGCAAACAGCAAGTGTTACAGTAATCTCTTAGTCACCATTGAATTGGTAATTTCATAATTGAAATAACTTAAAACAGACTGAACCCGCATGTTTGTATTAATATATAAGCCAGGCTTGAAGACAAGAGAACTAATATCGGGATGACTGTTAAGACATAATGGTAATAGATAAGATTAATATGGTAAATTTGAGAGCTACGTTTCATCTAGTATTGTAGTTAGATAGGTGAACCAAAGGAAATTTAGTGATAAAATAATTCCGGAGAGAAAGCGAATGCTAGGATGTAAGAATAAAATAAGAAATGGAGCATCGTAATTTCAATTAAGTCGTATTATAAAAAAGCCTTTGGTTCGATGTTCCAACTTGCTGCATTTTCGCCAAACAATTCCAGAGTTATTTAACATAAGAAAAAACATTCTTTCTTTCGCTGCTAGAAAAAGGTCGACTTCCACAAAAAAATAAAAACAGAATTCGTTCCATTTAATAAAGCATTTATAAGTGGAACAAGAGGGCAGCGGCCCCCTTTGAAGGCCCAGCGCTGAAAATCCCGTTTGTCCGAATTTACTGTTTCGGAGGTCATAAAAATTGTTAATTGCCGCCGCCGACCCCAGCTCGGTAAATTTAAGAGGTTAAACGGACTAACAATGGGGTCGGTACCCCCAGAAAGATTTCATCGGCCATTGTTTCCTCCACCCCCGAGGGATTCGTTCTGAATGTACCGCGAATATATTATAAGCGTGGAAAAGCTTTACTACGGGTTTATTAAGAGGCCCCAACCCCGAAAAATAAATTTATTCCCAAAATTTAAACAAAAAAAATTGCCGTCTTTCGCTAAAATAAATTCAATTGCCCGCGTGATTTATTCCGACTTAAATTTACATACATATTCGTTCTAATACAACAGCTTCATTTATAAGTAGAAATAATTTAACAGCAAGAGATTTATTTATTTGATCGCTCTCCCGTGCACATACTTTATCGAATATTACATGTGAAAATGTAGTGTAAGGTAATTTTAAATTCGTGTGTGGTAAGATAGCCAAAATCGTTTGCTTTAAAGCTAGCAATAAAAGAGATTGTTCCTCCTTTTTCTGGACAGTTGTTATTTAATTTCGGAACTCAAGAAGTAAATCGTGATTTACCAAGACACGGATTAATATTGTTACTTTCACTTTATTGGAGATAAAAAAGACATAACTGTGTCTCCATTTCAAGAACTGGTCCGGGTTCCAGCCGTGAAAGTGAAACCTAATTGCGACACGTCCAATATGCCCAATCAGTGTAAGGTGTGCGATAAAGGTTTGTACCGTAAAAAATATCCATTTCCTAAAGACGTGCCAATACATAGCGCTGGAGTGGTAAAAGTAAAGTCAATTTTTACTTACAATAAAAGTGAAGTTGGCCATTTTTGGTAGGCTGTCCTGAAAGTTTCTACTGTGTATTTGGTTGTATGGAACCTGCGAAGAGATTGAAGCTGTGGATGCCGGAGGTAAGAAGGGGCCAGATATATATACAAAGTCGAGGCGGGGGGCCTCCCCGCTCCATTATTTAGCGCACTTCCTATCCTTGGGATCTCCCCTACTCGATTATGTGGGATTTTTTTTCGCGTTTCGCCAGCTTCCTAGAGACGTACTTCCGGCGTGTGTGCGTCGGACTCAAGGAAAACGCGGCCCCATCGCCCTCAGGATCGAACCAGGATCAGTTTCCTTCCTCGACTCCTTGGTATGCGGTGACAATACCGGCCCACGGCGAAAATTGCCATCTATCAACTATCACCGCATGTGAAATTTTTGTTTCCACTATCGTATTCGGCCCATTGGCAGACCCTACTAATGGAATCATGTTACTAGCACGGTAAGTAATGTGAGACGCCTGTTAAAATAATATCACAATGTATCTTCTAGTGGAGAAACATCAGAAAACGTGACATCAATTCGTAGCTTAACGGTGCCGACAATTATATCCGATAAAATTAGATAGGAAAATGTTCATAGGGAATAGAACAATGACAAATTTACTTATTTTATTATTTGGACAAATTCCTGAACCCGAATTCATTCATTAAACTTCCCAATTAAACTGTAGATTTTTCCTTCGGGGCATCACTCGATTAAAAAATTATAATTATGGATTGAATTCTCAAGAACTTGTTGAGGCCTACTTAGACTACTACTTAACTACTTAAGCTCCCTCAGTAAATGGATTTCGAATGTAATAAAATATTTTTTTGAAATCTATGGAAATCCCTACAGGATTTGTCGACACATCCGACGCCCAAGGTGAGGAGTGTCATTATTGAATTATGTTGAAATGTCCGCGATGAATATTCCTTAATGATGAAGGCCAAATTACGACATTAATGAAAAATCATATTATAATGTTCAAATATCGTCGTTTTCATTGCTGTTTTAGGCAATATTCCAAAAAAATAAGTGACAACGCGCAAAACGGGAGCGATGATGTTTGTTTAATGTATTTAGTATATTGGAAATTATTACAAAAATAATTGCAAAAGTATGCAGGATTGGTTTCGCACCCTAGTGCATTACAACTTTATTCAAGCGTATGCTGTAAAATAAATAAATAAATTACTAATTTACTTACATATTAATTTCCTCGAAATTGCATTCAGTTATATTTAAACCCCCAGACTTTTAACCAAATGATTCAAAGGGACCCAAATTTATAAAAGTAATATGTTTGTTATGCAGCGAAATGGGGTCGCAGAAACTTCTGGATAATTGGGAACAGGGTTCTTTCTCTGATATTGAACTCAAATATCATTTTTAGGCCAAACAATCGAAGCCGAAGTTGTCTGGCGAATTAAATGAACTTTCCCTTCGAGCGTTAACATGGAACTGATTTTTCTAACAACCTATCGAGAGTAGAACCGACTTCTAGATAATTATAGGACAGGTTTATCACAATACTGTTAAGTATCGATAGGGAAAAGTTTTTAAAAATAAGTCACTGCAGTCCAGATTGATGATAGAGAAGATTCCTTCTAATTATGTACTCGCCGCTTAAAGCACAATACCCTTTCGAGTCTTGTGTTTTTATATTCATTATATATCATCGAATACATGAAAATGCTTTTGCACGTGTCAAGTAATTTCTTCAGCCCAATTTCAACTTAAGCAGCTCCTAGTTGGGAGGAACTAGAGCTCGCTCACTCTACTTGTTAGTAATTCTCATCACTCTTTCGATTTTCTGTCTCTCTACTGTCATGTCGGCTGTCGGAATAAAGTACCAAGCCAGAGCTGCCACTGGCTGACAACACGCTTCCCAGCCAGCAGACTAACGTAATTACCCCGACACTACTATAGACGGCGGCGAAATGACAACTAAATAGGCGAATGTGAACTGTTTAAACTGTTAAACTTATCACTTTGCTGACTGACCTAAGAAAAACTTCTCGCGGCTTTTAAATTTCTTAAGAGAAATAAGATCTGGCGACAGCCCACTCAAAATACTCTGCAGTAAAACTGCAGGAAACATAGTAGGGGAAATTGTGACAATTATCTTTACATTCTTCATTTACTTACTGCTCATGAAGCTGTCGTAATGTTAGACGACGTTCGACATATTAGTTGAATTTATATATGAATCATGACATGACTGCGAATTTAGATTGTTATTATTGCTGGACCACTCGGTGGGATTCATATTTGTAATTTAAAAAAACATTTTTGATTTATTTGCATACGTCATCTGTTGTTTAATGTCTAGCCAATGCTGTCCGAAGGTATCCATTGAAGGAGCCTTACACTTCCTTCCTGGTTTTGCTGGTATGGGGTCAGCCCCTTTTTTTCAACGTCCAAGGTGATGAGTCACGCAGGTGTAACTTGGATTATTAGTTCCACTCAGTCCGCAAGTGTGGGCGCTTGCGAACAATTTCGACCTCGAGTTTTAGAAAGATTTATCCAACAGTTCAGGAAACACATCTCGAGTCGTATTGCCTCGTTCGGCAGCGCCGAAGTATCTGCATTTTAATATTTTAGGTCGTGATAAATATTAATAATGTCCGCGGTACTAATCTTAATCTTCAAGCCGCGTAAAAATCATCGCGGCTGCGACCTCGATAACCGGCGGTTAGTACGCGGCAAATGCCGGTTAATGACATTATAGAAATAAACGAGCGCCTGCTGTATAAGGAATATGAAATCGAGAGTGAATTACTATCATAAACAAAAGATTGGTGAAGGTCTTTTCCCGTAACGATACTGTAACAAAATACCGCCTGTAAAAAAGGAAGGCCAACCCTCCCCAAATCCTTCTTTATATTTTTCCATGAACATATCTTACGGCTCACCGAAACTCACGGTTTACCGAAAGTATGCATTTATTCACAACATTTTACGCGATAATCGTCTATTCGCTAATAACATTGTTTATACATTAATAAAGTTGAATTGTCCTATTTTGTCCACGCGAATTTCATCTCCACGTAGAGACATTCGTGTTGTCCTGATGAAGTCAAAGTGACACAAGTTCCCTAAGTCAAAGTGGAGTGAACCCGAATGAGTCATTTGTTGAAAGAAAATATGTTTTTCGCCTTCCTACAATAATTTTCCTTACAAACTTAAATCCAGATCACTTGTAAGAAGGCAGAAACTGGAGTTTTACCATTCGAGAGTATTCTTTGGAGGATTATTGAGTTTTGAATGGACAGTCAGAGCATGCCTGTTAGGAATAGGCTTAGAACGAGAATGCTATTTGATTAATTGAGTGCGACCTACTTTCTTGTTTTTTTTTCCCCGTTGCTACTAATTGGCGGCCAGTCCACAGAGTTCGCCTCATTAGAAACGGAAAAACGGAAGACATTGAGAGATTGATTGCGTTCTTGTTTTCCTTTCTCTGGCCTAAAATATTGAAATATTCCATGATTTGACAAAATGTATGAATAATATATTACCTATGATATTAACCTATATCATTTTCTCGAGTTTACTAACATTTTTTTCCGTCCGTTTAATTCTCCAAAAACATGTACAAAAGAACACACCTTTTCTGAGATTTATGACTGTATGAAAATATTTCTGATTGCTTCTACGAAGAATTATAAATAAAACACTTCGTGTAACACTTTGGTGTGTTCCAAATACGCGTATTTTTCAATTTGTATTAAACTATAATAATTTCCCCGCCGGCGTTACTGTAGACAAATGACGAGAGGGATTGATGTTGGAGTGGTGCCGATTTTCGATGAAGTAACGGATGACTGTTGGAGATCGGAAGGTTGGCGGACCAGTTTGGGGCGAGCGGGCGGGAATGTGGGACGGGTCCTCCGTTGGCCACTGCAAAGGATATATTTTTGTGTTGTGTGCGCACACGCGTGTGTAAAACCGGGAGCGACAGATCGAGGAAGGAAACGGCGGCGGCGCTGGGCGGGGGTGGAAGGTTGCGAATAGCTTTTTGAAAGGGGACCGGCGGGGTGAAGGGCCTCCGCTATGCCGGAGATATTTTCCGAGCGCCCCCAACTATCCATTGTAGCTCGACCCCGAGAATTCGGTCCGACCGGCCGAATTACATCGAAAAAGATGGGGACGAGAGGAAAAATTAGAAGGGGGATATCGGCCGTGCGATGTTTTAACCCAGGCCGAAGTGTGCCTCTGCGAATTTGATAATTTACCTAAAATAAATTTTTCCGATAAGACACTGCATGAAAATATAATTCGGGCCGAGCGAGTGTAGTGACCTCTACAAAATTCAGTTCTGGGCCCGGAGGAGGATACTCGGATATAATAGGATGAGGCAACATCAAAGCACTCAGACAATACGCATGACGGGGTTTTCCCCTGGGCACCCATTTCCATCTCGCTTTCCATGCGCTTTTTCTCGTAGTCTGCCGCCAACGGTCAATCGGACCGATGATTCCAAATCTTAGGCCAAAATTCATCCCGCATTAGGTACAATAGGGTCCTTCAGTAAACCTATTGACCTTCTGTACTCTCAATAGTTTTACCAGCATTGAGGTGGAACCTCGTCACTTTGCTTGATTTAATTCTTGATACGTCTTTTGGAGTGTTCGGAATAGCATCACTCTTGGGCGCTATAATTTGACCTATTAGGTAGTAAGACTAATTATTCTTGATGTTAATCACAAGGCTGCGTTACTTTAATAGCTGGGAAAAATCCTCGTATTAATGATTCTAATTAGTTTTCAGATCCTTAATTAAACATCTCCTTAAAGAATGAGCACGGATACCATAGAAAGTAGATTTATTCCTGATAATGGCGAGAAGCCGAAACCAGTCTAGCATAAGATCATATAGAGTGACTGGCATTGTATTTATATTTTTGGTTTTTAATTCTTATTTTTAATACGAAAACTGAAACGTCAATAACAAAATATTTTCTCGTTTTCAGAGCTCGATGGCTTTACGAGCGATGTGGTCCGTCAAAACGTTGCCGAAAATAAATCGAATATCGCGTAATGTACAAGACGAGATTCACAAAAACTGGAAACTCCGACAATACTGAAAATGAGGGCACCAAAAAGGCTATAGAAAACAGTCCGCCCAAGAGACAAACCCACTTGGGCGTCAGCCCGACTTTTTCAATCCCGACAATTAAATATTGGAAAATGTTTCGGCGTCACGTCGGGGATTTTTTCCGAATTCCCGGCCGGTTTAATTTGAACATTTTTTAGGGTTTTTTAAAAATTGGGAGTTTCGAAAAAACTATCGGGATGCTTCAATCGATTACCCGTCGAAGTTCCTGCGGTCCGGGCCAGGGGGGGGGAAACAGTTCCCGCTGTACAGACGACAAAAAGCGAACGTTGCCACTTCATCACCGAATCCCGACGGTTCGCAGACAAAATCAATTTGTCTTCGAAATTTTGAATCCAAAAGTTGACCTAGCGTTCGATGAATCTGCGCATACATGCCCGAAACTATCCGACCGGAAACAGTGAACGTTCATTGTTTACCGATTGTCCGATCTTCCGAAACGATGGACGCCCGAATCGTAACATTTAAGACTGAATATTGATTGAAGTTGAAAGCTGTAAACTTGAACTGCTTGTTCAAAAAGTGGTATTGCGCTTTATGGCGCCCTTCGCCTGCCAAAGTTCTATTCCCAAAGTTCAAACTGGAGACGAAAGATCAACAATCTGGATAGGCCCACCGATAGAGGGCTCAGCCCAGTCACTCCTCCCGGCTTCTCCTGGTAATATCTGACCTTGCATAATTTTGCGTTACTGAATTAAATTTCTTTTTTTGATAAAGTATAATTTTTTCTCGCCGAAAATTATATATATATACACACTGTTAGCAGTAATATTAGCGACGATTAGACAAGCGGTATGTCGGTCGATTCAGTTTGTTCCAAGCTGAAAGTACCGCATTGGATGTGTAGGGGGGTGTGTAAAGAAGAAAGGAACAGTCGGGACACGGTCGTCGGAACGTCGGGAAGCTTGAGAACAAACATTACAGGAGAAAACTCCTTTCAGTGCCCTAAAGGGAACAGTTGAACTATCGTCGCACTCTTTCTTTGATGTTCGGCGGAAGGGAACTGTGTAAAGTGTACACCGTCTTGTTCAGCCCTATTCTCCATATCCGCGCTCCACCTACAAAAAATACCTAGCTAAGGTACCCGGATTAGTACTCCTCGACAGAAGATTCAAGGTGATTTGTGCTGGTTCAAGGATCACAAGGTATGCAAAGCATGGATTCAGGGGGTAAATACTGACAAAATAGTGTCGTTACAGTTATAAATCTATACCAATGCTGTGACAATGATATCTGGGTACTCTTTCCCAATTGGTGTAAGTGCCTAATTATATGATTGAACGCACTATTCGTAGTCTTAATTAGTTAGACTGTTTTTATTATAATTTCTGAGCGATACAGGATTGTCATGTACTAATTGATACTTCTTTAGAACTTTTTAAGAAATAACTGGTTGAGAATCTGTTAAAACTACAGAACTGGGCAGCGAACCGGGTTTATGGTCGTGGAAAACAAGGAATCTTTTATTTGCGGTAGAATAATAAAAGCCTCAATCAAGTTAATTGGAAGGAAGGACCCGAGGAACATCTCCCCGGGGATTGCCCACTAAGGCGTAAACCGGGCGGCAAAAGGAAAAAAGGACTTGAACCAAAAAAAGGAAGCCGGAATTCGCCCGGCTAAATGCCCCCCAAAACGACGTTGTCGTCGTCCAAATAAGATGGACTAGTTTTTATGTAGACGCCCGGAAGGACTACCCTTTTATAAAATTCGGTTTAATGACGCCGGCGTCGTAAAAGGGGAAAAAAGTTTTCGAGGAGAATCCGCACTGTTATAACATCCAGCCATTAACACGCAGACCAAATTGATATTCACTAAGTGGCACTGTTCGGGCAGAAAGAGGAATTAAGGTTGAATGACGGCAAGTTTCTTCTTGAGATGATGTCCCCCGGAAATGAGAGAATAATGACTTTTACTTCAATAAAGAATTATGCACTAATAATGCAATTAAAAATTGGGTTGAGAAGGTGTATTATTTTGTACAATATTCGGGGTGAACACACAGTGAATCATCTTTACGTAGCGGCCTTCTCGTTTGTTACCGTTTCCTACTAACCCTGACGGAATACTGTTGGGTAATGGGAACAAACTCGGAGGTAATGATTCTCGTGTCACGTCCTACGCTCCTTCCAGTAAATGCTCGAGACGAACTATGCTCTGTCACCGATCTCCTGTTATCCTACAAGAGCTAGCCGAGATAAAAGATAAACGATATTAGAAGTCAGTAGTACAACTATTTATTCGAGGATAAATTCAGTTCACTTTAACGACAAGAAGTTATTTAATAATACCTGTATTAAATATAATACACTACGTAAAAAAATATGCAGTTAATTATTATACTGTTATATTTATAAAACATTAAATTATTCGGTATTAGGTATATCAGTATATAAATTATAGTTGTGCCTTAAAATAAAAAGAAAAAAAGGAAATATGGAATCAGAATTAGAGCTATTTCTTTATTTGACGACTAGTTTATAAAATTGTATTACAAATCATTCAATGATTTAAATCATTTCAATTCCAATTTTAGCCGCTCCAAATAACGTTGACAATAATGAAAATATTTAGTTCATCATTCTTTAAAAAAATAATCGCTGTTCTCAAATAGCAAGAATCTACTGCGATGCTGTACCTTTTAAACGGATTCGTAAGAAGGGTAGAATGGCCGGTGAATATCGTTTCGGGACCAAGAGGAGCGACAAGAGCCCCGATTAGTTTCGCTACGCGTCCTCACATCTATCGTATTATATCATTGGAGGCAGCATTGAAATTATTATTTTCTTACTGACCGGATACTTGAGAAAAGTTCAAGGACCGCAAACCTTTAACCGGCCGTCGGCGAAACCGCTCGAACCCGTGAGAAATGCCGTACAGAGAAACGCACTGGTCACATTTACCCGCAATTTATTCTTCATTAATTATTACGGTTGTTGGTATTATACATCATTACTACCAGAACCCATGGAAATTCCTCGGAATAATATGGACCATGATGAAATGTTACAGCAATATAGAAAATTATTTAAAAGTGTATTAAATGTATAAATGTTACAATACTTCACAACATCTAATATTTACAGTAATATGCATGCACTGCATACATTGTGACACAGCCTACCATAAAAACCAAGCAATTACTCAAGTGTAACGTGTGAGCAAACAAAAAACAAGGTTAACACAACAGAATAATAGTTATTGTTGCAGATACATGCTCTCATGCTGATACATATTTTTGTATCTGTGTCTAAATAATTAATAACTTATTATTATAATGAACATATACACTTTTAGCTTTATCTAAATTTACCTCAAAGAAATTAGTCAAAGAAGTTAGCTATATTTGACGAGGTCGCCGACAAATATTTAACTACAAGCAAAATATGAAGCGTTGGGATTTTCCCCAGTTGCGACTGCATGTTGCACAAAAATATGCACAATATGGTAACCAACATTGAAAAAAAGTTGGAAGCGCCCGACGGCCTTCGTGCGTTTCCCCCACTTCCTAAACGAGGACCCACCTACGCCCCCCTGGTCACCCTCAGTTTTTTTCCGGACTTTTCCTCTTGTTTTCCGTTTCTCTATCCCCGTTTGCAAACAGATGGGGGCAAGAGCGGGGGTTACTATATAAACTATCGGACCCATCACCGAGGGTCTGACTTTGCGAGGCGACTTTTCGGACTCCAACAGTGCGAAATGTACTACAAGGTCTTGGTATGTATGCCAGTTACTAAATCGTCAGTCGGGAGCGATTAGAATCGTTTTAGGCTTTAGGTATACGCGCAGAAGCTTTTGGGAAGCCAACCTTTCTGTAGACTTTCCCTTATTGTCTCGATTATTAGGGCTCTAATTTGAAACATTACAATTCCATGATTGTACTAAGTGCAATCCGCAATGCAAATCATTCTATCAGTATCAGAAGCTTACAGTATTGTCAGTGTCTCGCGGTTAGTCCCGCACCTGTTACAATTTTAAAATTGTTGCCGATCACTGATTTGTTTTGCACTAGGTTTTCTCAGGCCATCATTTTCAACGGATAAGAATTCAATACTCTTCGATCGTGCTATTTACACGGCGTTACGGTATTTACGCTCGCCATTCTAATTCAAAATAATCCCTTAGTTGTGTGTTGTGGCTATGAGTACAAAGAGTGTACAACATCTACAACTTAAGAGCGAGAATAGTTATTACGCATTCTACTTACGATTGCACTGATTACCATTAAGTATGTTTACTCCGCCTAGGATTCTGGCCGAAAAAAACGTTTTAAGTTACGGTAACAGTAAGGGCAGGAGCGGTAGTACTGTAAATGAGATGTTACTGTTCTCCACCAAAAGTGCATTCGTTTTATCAAATCGCGCTGTTACAAAATGTAATTTTAAAATCTTCCAAAAACTTTAAAGTCAAACATATGTCCGTAAGTGAGATTCTGATGCTACTTCTGATATTCTTGTGTGTATGATTATCGGTTCCAGTTGTTGGTGATGTGCCTGGTAGTTCTACTACTTCTGGGTTTGAACGGAGCTGATGGACAGTTTAGGGGACGATGGCGTCCCCCATGGCGTCCCCCATGGCACCCACGGCCTAACTATTGGCCCCGCCCATGGTACGGATAAACACTCGAGAAAATATTTACTCACCGAGCAGCTGTTGTTACAACTAATACATAAAGAATCAACAACATTCAATGGAACGGCAGTTGCGGGCACTAACATAGAAAATAAATGGCTTACTTCTCAATAAAGATTTAACATTACCTCTAGGCCTTTAATGATGTCCAAAAATGAAAATTTCTGCATCAAAGTCCAATGTATAAGTCCTACCTGTATTCCTATTTATAATATAAGAAAAACTACCAGGAGTGGAACATTTAATGGAATATTAGAGTTGAATGCGATCAAAAGGTGATCGCATAATGATGATGTTATTTTTATTCGCTGTTCACCCTTGGTCCTTTCGAGTTTTCGGTGACTAAACTTTTACTACCATAGAGAGCGAGTAGCGAGGGAAGTAGCACTGTCTTCAACTTTACCCGCTGGTGCAAAGCGTGACAGCGTCAATACATTTAGCCAGCTGGGTAGCAACGAATAATTTTTAAGCGGCTAGCTAGCATTGTAGCCCAAGTATAATTCAGTCTCTAGTAGTCAACACAGTAGGTCAGATCAACAATGGTTGAGAGAAAAGTGGTGAGTGTACACTCGAAAGACGCGTATTTTTTTACACGTGAGGTGTGGAAATTCCGCTTAGAGAAAAAATTGTTTATAGTCAAAAACCACTGCTTTAATGTATATCGAAAGATATTCCAGTTAATTCTGCCATTAATCGTACTAGTTTAGCGATTAAGCGTTCTAACTGCCAAATGGTGCGATAAAGTGAACTTGAACATTAGACATAAGGCTGTCTGAAATATACCATCATCAGTCGACACGCGTTAAGTACAATGTCACACAGGTAACCAAATTAATCAAAGTTGAACAATGTATTCATACCAATGTTGAGTTGACAATATAATAACTAATACATAATTTAATATAATTCTTATATCGAATATAATCATCTTCATCAGAGCTGTGTGGAACACAGAGCACCATCACTCAAAGACTACTAGCAGCGACATATTAATTTATGATGCATTTGACTCAGTTGAAATAAGTCAGATTTGGTAATAGTATTCTGATCGATGAGCGGAGGTATCGACAACTTGAACTTGAATTATCACTTAATCTGTTGGGATCGCATAATACTGTGGGAAAAACTTCGGTCATCAGCGGTTGACCGCCTACAATATCGGGATTATGTCTGTGTTCGGAAACCACCTGAGCGAGCCCCAGTGGATGGGGTTCTTTCCGTTCCTTCTGGGGTCCTCCCGAGTGTTGTCTGCTTCCGACGTTTCAGAACTCCTACTGGTTCCATCGTCAGGGTCCGACTCCGGGAAAACTGCTCCGCCGGTTCCGAACAATTGAAAGTCAACAACAAAATTGTCGACAGGCGATAGAACAGTGAACAAAACTGCAACAATTTAATCCAAACAAAATGGTATTACGGTAATACCATATAAAATGGTATACGGCGGTAAGACGCAGAAACCAGTCGAGCATAGGACCTAAACAACGAGTGGAAACTAAAAATGAATGAGTAATGACATTTCAAAACATCGTGGACCCCTTTGCAGGTATCCCAAATTAATTACAGATCGTTTTTAACCAGTGGTAAAACTTTTTCTAATAAAAATAGCAGAAATGTTCTCATAAAAGATTGAATTCTCTAAGAAACAGATTTTTGTCTAATTCCACGGCGGTTTTTGGCTAAACCCTACAAGACTACCGTAATCTGTTCACATCTACAAACGCAATTTTATGTTTTTATTTTATAGTAAATGAAAGTAAGTTTTCCTCTTCTTGCATTGCTTTATGCTGCGATGCAATAAATAGACTGGGAAAAAAAAGCTGAAGTTACCAGGCGGCCTTCGCGCCTTCATCCCCCCACTTCTGAGACCAAATTTCCTACCCCCCTTGATTTTCTTTTTTCTTTCTCCCCCTCTTCGTGAATTTGAACGATTTCTCACTTTTCTGACCTTTTTGACTGTACCCCTCCGACTGTGTGGTGGGGGAATGAATGAGAGAGGACCCCATAAGAAGGGGAGACTCGGCGCGCGGTTTCCGACTCGGTAACGCGGCATTTCTGACTCCGCCGGCGAGAAATGTACTACAGGGTTTTGTTGGTATGTATACCAGTTACTAGAAAGGTATTCCGGACAAATTAGAAACAATATATCCCATTCGCAGCACTATATTGAATAATATTCGAGATTATTTCCTAATACCGGTCTGTTACTGGCCTGTCAACCTTCCCTCAAACATCTTGGTGGGAAATTAATTTTAAACAGCCTAAACATTGTTGAAATTTATTAAGATGAATTTTATTTGTAATATAAATTCGAGTAGTAATACAGTGGAAGTATTTACGTATCGGTGCTGACGACACTTTTACTGTATTTTGGCTATTGAGATTATGATTTCCTCTTAATGTTCTTTTATCGTTTGGAATTCAGAGTGTTCTTTTTTGGGTACTCCTCATCCAACTTCGTCCTTCTTCGTTCAGGACTTAGAACACGTGAAGTTTCACTCAGATTGCGATATTCGTAAAAAAAACACTATATTCCGGCATTTGCTACCAACGGTGACTAAAAACAGACGCCCCTCGGGAGAAAAACGTATACCTTAAACAAATAATAATTTTCGCCTGTCAATGAGTGCCCCCATATCTCTAGTTTGTACCGTTCTTTTGGTCCTGTTCCAGTTGGGGGTTCTGAGCGCAGGGGTTCTACTGCTCTTGGGAATTGGCGTCGCCGACGGACAGTGGAGGGGCGGAGGATGTTGCAGACCGGGAAGTTTTATTTACCGCTACCCTCCGAGAGGCCCATTCTTTAATCCGAGACGCTTCGGATAAACAGTCGGAGGAATATTAACCAAACTTTTCCAACAGTTCTAACACAATGAAAATAATTTCAATAGTTAAACGATAATTAAAAACGACGGTGGTGGGTAGTATCACGCACGCGCAAATCTTCCCTTCGCCCACTTACCTATCTGCATCTTCCTGTTGCGATATTCCACTGACGGGGGACTTCGGCAATGGAATACGATGTTATAATTCTTCTATCAAATGTAGCTAATTTCTGCGAACATCTCTATATAAATTCTGTCGTTCAAACCTGTGTTTTTCTACTTCCTCACACAACTACAAATTTACAAAAGCTTTATTTTTCTATGAATATATATAGTAAGTCGAAAACGATGTACAAGTGATGAGTTTTACATGCATTCCGGCCCGCGTGCCTTACAACATATATGTACATACGTTTTAGAACTTCGAATTTGAATTTTTGTTTTGAATTTGAATGTTTCGAATATTTGAATTTTGTACAATTTGGGATTATAGTACAATATAATCTAGTAATTGGTATTCTATTAAAACTACTGTCTTCGTGTATGTCTAGAAATTTATAAACATTCGTCGTATGAAATTTTGTGAAATATTGCATTTCAATAATTCACGATCCACCACATTCCATTATTAATGCTTATTTAATTCCTCAAATAGTAATGAAATAGCAAATGGTATAATATTTCGTTCTATTCAAATAAAATAATTCAAAATCGCCCGATTCAATTGGCTTGAAATAGAAATGTGTAGCTCTTTGAAGAAACATTGCTCAATGTTACAGAAATAAATTTTGTTCCATCGACGACTATATTCAAATAGTTCAAACTCAGAATATTAGAAGTAATTAGCACTATTTCAACATTACATGTAATAATAAATGGTTTATAAGACATTTTGTAAATTTCCAAAGGCAAAAAATATTTCCTCAAATATAAGAGTCAACGAAGATGCTCAGCTCAAGATACTTTTTCTAGTTACAAAATAATAATTAAATAAAACACGCCACTACTTTCCAATAAGCACAAAAGAAAATAAACGAAGAACAATATGCCAGATATTTTATATTTAAGGAGCGGGTTGGTAGCTAATCGTTTCCAAGGGGAGATAATACCCGCCGATTCATTTGAAAGCTGGAGACTGGGAGAGCCGGTACTTTTCCCCGATGCCGGACGGACGTTGTTTACGGTCGGAAATGGCGGAGGGGGCGCCCAACAAAGGCCGGCTCCAAAACTGGGCCCAGATCAAAGGGGCCCGCCCCATTGTCTGCCGCTCTCCAAGACTCCTATTCAGTTTTCAGCCCCTTGAAATCTCCGAGCATTAGTTATATCCCATCTGATACAAAAGTTGTGCGAGTATACGCCGGACTTATCATTTTAAAGCGTCCTTTATGAGCAGGGGGGGGGGCTTTTATATTGGGGCTTGTTGTTCAACGCGGCCTAATTTGCACGCCGTCCGTTTGTATCGATATGCCGGAAATTCGCCTTCATGCCTGACACATCACTTCGTCCAGCGACAGTCCAGTTAATGCATTCAGTTGGTTCTCTGCCGAAAACCGCAGAACTATTTCTTCGACTTCTTGGTAAATCTTGACCGGGAAGTTCGTTAGTACGCCTATTTTCCTACCGTTTAAAAATAATCGGTAGGAACTAATCGCTGCGTCAAGCGAATATTTTCTGGCCCAATCGGGTGTGCGGCACTCCCCGGCATAATAACGTCCACTGTGTGGCAATGTTTCAAACTGAGGCACTTATGGGTCATACAGTGTAGCTATACTAATGTGATGCGCCTACTGCAGAGTAAAAGTGCGATAAAACACTTATTTACTGTAATACAACTAACATATGATAACAGGTATCAACTTTGACCTAGAAGGCCCCCACCCTACTGGAAAAACGGTTTATATAAAAAGGTATATATATATATATATATATATATATATATATATGAAGATATTTAAATAATTTTAATGATGATTTATATAATAGTAATTCAAAATAAATTGTCAAGACTTTAATCTCCTAAAGATTACTTGAAGTATAAATTTTATTAAATTATTTATTTAAATAAAGAATACAATAACTTCTGGATACTACTTGCATTACGTAATATATTACATTTTAATTCAATATAAAAATGTTAACTTTACTGAAACATTTGACTGAATTTCAATATATTACAAATTCTTGTATAAAATTTAATTGAAAATATACATGTATGTAGCTTCTGGTAATAACATAATTCAAGGATTTATGCGGGATTATTAATCCATAAGAATATGAAATTGAAGACCTTGAAAATGAAAAATAATTTGGACTATTTAAATATATGATCACATTCAGGTATTTGACATAAACGATCCTTTCTGTAACCCCCCTTCTAATACCTGTTAGTAAATCTGGCCTGTTATTAACATGACAAATACAAATAAATATTTAATTATAAAGATAAATAAATACATAAAATATACTCAATTTTTTTGTAAATGCTAAGTTTACCTGGAATCAATTTCCAAACCTGGAAATTATTCAACTGTAATAACTGAGTTTAAAATTGAAAATAGCATTTTGTAGAGACAGAAAATGTTATACAAAATCGAATTCTAAAGAAAGAAAAAATACAAAAACAAAAAATAAAAACAGTATTTAGTTTTTTCACTTTTACCTGAATATATTTTGATTTCATTATTATTAAAAATATTTCTTTGGATCTGTAAAAATAGAAAACTACTTTTCCTCTTTTCCAAATTATGATTTCATAATATCACATTAAATTACTGGAGTTGAATGAATATTAATAAAAAGATATTGCTACAGAAATCATCACTTGCTCTCAGCAAGTACATTATTTATGGGAACTGCATACTGGTTTAGTATATTTAAAATAAAATGTATATATGAATGATTAATATATGAATTTAAATTGAACATATTATTTAAATAAGTAAATTAATAAAATTCATATTTCAAATAATTTTTAGGAGATTACAGCAGTTACTGTTTATTTTGAATAATTTATGACTGAACCATAAAATTATTGCAAATTAATATATATATATATATATATATATATATATATATATATATATATATATATATATATATATATATATATATGTGTGTGTGAGACCAATAATAAAAATACTTAAATCAATAATAAGAACAATACCACCACATTAACTTCAGTGATTTTATTTTATTAACTAGTTGTTTAATTAAAAGTATAAAATTTTCACACTAATATTCTCAGTTTTGATGGAAAATGATAATAATAATAATAATAAAATTATAATTTAATGTATCAGTGAGTAATATTGAATTAATATTCATTTTTATATATGTTTATCTCTAACAGTGTGAACACATTATTAATAATAGATTTGATTGTTGAATATATTTAAATATAAAATTTTGAAATCAGGTAAGTTCTAGACTATTTGAATTGTTAATGGCAAAATATCAAAAGATTATTATTTGGAAGGGAAGAATAATTGAATAAGTGAGTAGAAAAATAAAGAATAATGGTGAAATTTAATGATCTACTTGAAAAGAATAGTTATGTAGTTCTATGTAAAATTAAATGGTTTGATTTTTTCTTAATGTCGTGTGTTCATCTCTTTCTTGTGTATTTCTCTTAATATAATAGTAAAAAAATTAACCAATTTTCCAGCATTTTTAAATAAAAAAATAAATCATGCTCAATTATTCCATTCTGTAGTGATTCTGAAGATGAATTTTAATTTTAACATCTATTAACTGTTGAAAGTAATAATGCCACAAGAATACCATATGAACTACAATAGGAAGAGGAGAAAATAGTGTGTGACCTCTGAGAGTCAGATAAAGTCCAGTGGGGGTATTTTGTTTCACTAAGGGGAATTACAGGAATGTATTTCCTTCAGCATGCTTCCAAGAAACTTCTCCAGAGCCTGTTATTAAATTGCTCCCTATTAGACAGATTTCAGACTCTAATTAGGAAGCAGAAAAACTGGGAGGAGTGAAATAGACTACTGTACTCTATTTGAATTTATGAATCAAAAAGAAGTTTACACGTTTGTGATTTTCTTGGCTATCTTTCCTAAACCAATATATATATATATATATATATATATATATATATATATATATATATATATATATATATATATATGCTCATGCATTCAAGTCTCTTTAAGAAGTACATCATTCAGCTACACAATATATATATATATATATATATATATATATATATATATATATATTTATTTATAGAGAAATGTGATTAAATAATATATGTGTACATATATATATATATATATATATATATATATATATATATATATATATACACAAATACCGATATAAATTTCATATTTGTCTGAGATATACAAAGTTGTCTGACTAATTAAGGAGTATCAGATTTCATTTCTGCATAAACTGCAGAAAAATATAAATTTTGTAATTATAGTAGTTCAAGTGAACTATATAAACAGTGTTATAGTGCTCGCAGTGATATACGGCCGATCGTGTACTGTCTCCAGTTCCTCAAATGAACAGATCACCGTCGATATCGAGTATAGTAATGTGAACCCAAGTCGCATGCAAAATGCGTGTGTGCGTGCAAGTGACTGGAGTAATTGTAAAATATTATCTAGTGTTTATATTATGTAGTTATATGGTGTTTATATAGCGTATATAAATTAGTATATACATTTAGGCATGCATTACCTAACGTTTGTATATTGTAGACGATATACTTATGTGCATTTAAAGAAAATGAATTCATAAATTGGCAAAAGCATCGTGCCCCCAACCTGAAGACTCCGGATGCGAAGATCCCGGTGGGGGATCGAATTTTCTATCGAATTAATATTAAACTTGTACGTATTAATCGAGAGGTTATTTTTTAATGAAAATTAAATTAATCTCACATATGTTGTGAACAAATGTTAACACCGATTGACCTTTTCTGTAGCTGTTATCTGACACAGAAAACGTTCATTTCCCATTACGAAATATTTCTCATCAACCGACAATAGTGGAACGAAAAGGGGAATCAATAATACAAACAGATAATGTTCAAGGTCCGACGCGCTAGATAAACCAGATTTTGCACCCGGATCAGCCTTGACATTGGCAAATACTTGACATTGAATAACTAAACAAATATTAGAAAGCATAATAGTAATAAAAATACCTGTATATTTTCATCGTAAAAATATGTTAGCGGTGTCTTCCAACATCAAGACAATCGCAAAGATTACATTTGCACATGAACATATTAAACGTTGCTTTAAGATACTAACGAGTTTCAAGAATATCAAATAATTTTTAAAAATTTGTTTCGACTAAATATATCTAAGATATATTTAGTCTCAAAACAGGCTACAGTTACAAAAAGGCTACATTATGAATCCTTATATGCTAGTAAAGTGTGGGCAAGGACATTTCGATATTTCCAGTAACGGATTGAAATTCGACACGTTCCACTTGACGCGGGGCCACCGTCCCCATTTCCCTTTTCCGATCGATTTGCCCATCGCGAGTTTATAATCCCGAATTTACTGCAACACCGATAATATTCTCTATGGGTATCCATAATCTTTTACTCCGTCCATTATTTGTGCAAAACTATTACTTGCATGGTTGGTCAATTTTCTTTTCTAGTTCATTCTATCTTCCGGTTGAAAGTATTGCCTGGCGACTGGCTCATTAATCGTTACATCTGAACTAATTTATTCTTTACCGTGGACTCATCGTGGACATCTTCGTAAGATGTACTCCTTCTCGTATTCCAAGCAAAGCAGCCTATTCCTGCCCCTGAGTTATCGATTAGAGAAGAATGAAATTGCCTCCGTGAGACACTCGATGATATCCATTCGGAAATAGTGACATATGGCCGAGAAGGTAGCTTTTCACATAATCCGCCTGTAAATAATGAAATAGGTATACAAACCATGTCAAATCATACCTGAGATACAATACACGTATTCGAAGTTAAATTTCACGAAAATATCATTGTTAACCATTGAGTTGCCATAATATCATGAACCATTGTTGACCGACTATGTGACAAATTGGGGAAAAAACTTTTTCGGCTCGATTTTCGGTTAAAAACCACTTTTGAGGCCCGAAAAGATGTTTTATTCATTTGACACTTTCGAATGATGTTGGAAGCACTTCAGTGGCTCCAAAACGCTCGGCTTTCCACCCGGGGGAAAACCAAAGTTTCAAGGTTTTCCGAGTTCCTTTTAAAGTGAAAATTTCCTCATTACAATTAACATAAATTTCTTTCTGGAGATCCATTGGCAGATATATAAAGCTTGGTCCACGAGTTCAGCATCAGAAGGGTATCCGGAGTGAGATGTTCGGACACAGACTGGTGAGCGCTGATTTTGTTTAAGACAACCTTATTCGGATTAATATTACCTCCGCCAAGAGTGTAGACACTCGATACCCGAATTATTTAATTTTTCAATGTGTTAATAATTTATGCGTGTAGATTCTTCTTCCAATTTCCACTTGTAACTAGATCCTCATGGCCCAAAACGGGCGTCATGTTAAACAGTCCCCTCGAGGTTTCCGATTAAACCTCGGAATTTAATTAAGTTCATTACGAATGGAAAATAAGTATTTTGAGTGTTAAATGGCATACACGCTCCTGGAATTTTTCAAAACGGATTAATTTCGTCAAGAATTTTTTTCATAATAACAACTATATTAGAATGTTAATATTAAATTTTTTCAAGCAAAAGATATTTAGTGTTGTATTAACAATAACGCCATAATTTAATTTCTAAATTCTTAATACTCTATTAGATATATTTAGCTCTTATTGTAGCTGATTTCCTTATTTCAGACTCTAGTGCTGTTGATATCGGGGATTGCCCTGATAGCATTGTCAACATTGGGGGAATGCGCGCCTCAGTTCGGTCAAGGTAGCGGCCACGGTAGTGGAAGCGGGCACGGGCACGGTAACGGGGGCGGAGGCGGCGGTGGAGGCGGTGGTGGAGGCGGTGGCGGCGGCGGCCCGGGCTGCTCCGGCAGCGGCTCCGGCTCGGGCAGCGGCTCTGGCAGTGGATCGGGAGGACCGTTCGGAAGCGGCGGCGGCGGAGGAAGCGGCGGCGGAGGCGGCGGCGGAGGCTGCGTTCGACGGGGCTAAACGCCGGCCCGATAACTGATTAATGCCTCATGATTTTCATTAAAATGCCGAATTAAATATAAAGTTATATCGTTCAAAATCTACCTTTGTTCTTATTTTTAAACCTCCCCTTATATTTTAGATTTAGCAGAAATCAATTGGTTATCGTGAGTTTCAACACAAACTCAACAAACGGTTTACAAGTTACAAGGCTTTTCTGTGAATATAAATCTGTGTAATCGCTCCCTCAAATTTTTGTTGTGATTTTTATATTATTATCTAAATTCCTGCCCCCAGAAGGAAACGGTAAACAGCATTCGGGGTGGCTTGGAAACACAGGAAAAATCCTGGGACAGGATGGGTTCAACCTCTGGCAACCGAGGTTCTTAGCGGTAGCCAGTCACTGACAATTCAAGTTTTGGCAGAAAACCGCTCATTTTCTCAAATTGTTGGCTGTCTCCTTAGCGTTTCCCCAGCCAGTACTGGTAGGGAACGCGGCGAAGAAAACCCGCCTCACTGATCGACTCGTTAGTTGACCTATGCCAAAGATCCAAAAAAAAATCCACTTTCTGTTCTTTTTTTATTTTCAATAGTTTTCAGCATTACTACACTTTATTTTGACCTATAACATTGTCGAACAATGCTCATTATTGCTGTTGTTATTGATTTTAAGGTGTAATGCTCAACCAAAAATTCTGCCCTACCTGTGTTTTCATTTTTATTAAAAAAAAGTTTAATTGTTATTTTTCAAGAAATCCTTTTATTTGTTACCCGCCATCTTCTTATGTAAGCGGGTAGACCTTAATGGAGGACTTTGCATAGCGGTGTTTCATTTTACGCAATTCAAATCAATTTAACTAATAGAAAGAAGCATAAAATTATTTAAGAGAAAACTAAAGATCAAAGTTCCAATACTTGGGTGTCTCAGAAAATAAGGATACGAAAATAAAAAATAAATATTTCATTTAACTTATATGTTAGTTATTATTAATTTTGCGTTTTTATTTTTAATTTTCATCATGATTGTCCCTTGAACCCGTGACTTTATTAAATTTTATTCTAAATTTATAATTTCATTTATTAAATATTAAATTTATAGCATTTTAGGCTTGAAAATGCTAAATGCGCAGTTATGACAAGCCTATATAAAGGTGTTTTTATAGGCTTTTGTACGTTTTAATAGCGTGTATAACCGTATTTCAGGCGTTTTCAATTACAACTTATTTTGTTATTGAACGAAACTCAAAAAAAATTACGTGGAAATTAAGTAATTATACTAATTTATTTCAAAATATTTCTGCTGCCTTGCTTCAATTTTATGCGTCCTCTGTGAAATTTAATTAAGATAATTTTTTAGTGAAATTTTTTTCAATCATTAATATGTCAAAATTTAGCCATACCAACTCCACCCTCTTGGGGGCGCTAGCGTGCACGTGCACCCAACGAACTTTAGTTGAGTGCATCCCCGCGCCACCCTCAGGGGGGCGTTAGCATCGCGGTGCTCGTGCACCCAACGAACTTTAGTTGAGTGCATCCCCGCGCCACCCTCAGGGGGCGTTACAATTGCGGTGCTCGTGCACCCAACGAACTTTAGTTGAGTGCATCCCCGCGCCACCCTCAGAGGGGCGGTAGCATCGCGGTGCTCGTGCACCCAACGAACTTTAGTTGAGTGCATCCCCGCGCCACCCTCAGAGGGGCGGTAGCATCGCGGTGTTCGTGCACCAAACGAACTTTAGTTGAGTGCATCCCCGCGCCACCCTCAGAGGGGCGGTAGCATCGCGGTGTTCGTGCACCAAACGAACTTTAGTTGAGTGCATCCCCGCGCCACCCTCAGAGGGGCGGTAGCATCGCGGTGTTCGTGCACCAAACGAACTTTAGTTGAGTGCATCCCCGCGCCACCCTCAGAGGGGCGGTAGCATCGCGGTGTTCGTGCACCAAACGAACTTTAGTTGAGTGCATCCCCGCGCCACCCTCAGAGGGGCGGTAGCATCGCGGTGTTCGTGCACCAAACGAACTTTAGTTGAGTGCATCCCCGCGCCACCCTCAGAGGGGCGGTAGCATCGCGGTGTTCGTGCACCAAACGAACTTTAGTTGAGTGTTATTATTAAAAATAAAATTGAACTTGATTAAGATTTGTTTTATTTCATGTTGTTTTTATTGGAAAATAAAGGGCTTTGTTTCGACTGTATTACCTTAGGTACGATCAATTATACTTTGAGGTACGTTGCCTTAAGTGTTATCGGACCTAAAATCGAGTTGCGTCTAGGAGAGATCCACATAATAAAGTCGTGAACTGTTTGTAGTTAAATGAGTAGTTGATTGAGCAGTTCAATAATTAGTGACATTTTCTGTACTTGCCTTTAGTAGGTGAAGCCGTTCCAACTTCCAACGAAATAAGCATAATAACTATCACTATTAGAAACAAACATTTGTTTAACGAACAAATTTAACGAATTTATTTGGAAAAAATGAGTCTATAATGTTCGATCAAAATGATCGATCACGGCTCACTGGTGCGTTAAAAAAACAACAAACCGGCTTTCCACCAGGGGGGAAAACACACGGTTCAAGGTCTGTCGATCTACCTTTGACATGAAAATTTCCTTCTCACAATTATCATAATTTTCGTTGGGATCTGGTAGTGGGGGAGGTAAGTGGCCAATATATAAGTGCCGGCTGGGTCCACGGTAGCAGCTTCCGACCGGGGAACGACGACCGGAGAACCCAGAAACCAAAATGGTTGGAGGAAAAGTGGTGAGCACTGACTTTGTTTCAGCACATAACTTTCGACGAAAATTTATCCAGCTAGTAACTTTAGTCGAAAACAATTCCTGTCTGGAAACTGTATTCGTTTTCTTCGTTTAATTTTTAGTTCGTATTGAATATTAGTCTCTCTAGAGTGCTGTGTTACTTTTCATATTTCGCTATAAATTTGCGTTCTTATTTTTCCTTGACAGTTCATTTAAAATTCATATATATTTTGATTTAAATACCTCAACTATAAATGCAGCGGTGACTGTAGTGAGCAAGATTGGCCAAAACTACATATATGATTTGAATTTATTGATCTACTCACTTTTTATCAAAAGTTTTGTTCATAATAATATTTCTTATACTTTTAAAAGTCTCATAATCTCGCCCATAATTATCATTGCTGTGTCGGTGCTTGTACAATCAATCAGAACCAGCGTACAACAATCCTGAGAATAACCGTAATATGAGCGTTTTAATTATTCAAACGAAAAAGGGACAGTGCTTAGTCGAAGATTAGTGAAAAAAATTGCTCCAATGGCTGAGACTATGCAAACCAGCAAGGAAGCCTCAGATGGGTTAATAATTGACTTTTTTTCTTTCAGTCGCTGGTGCTGTTGATAGCGGGAATTACCTTGATAGGGTTATCAAATTTTGGGGAATGTGCGCCACAGTTCGGCAGCGGTCACGGTCACGGTCACGGTAATGGAAGCGGGCACGGGCACGGTGTGGGAGGTGGCGGAGGCGGAGGCGGTGGCGGCGGTGGCGGGGGCGGTGGTGGCCCCGGCTGTTCGGGTAGCGGATCAGGCTCGGGTAGCGGCTCAGGAAGCGGCTCAGGTGGCATTTACGGGAGTGGCGGAGGTGGTGGAGGCGGCGGAGGCGGGGGTGGCGGTGGCTGCGGGGGCGGATTCCCCAGACCGCTACCATACAACCAACGCAAGCCAGTGATTCGCGGGGGCTGAAGGGCTCCCATCGTCCGATAGCTGTTGTAATAACCATTAAATTTAATGTTTCTAATAAAACACGATCGAAAAAAACGTAAAATGTATGCGTACGAAATTTGTCCTTATTCCTACACCTACTGCAATAATGAATTCTTAAATTAATGCCGTGGAGAAGTGATTACGTTAAGTATGATAAAAATATCTTGTTGCGCTCCGTGCTGAAATAAGTTTACATGAAAATTGGTAGACGATTCGATCGCCAGATAATTTCCTCCAATGTCAAGACAACGGATATGCAGAAGGAGGTATGTGTTTTGTAATCATTTCATTATTCTCAGCGTGTCTAGGGAAGCCTAGGAGACACTAAACAGAATGAAATGATTTTTAAAAGATCCGCCTCCTATGGGACGAGAAGTCCCAGGTCTACGCCCCGAGATATAGCGACGAGAGCTCATGGTCATAGCTTGAGTCAACGGGTAATTATCCCTCTAAGGTAATAATTTAATAATACGTTATTAATGTTGTATGATAATTAATACATATCTCAGTATTATATTATGATCAGTATGCTATTATAAATGTATTGTAATAGAAAATTTCCAAATATAGGTATTGACGAGCAGACATAAACAAAAAGGCGTAGAGCACTACCAAAGTAAAAGCAATGAATACAAAAATATAGCATTCTTCCTGTAAAATATAATTATTTAATTTTATTAATAATATAAAATTACTATTTAGTACAATGATAGATTAACTGAAATCGCTATTAAATATTACAACAGTACTCCTGAGTAAAAGCCTTGTTAAGCAATGAATAATATACCAAGCTGAGTGCGAGCCAAATGACGATGAACTCACCTTACACAAGAAATTATCCGACTAGGAATACATATATAAAAGACTTCATAAGCAATATATTCGGCTAATACATTTTAAGATTATCTATGCATTTAATCGACAAATCGTTATAAATATTAGAAGAGCAGAGGAAGAACACTGATCGTGATGAACAACTTCAGGTTAATGGATAGTTTAAAATAGAGGGGCCCGTCGTGAAGGTTTCCTGTCTGCGGTCAGACCGGTTTCAACCTTTCTGCCACGTTCTACTCAATGCTCAACCTACAAACAACGGCCAACACACAACAATTAGATTCCGTTTTGCCCAATGAAGTGCTAGAACGGATGGACACTCTATTCAGAATAGAATTTCAGATAATATATTTCAAACCAATGAAAATCAGTGTCATTGCTGCTCGAGCAACGCCAATAATTGTTGGGCAAAATGCCATCAAAATCGTAATTAGTCACCATTTGTGGGATTGTATTGGCTCCAATCACTTATTAGGTTTTATACCTAGGCCGCTCATTAATTCGGATTTTTATGCATCTCAAGAGAAAATTGATTTTAGTTATCCCTTCCGGGCATGGTCCTTCTCAGGGACGATGGTTCTGATTTATGTGCTGTTAATATCTTAGTGTTATATGTCGGTGGCGCGCTGTTAATGTTATTGAAGAATCCTAACTATCCTTCCTCATTGAAGCCGGAATACTCCTGTAGCAAATATGTGTGCGGTCCTGTGCTTTAGCTGTTAGTGTCGCCTTCGATGGACACTAACCGAATACTCTTAAGTATTCAAGTAGAAGCGCTTCAAGAAAATCTGAAAATTGGAAATGTTATAGTCTCACTATTACTGACTTTAAAAATCTTAATTATTAGTTAAAACAGCAGTCCCGTTTTCACTCTGGGGGGGAAACACCGAAGGTTCAAGGTTTCCACACAATCGAACATTGAAATGAAGCAAGTAACGTGCTAGAATTAAAATGATTGTCCATTTAATCGGGTAGTGGGAGGTAAGTGCCTTATTGAGTATATATAGTTCCGGGTTGAAGCCAGGAGCAGACGTAGAACACGGAAAACTCCGAGATGGCTGGACGCATTGTGGTGAGCACTGATTTTCCTTCGCTAAATTACACTCCGAATTTACACTAACCGCCTCACTAACGCCACCAACCGAATTGGCTCACCACGCTTACGATAAAACAGTTCAAAAAAGAACGAAACATTATTTCTAGCAGTAAATTCTGACTACGATGCCCGAAGTTGTAACGCTGTTCAACTCTGTAGAAAACATGAAAATGTGGTGAAACTATTATATTTAGGCTCGGTATTAATTATTTTAAAATAAACTGGAAAATTTCAATTTAACTATTCAAAAGAACTATGCGCACTTTTATATTTATCCCTTCGACCACATTGTGTTTAAAAAAACTGCTTTATACTTATTGTCTTCAGACGTTCGTATTGTTAATCTTCAAGTCTTTGTAATTATATATTTAGAACCGAGGTGTACATTTTATGTGAACAATGTTTTAAATTAGTGCTTCGAACTATTTTCCATTATTACTATTGTCCGCATTACACATTCTCTGGGATAATACCAAACCTCTTAAACCAGGCGAGTAGAGACAGACACACACGAAATGTACGATAATATTAATTTGTTCATAATAGACGCAAATAGATGGACCGTGGTCATCCACCGATAGATGAATTTAAAGGTGTCTTCGTAACCGTTCTAAAAAAGCGAGATCGTACTCGATATTCATTCGATGATTCGGCTTGGTTAAAAATGAATACTTATTTATTATTTCAGGCGCTGTTTATAGCCGGGTTCGCCCTGATCACACTGTCGGCTGTCGGGGAATGTTCACCGGCGTTCTCGCACGCCAGCGGTAGCGGGTTCGGAAGTGGGTCCGGGAGCGGCGGAGGCGGTGGCGGAGGCGGCGGCGGAGGATCCTGCTTCGGCGCCGGCTGCGGACCGGGCGCCTCTTATGGCGTCGGAACGGCCCACGCCAGTAGACCCGGCATCGCCTACGCCGTGGCCCAAGCCGGACCCGAGAGGGTCGCAAAACTCGCATTCGCATAACTCTCGAAGGGATTTAAAAAATGTAACATTAAATACCTATTCATCTTATTCAAAAAAAATAAATAAATAAACTGCCCACGTGAAATCTTTGCGACTCCTGAATCTCCCCGAATAACAACAACGTTGTTGTTAGATACGCGTATTTCTTAGAAAGCGTCCGCTTTCTAGGTCAGGGTCCGACCCTGACTCTGGAACCAGTAGGAGTTCCGAAACGTCGGAAGCAGACCACACCCAGAGGTGCTCCAGTGGGGAGGGCCTTCCTACGGGAACTCACTCACTTGTTCCCCAAAAACAGGAAGATTCAATATCTTCCGTCCGAGGAGGATAGCAAGTAGATGGTAATATCACAAGTCGATATTCAAAATAACATAAATAGTATCCAATTAGTTTATAACTGTTTGCTGTTTCAGAAACCACGAAATATTAATTATTTTATTTAAATTTTACGGAATAAAAAAAGTAAATTATGCAGCGACCTTACACGTCTCGAGTATACCACGTATACTTGAAGTATACCTTTCAGAATTATTTTGGTTTCAAACCAATATTTCCAGAAGGCAACCAAACACACCAAAATATTACTCTCGTGTAATATCTACACGAGATACTATAAGCATAATATAAGCACACATAATTTTTCAATAATAAATTTGATGGCGCGGCCTCGGCCGTATAACACCATTCAGGAATTAAATATTCCGGAAAACAAAAACCTGTTCTGCGTTTTGACTGTGTCCTCCAAGGGATTCAAAGCTTAGAACTAAAAATATATAAAATGTATCCTTCAAAATGTTTTCTAACATGTGTACACATGTCTCCTGAACATAAGTCGGGCGCTTTACCGTATTTTTACAACTCTCCTTTATTTCTTTAAATTCTGTAAAAATGTAAAAGTGTGTAATTTTCATTTATATTAAAAAATAATAATCAGGCGTAGCGCTTACTTAAAATATGCACAGTTTTGGTTTATATTATCAGCAATATTAAATGTTATTCTTTTAACCCCTCGTTTAAATTCAAATTAATTTTCTTCCCAGGACGTGACATCAGACAGGGTATTTTCCATTTGTTTTTGACGTAGAAAAACAGACTGAAATGAATTCTAATGATCGTGGTTGGTAACTTTCTATTTAATTCACCGCTACTTCCGAGTCTGAAAGGTATCATCTGACCCAGATGGGTCGTTTCAATGCCCCCCTCTCGTGCGGCATACAATTGGATCCTTAGCTCCGACTCGCAAATGAGAGGTTGGCCGGCGACCGGGTGGAAAAGGGCAAGCCGCATTTTGCCGGTCTTGGTTCTCTGTCCGGGGAATGATTGGAAGAGAGGCCTGTGTACATGGTAGGGAGTGGGAGGGGGAGGTGTGGATCGTGGTTTTGCCGACGGTTAGACGGTGGGTCGCTGGGGGTCGTTAAACTCGAGCTCTCCGCCTCACCGCTCCTACTCCTCTTCCATTATCTCCGATCTAATATTTTGACCCTTTCTGTGCCGGCCGAAGAGGTTAAAATTTAATACATCAGCTTTGATGGAGTTTCCGGTGCAATACGGAGTGACACAAATCACCAGAATGTCAATTAGCCGAAACGTCGGATGTAAGAAACAATCTTGTTTTTGATACCTATTTAAATCACCCGAGAAACAGATATAAGTAATAATCATCGGTTATGAGAGTTATAATGGAAAAAGCATTGGAAAGACGTCGAATTCATATAAAAAAATTATCATTATAACATTAACATGAAATGTACCGAAACAATGCAATCAATATTGCGTTTAAATTAAATGCTATACTCAGTGTTATATACAGTACATAATGCTAAAGTTCTCTAACTTAATTTTCCAGTTACAGAATACAATTTATCATTTTTGGATTATAGGTGGAACGCTGTAACTAATAATATGTATATTTTAAGTCACATATTAGTAAAAACAGAATAGCTTGCCAAATAGTCCAGAGATTTTATTCCGACCCCCCCTCCAAAGTAAAAAGGTCAAGCTGTTGTAGATTTAATCTTCTAGATAATGCTTACTTTTCTATAATTATCCTAAATCTTCTAATATCAAACTAAACAGTAATTTCTGTTGCCAACTGCAGTTGGCACGATATATAATGATATAATGAAGTTTTTTTTAATTGAACTTGCTCGAAATATCTGATTAGAATCCCATTAATATGGGTCATAAGAAGAAGAAATGGGACCGATGATAAATAAGTATGATATGATAAAGATCATATCTGAAAAAGGAGTGGAGGGGGACAAACGTTGCATGGGGGAAAGGCAGGAGTTGAGTTGTTGAATGAACAACCATTCAAAATACGATTTGAATACATTTAAACATGCTTAGCATGTTAGTAGAACATAAATAATCGTTTTTATGGCTCCCGTTTGGACAAAGGAGTAGTTTTTTCCTCACACACTGTTCATGAGTCCTAGAACCACAACCAGATAGCACCACACCACCTGTATGTTCACTTAGCCAGTCAACATTGAAAGATCCCGGAATCGTACTCTAAATAAACTTTGTTTTTTAGAAAATGTCTTCAGAATTAAGTATTACACTATGTGTTCAGTATTAAGTATTCAAGCGGCGTAAGTAATTCAAGTAACTTATGAAGAGTACTTATGAAGTAAATATACGCTTAGACGGTGCACACCTAGAACCTGCTGTAATATACCGCTTCGTGGAGGGCTGAGTACAGAAACCACTCCCCTCTCCCTTCTACTGAGAGCGTATTTAAGACCCGCTAAAATATATTTTCGAATTATATCAAATCGTCACGATCCCATAACATATACTTCGAAATATTATTGGGAATTCGGTAGGATTCTCAGACAGAATTCCTCATTCCTTTGCAGATACTTTTTATTTCTTTTTTTTTTATTTTTATACTAAAGGGATGACACGAAAAGACCGAACCCGATCTAGATTAGGACCAAATAAGCCAGCGAAAGCAGAAAATCACAGAGGCGACCTTGTACTATGGCGCATATGCAAATGTCTGTGTGCCCAAAAAAATGCTTCACCGACAATTGTTATGACGACGATCGTTCCATTGTTCTGAAAAGTGCCCTGGGAAGCTAAAGTCGGTTTAATTGCTAATTAAAATCAAAATGAATACCCCCGCACTGTATATTGCTCTAGAATCTTACATTCATTTTAGAGAAAGATTCCTAATTAATCCGCAATCCTCAAACCTGTTTGCGCATCGTACTGAATAACTGCTATAATTATACATAATAAAATAATTATGACACAAAGGATATAAGATATGGACTAATCTGCAGTACTAAACCTGGAAAGTAGAAGTGTCTTTTCCCGAAATATCCAAAAATAATATCACTAATTAATATGTTGACGTATAATACAATTTCGTTAAGTATATTTTATTAACAATAAATTATGTTGAGAAAGTATTCTACAATGCCGTTTGCAGTATGGTGTGTACATCCAGAATCTCTGCTCTTGCTATGGCTGCAGCAGGAGTTCGTGATGTATCGGCAGAGCCGGCAGAGGTGGCCTGGAGGGGATAATTCCCGTTTCCCCGCAGTTTAAGTCCGAGATTGTTACTTTTTATCTTACTCATCCCCCCATTGTCTTGTTAATATAGGATGAATTAACCGGACGGCGAATTGCGGGCTATTTTACATCGGGGTTTAAAGTAAAATTATTAAAGTGGGGAGAATTGACCCAAATAGAGAGTGAGAGGAAGGGGGGGGGAGGGAAAGGGCGGGTGCAATGGTTTAGTAGAATGTTGCTAGAGGGAAGTGGGCTGGGGGACCAGTTTTTAGCGTTTCATCGAAGGCTAGGATGAGGTGGCGGTGAGCGGGAGTCATAAATCAGGGAAGGGCATCAGCCCGGGGCCCCACTTCTAGCCCTCATCAACCTGTTTTTGCCCTTGGTCAGTTCGATACAACCGGCACGCTCTAAGGCAGAAGAATAAGTCGCGAGCATTTATTTCCTCCAGTTCGACGTGTCCTTTAAAATCTGCAAGACCTTTAAGGTCTTTAATTTTGTAGATTTCGTGCGTTTCTCTCTCCTTTCGCTGGCTTGGTCTTTTGCTATACCGGTTTCGGCTGTTCGCCATCTTCAGTAGCGGTTTTGGTAACTTTGGCACTTTGGATGTTTTTTGGCCATCATCACTGCACTGTCACTGTCACTTGTACCGTGGTGGTTATCTGTTTGTCGTGTGAATATATTTATGCGACGCTAGCGCCCCCCTCCCCGAGGGTGGCGCGGAGATGCACTCGACTAAAGTTCGTAGGGTGCAAAAGTATCCCAAAAAGCAAAAGACCAAACCAGCGAGCGGTGACATAAACACACGAAATCTACGGTATTCCAACCTCTCGCCGACCACGAAACAGGTATTTTAAACTAGTCTTTAATTTTCTTAACTTTCATACATTTCAGTAAGAAATCACAAAGTACTAATGCTAGCACGATGCTACGGTAATTAGCTAGTTTTCTAATGACGGGTTTCTTAGTGTATCTTTCCCTGCACTGTACTTCTCTACTGATGACAAAAAAAACGAAACCGGTCCGGCGTCTGACCATGCGAGTAATCTTACCCCCTCGCGGCCTCCTTTCATTTTGCTGCAACGCATTGTACAAAGACGATTCGTTTAATAGTATAATAGTATTAGAATTGAAGAAAGTATTGTATCAATCAAGTTATACACTAGAAAGGATGAGTTTATACATTTCAGAGATTTGTTAGGGGGGCCGGAAATGTTTGGGATCGTCATTCTGGCGATCGATCGTCCTCACTCACGTATTTGTTCTTATGCTCGATCGGTTTCAGCTTCTTGCCATAATCAGTAGCAATCCGACAGAATATTAGTAACCCACCATATAGGATTGAACATCCACAGCAACTACATCACTGATTTACTGACGCAATGCTACTGAAGCGGCGAAAATCGGTTTAGTGTAGGACCAAATAGCGAGTGGATTGTTTTGTATTCATACCATATTGTTTTGCTATCCCAGGTTTTCGCCTGTGGCCGCTCATTAATTCGAATATCCATGCATCTCAAGACCTCTAAAATATCTAAAAAATGCGGGATCTAAATGATCCTTTCTGTGCAAGACACTTCTCAGGGACTATGGGTTCCCTGTTTTGCGTACTGTTGATGCCTTAGCATTTGTGAGGGTTGTTTTACAATACTTGTTACTATTGGTTGTAACTAAGGTTACAACCTTAATTGAAGTGGAAATAAGTTCCTTAAGCGAAGGAGAAAGCACAATTACAAGTTTCCCCATTTGTGAGGACCGAAGATGGTTAAGCACTCTAGTTCAAGACTAGTGGCGCAGGGAACCGGCTCCTGCTTCCATCAGACCCAGTTTTATTTATATATTATATGGTTAATTAACTTTGTATAATATGTTTTATTCAACTCACCATCCTATAAGAAGATATATATGTTCCTATTCGATTTACCTCACGAAACATCGTGCAACTTGATTGTGAGGAAAAATGTTGAGAAACCTTAAAGAAATATACATTCGAGACTCAAATTTGCTGCAATGAGTGTATTATATTTGCTTACTTGACGCGCTCGGTGAAATCGGTAATACTCTCAGCGTTGGATCCTAGGTTCCATGTTGTTGTTTCCATGCTTTCAGGGCCGGGAAGTGGGAGCGTCCTAGGGGGTATATAAGACCGGTTCCCGACGGGGAGGAGCAAACAACTCGGACTCATGTCGACGGCAACATGGCCAAATTGGTAAATATATATTTTATTTTCACCCTATAATACATAATTGACATATTTTTCCTAACAATTTTTCAAAATACAAGTTATTTTTTCAGTATTCATCCCCCAGTGAAAATGACGTTTTCCTGAAAATGATGTTTTACTATTTTTTTTGTGTGTGAAAATGTGTTAAATGGATAAATTAAAATAAAAAACTAATTATGATATATAATTTATTCGTTTTCGTTTCTTCTAGACCCTACTATTATTGCTTACGGCGGTGACAGTGGCCCTAGTGTTTGCCCTACCAGCGTCTACCGTGGAGCGTAGTGTAAAGCCAAAATCACCTCACAAACACCACCACGGCAGTCAGACTCACCAAACCCAGGGTAACTCCGGAGAACAAGGCGAAAACGGTGGCGGCGGCGGTAACCTCGGAGGACACAACGGTGGTTATGGTGGTCACGGAGGAAGTGGAGGTAGCGGTGGAAATGGAGGAGGTGCACAAGGAGCAAGTGGTGGAGGCGGACAGGGAGGAGGTGGAAACGGAGGAAGCGGTGGAGGATATGGAGGCGGTGGGAGGCGGTGGTCACGGAGGCGGTGGTCACGGAGGCGGTGGTCACGGAGGTGGTGGTCACGGAGGTGGTGGCTACGGAGGAGGAGGACATGGTGTAGGCGGAGGAAGTGGACAGGGAGGCAGCAGTGGAGGTGGACAGGCAGGAGGTGGAGGAGGAAGCGTAGGAGGAGGACAGGGAGCGGGCGGAGGAGGCGGACAGGGAACAGGCGGAGGAGAAGTGCAGGGAACAGGTGGAGGAGGCGGACAGGGCGGATACGGAGGGGGTGTACACGGAGGCGGTAGTTACGGGGGTGGTCACGGAGGCGCTGGTGGAGGTGGACAGGGAGGGGGCAGCGGAGGAGGGCAGGCAGGAGGTGGCCACGGAGGCAGTAGTGGAGGTGGACAGGCAGGAGGTGGAGGTGGAGGAGGAGGAGGACAGGGAGCTGGCGGAGGAGGCGGACAGGGCGGATAGACGGATGGTCACGGAAGGAGGCGGTGGTCACGCAGGTGTGGGCACAGGTGCAGGTGCTGGAGGTGGACAGGGAGGAGGTCACGGAACATACAGGAGAAGGAGGAGGTGGCAGATGGGCAGGAGCACAGTGGCAGCCAGAAACAAGACCCCAGGGGGCGAGGTGGACAGGAGAACAGGAGGACATGGAGGTGGAATGGTGGAGGCGGTCATCGTTCATGGAGGTGGTAGTCACGGTGGTGGCACCATGGAGGAGGCAATCATGGAGGAGGCATGGAGCATGGACCATGGAGGTGGTCACGGTGGCATCCATGGAGGACAATCACGGAGGAGGCAGTCATGGGGCCAGTGGTCACGGTGGTGGCATCCATGGAGGAGCAGTCATGGAGGAGGTGGTCATGGAGGGCGGTCATGGAGGAGGCGGTCATGGAGCCGGTGGTCACGTGGGTGGCATCCATGGAGGAGGCAATCACGGGGGTGGTCATGGAAGTGGAAGTCATGGAGGAGGCGGTGGTCACGGTGGGGGAATACATGGCGGAGGTGCCCACGGGGAGGTGGTCATGGTGATGGTGGCTACGGAGGAGGACATGAAGAAGGAGGTCACGGAGACGCCGGCACCGGTGGTGGTAGTGGAGGAGTAACCAGTGATAGTCATAGAAAGAAGCCCGGTTATACTGGTTAGCCTAAATATCTGCAGCTTATCTTTATGCCCCCGCCATTAATTAAAAATCTGGAATATAAATTAAAATGTACAAATATTTATTAATAATTTACAATTTTGGAAATAATAACATCTTAATTTTATATTTGGTGAAATAAACTAATTTAAGAAGGTAAAAATATTTAGTATTATTGCATAGTATAGATCCCTATGTCATACTCCCTGGTTGGGTAATTTTGACAGACCGAACTTCCAAGTGGTAGGTTAGATATCACACTGATTGATACGTCGAAACATTTTCAAGATTCTGAACATCCCATTCTTTGTTTTTCTACACATAGTAGATAAATGGAGAACTATATAGTGACCGTCAGTCTCAACATTCCTTCGGTCTATCAGTAAAGTTCATCATTCTGAAGTATAGTGGGGAAGGTAGCCGCGACTAATAAACCGGTACCTAGACGGGCGCCCCATCAACAATGGGCCTGATAATGGGGGAGGGGGAGGCGAACAACGAAGCGATTCGGTCATTGTCGGGGTGGGGCCTTTTTCAATCTGCGACCGTACAAAAGGGCCCCTACCCCTCCACCCCTACTTAAGGGCCTAATACGGAACGTTATCATCATTAAAAATAACACAAAAGAAGAAAACTGAAAGAATAAAGGAGGTAAGGTCGAGAAGAGAGACCGAGCAGTCACGGTTGATGTGAACCGCCTTGACCATGATGGAGGAGCTCTCCTCGCGGTGAACGGGCGCCGGATTATAACTGGAAATCCCCGTGCTCATGCAGCCTTCACGCGTAATAACTATACCACTGGTACGGACAATAAAGAGACCGAAAAAAACAATATAATTTATGCTTCCTCGGGCTTCGAAATTAAAATGAAAGTTACGACTTGGGGTCGGGCAGTGGAATCGAAACGAGAAAATATCGTAAGGAGAATTTGGGTTTCCCAGTCAACCACCCCGCTTACTTTTCCACTTTCTAAAACCGGCGGAAGTAATTTATGAGGGAACAAGGTCAACCGATCATCGTCAAAATTATTGCTGTCAATAAATCACGTAAACATTCGAAATGCAAACGAAAGTAGTGACCTCTTCATACTAGTTTAAAATTTTCAGATGAACCGATAATTTCTAACGCCATTATAAACACAATGCGGCCCTAAGATCTTAAATTATGATGTCTACCTATGACATATTAAAAAATGTTTGCAGATTCGAGTTCGATACAGAAGTAAAATTTTCTTGATACTAAAACGTTGGTGTTGAGCAGTCCACTGACAATAAAGTTACAAGACTTTATGAAACGAGAAATATAAATGCAAAACCAGGTGTATAAAAAACAGTTCGTACTTCTGTTTTCAAAGAGCTTCGCCAAAATAATTCGTCAATATTTGATGTACACCGAATGTTGTTTTCTCTGTTCGCGCCGAAACCGATGGAATGGAAACGTTTATCGCGAATATTACTCAGACTCAGCGCGCATTCTTTTGTAACCTCAAACTACCTCTTTCGAAATCGTTATCTTCGTTAATGAAGCGTGTATGTTCGGACGTATATCACCTGAAAGAATGCTCGAAGCTCAATAATTCGGTGTTGCAATATCTATTTAAAAATTCCCCTCAAAATTAAAATTATAAATTAATACCCGTAGCGTGTCCTTAGCCTCGATCCACGCACAGAATCTGTCGGTAATCCCCTGGTTTCGCTTCACTTCCGCCCTTGTCCTTACATTTTTACTGATACTTATTACATGCGGATAAGTGTATTAGTCCGATATGCAACGAATCAATTATTTCGACGCTTCCATAAAATATGATTTCCTCAGCCTCGGGTTCAGGTGACTCTTTTCAACATTAGTGGTTAAACATTGAATATTTCGGAGAAATCGGGATTTTTAAGGAGGCTGCACAATGAGCATGGAATAATTTTAAACTATGCGATATGCAATCTTAGACATATTAAAAGAATTGTCCATTAAATAAGAAAATGTGACCAAGTAGATTGGTTCGGATTAAGCATTATTTTACTTACAGATGGTGGCCAATCAACTTATCTACTGCTCGCCACATTAATACTACTTTAATAATAAAGAAAAAAGATGCTATTGTAATGAAATCACAAATCAAATATCACTTTACAGTGATATTGCAAGCCGAACAGTCTAGCATAATAAACCGGTGGAATGAAAAAATCGCAAGGATTTTAAACCATCGTTGACTACTTGACTTGTACCTTAAAGCAATTTTTTTCCCATTTGATATTTTATATAGGCAGATCCCTAATGAAAGCCCCCAGAGTATATAATAATCTGAATAATTTCAGATATACGTGATATTTCCAATATTTATTATTTATACCGTCCACTAGGTTTCCGCCGTTCTCTATCGTGGTTTATTATCTATTGACTCTCCCCCAACTGCCAACTCTTGGGGCTTTCTGGCTCTCGGCTCTCGCGTTCGGCCGATAATGAGGTCAAACCATTTTTATGGTACTGTATCAACATAGAGATCTGACCAAATAACAGATATTTATCTGGAGAGGGTCGTCCTGCAGTCGGAAATGTGGGAACCACGGCCGAAACCAGATTTCTCCTAAATTTCTCTAAATAGATTATTATTTGCCCCGTTTCTGATATTTCAGGACCGTCAAGTGTAAAAGGAGAGTTATATAATTTATTCCGATTTTCGAAATTAACATCCTTTATAAAAAAAAGTGTCGACGAATGTATTATAATTAATCTCTATTGATGGAAATCGTTGTTATTACAATAGTAAATAAATTTCCCAAGGCTTCCTAGATAATATGCAATTACAACTTTTGCTTCGGAATGGTATTATTTACAATCAAAGATATAGCACATTAATCCAATAGTACAAGATAATCATTTTTTCCAAATGTCCACAACACAATTACAGAGAATTAATCTAGAATAATCTCCAGTTAAATCAGAGAGAAGGGTACCATCTTCGGGTTCCTTTTGATAACCCGTCGTCGGGTGTTAGCAGAAATATTTTGGAATATTATCAAACGAATATTGATGATACTCAGTGGAACAGACCGCTCTCCTATCTGATAATTAGAGCTACGCAACGAGGTTAAATGGGTTTTACGATCAAATGTTTAAGAGATAAAATGTTCTTTTCACTGTCAAAAAAATGTTCAAGGCCCCTAACTCGTTTATAAATACTTCTCGACATTCCACTTTCGGCCTTGAATTAGTTTAAAATATTAATACAAACATTGCTCGAGTGACATAAATAAAATGATCCTATTGCGATTCTTTGTCCCATGTATTATCAGCACTAGGCACAGATATCGGACAGATTTCTCTGTTTTAATACAGCGTATCTCATGACATTACTGTCATATGTAAAGGAAAGGTTTGCAGGATGATATAAACATTCCCACTAGTTAAATACAGTCGCCTGTTCCGCCGATGTTTGTCTTTGCTCTGGCTATCGCGGTTTTTTAATTATTGAAATTGTTCAAGACGAACACTGAATGAAAGATCCATTATAAGTATTAGTACAGGAGACAATGCTCAATCCGCAACCGGATATATACATATGACTTCCTCTTGTCATGTCTCCAAGCACATTCAGAGCAATTAACACCGCAATACGAGCCAACGTAATTCTAGTCAGAATGATCCAAAAACAGACGGGAATGATCATAGGACGGGGATTTCGAAATTTGAACAGAGTTCTCCTCTACGAACCTAAAACTAACAGTTATATATGTCTATTTATAGTTGTTTAACGCCGATTCGCCACTATTCCTGACGTGTACCTACTCCCAGGCTCTGGTGTCCCACTTGCGTCTGTGAGTCGTAGCCTCATTTCCAATTAATCATGGAATAGTCTCCTGTGACCTCTCTCAGGACAAAAAATAAATCAATTCTCTTTAACACTATCTGTCGATAATAGAATCCGGTTTGAACGACCTCTTTCAATACCGAAATACACTTACAAATAAGAGCGTTCGCATCGTGTGCATACACTACGATAGATAGCCTGTCAATCGATAACTACAAAAAAAATGTAGTATTTTAATTACGCAAGCCCCCAATTGCTCTAGTAAGCTCGCCATTTTCTAGTGATGAGGCCACGCATCAGAAAATCCCCGGTAAACAATATGACCGCTTCCGGTTGTGCAACTTTAATCGAGGCCGGGAAGTAGAATGTGTTCCCTGAAACAAATACATTTTTCCAACAAATAAGAAAAAGCGGTGAATCGGTAATATGTTTGGAGTTGAAAAGTTGAAAAATTTTACATTATTTTATATCTTATATTAAATACGAGAGATTGAATTGAATATAAATTAATTGAACATTTTTTCGTGGACGTGTTTGAGTTACTAACTGCTGCATGCTATGTTATTATCTTATGTTGACAATTTATTTTTATGAATTCCACATGAACTATAATCCCGATGACTTGCGTAAATAAATAAGAACCTTTTTTATGAAAGGTCCGTTGGTAATTATATATATTAAGTTAAATTTACCGAAATAGGAAAATCGTTACAAGGTAAATTTGGAGCCATTTGTGAACGATTAAAAATTTGGTTACATCATTCTCGGATTGCATAGTACGAAAATTAAATTTTGCCAAATACAAATCAGGCCCAGAAAATGGGCGGAATAGAAGATAGACTCAGAGAAAATAAAAATTAAAAGTAATTTAAATAATACTCTTAATAACTTGAATCGTAATAGTCCGGTTTCACAGCTCAATAGAGTCCGTCGATTTATAAATGGGTCATTTCTTTTCTTAATTTTTTTTATATCGCTTTTATTTATTTTCGTACCGAATACAATAAATAACAGGTCAGAATACGGGAGGTCAACCCCGCGCCGGGGGAGAGTTAAAAACCCCCTCCGGACGGTGATAACCTCCGGTTGGCTGTAAATTACTTCTTGCTTGTTTTATCTAACGAAAAAGAAGTGGGAGGGCGGCGGGATGATCCGGCCGTATATAAGGCGGACCCCACCGGCCGACCAATATCAGATCACTGCTCGCTTCCTTCCTCAAGTGGACCCTGAACATCATGACCAAACTGGTAAATATGAACACACTTCTCTAACTTTCGGGCTTAGTTCAAATTCGGGTTTCGTTTGAATACCTATAAAACAGCTGTTATGCTATTAAAAAAACCCCAACACTTTTTTTTATTTTCGACGATAGAGCCTGTTTAGGTCTTACGATATTTTGTCTCTATTGCACGATATCTGAAGTCATATTGAAACAAAATTTGAAGTCTAAATGGTGCCTGAATAATAAATAATAAATATCCCGTGATCAATATGTTTAATAACAACTAAAATATCCGCATAAAATAATAGATATTCATTTGATGTAATAGACAACACATTTTTTCCCTTTTAATTTTTTACAGGTAAAATTTGTTATTATACCACAATGTTTACATCAGTACCTAAAGGCTTGCACGTAAATTATAATGTGCGTTTCCCACCAACAACTAAAATGTATTCCGACCTTTAAGCGTGTAAGACGGAAATTAGCTTTCATGTCTGTCTGTGGCCGGTACTCCATTCGAATAGATATAAGTTTAAATTCATTCTTTCTCCAGATAGTTTTCAATGGACGAAAGCATAAAATGTATATTTCTATTTCCTGCATATATGATTTTAAACGAGTACTATTTTTGAATAAACTACTACTACTCGATGGAGACTGCTTACATTTTATAGACCGTGGGACGCTATTACTGGTCTGATTTGATATTCCGTAGTATTCTTATTAAAATGAACCGGTAACTTCGGTAAATCTCTCCGTCTCCCTCAGTCTACTAGAAAAAAAAACTATGAATTAAGAAGTAGCGAACTATAAGGTGAACTACATCTCAACGCAAATAACTCACTCTTCGGCGGAATCCGGTTTCCGTTAGCCGGATTGTATACAACATATATATCTCAACTCTCCGTCCGGAAATTGCTTATACCTGAAAGGGGCCTGACTCCGGTGCGAGGACCTGAGCAAAAACCGGTTTTGGAGTTTATAATTGGACGGTTCGACTCGCCTTCTTTCCCCCCTTCCTTCACCCCGTCTTCTCAGTCCCTTCCTTTCGGGTTTCGCCCGGCCGCCTAATCTCTGTAATTATTCTTCTACACGGACTCGTGAAACCTGTTTCAAAACATGAGAGGGGGGAAACCAAAAAGAAACTTTTCGGAAACTGGCGTCACCCAAGTCCAAAGTCCCGAATCCGGAACTCCGTCGGTTCAGCCATACTCACAGACACAAAATATTTTTATATTGTTAAGATTTTAAACTTTAAATTAATGGCTTAATATATATAATACTTATAGTATTAATACATATATAATTGAAACTTTTTTCACTTCATTTTTAAAGCTCCAATTTGCTGTGCCCCTACGCGCTTTAATTGAAACTACTTCATGTCCCTTCATATGTCCTAATGTATAAATTCCAAAAACGTGAAAAATGTACGAATAATGTGTATATTATTCATAAATAATGCGAAATTATATTCCAATATTGGAAATCACTGTTTAAAATAATAGACATATATTTATATAAGTACAGGAACACATTATTAAAAATATTTTAACTACGAAATGTGAAACATTAATTCGAATACACTACTGCTATGGTGACGTCGTTTCATTTAATTTGTTTACCATCTTCTTTAGCGTTTCCTTAGTAGATTATTACGACTGTAAGTTGTTAACATTGTATCGTGGGTAGTAATTAGCAATGCAGAGAGGGTACTCCAACGTACCTAATTGCTTCACTGCGAGAACACTATTGAAGATGGCGTAGACGAAATCGGTCCAGGGATCTTAACATAAGAATAAATCCCTGACTGGAGATATGATATGGAACGATCGTATTCCAAACCATCACGTATCGCCTAACAGATATCTTGAATATTCCTTTCTGTTACAGTCGATTTTCTTGTTGCTGGCCGGAGTGGCTCTGGTCGCTTCCCACTCTGGTAGGCCCGTCATGTACGGATCCGCCAGACATCCTGGTGGATACGGACCTGGCGGCGGACACGGAGCCGGTGGACACGAAGCCGGTGGACACGCCGGTGGACACACTGGTGGACACGCTGGTGGATTCGGCCCCGGCGGTGGACACGGAGCTGGTGGACACGGAGCCGGTGGACACGGAGCCGGTGGACACGGAGCCGGTGGACACCCTGGAGGTTTCGGCCCTGGCGGTGGACACGGTCCTGCCGCTGGTCACGGTGCTGCAGCTGGTCATGTTATAGGCGGTCATGGTGCAGCCGGTCACGGCGCCGCCGGTCATGGCGCCGCCGGTCATGGCGCCGCCAATCATGGCGGCGGATACAAGCCCATAGGTGGACACGCAGGATCTCATGGTGGACACGGAAGTCACGGTGGATACGGCCATTAAAACCCAGTCCGCGTTTGACAGCCTTTCTTCAACAATTACGCACCTCTGTTTTTGAGGCTCACTCGCCTTTCTTTGGTACCAGTCACCCTGTAATTTTACATTCACATTTATTTTTGTAATACTCCGCTCATTTAATTTCTAATAAAAATATTTTCCACACCTACTGACGTTGTCTTATTGTTAACCTTAGCTATTGATTGCCACGCGCCATAGATTTGTTCTAAAACCTTATATTAGTGAGTTAAGCGTTAAATTTAATTATTTTAAAATATACTCTTACTAGTATTTCAGTCTATGGCTAATTTTCTACTTGAGTTGAATTCACAATGCCGGATACCGTGCAACTATTTATGCGTTAAAATGACTGTTCGAACAACAAATAAAGACTGAATTTAAAATTATGCATTCCAGATGCACCAAGGTGTACAGAGTCTATCATAGTTTATTTATATGTATATATACATAAAAGTTGCGTCAAAATGGGAGGGAAGTATTTAGGGAAAACATGGTTTGGATTACTACAATAAATAAGTTTATGTATATGACATAGCTGTTAATCTCAATAGTGTCGGCGATACCGGTGTTTAAATTATGCGCTAGAACAGGAAATAATAATGAAGCATACTTGTGCTACGTTCACAACAAATGATCAACGATCGTGAAGGTCAATACACTTCAAAACTCGTGTCCTAAGATGGCGTGACGTGTGGAGGATATTTCACTGGCGGCACAACAGAATTATCAACATGGTGGAGCTCAGCCTCATATTGCTCACGTGGTGACAAAATTAAACCTTTCCTGTTCAGGGGGTTGATTTCATTATTAAAATTGGATATAATTTATTTATGGGGTTAGTTGAAAACGGTAATTTATCAAGGTACACGAGACGCAATGATGGCTCGCATTTTAATTGGTACCACTATTATAAGAGAACGGAGAGCTGCATTTTGAGAAAAGACACTTTACCGTAGGATATATATTTTTTATTTTTGTAACACATTTATATATACGCGAATTGTCCTGAAATTAATTGTCACATCTCGTGTAAGGCAGCGTGTAAGTATTTAGAAAACTAAAACAACAAGCCCTTTCGAGAATTCATCGTTTTTACATCGTTCTGGAGAACATCCGTAATCTATTTCATAAGGTTAATTCAGTAATCCAATACGCGGCAAATTATAGTACCATGCGGATTGGATTACTCATTAAACCTTATTGAACAGTTCACAGATGTTCTCCAAAATGGAGCAAAAACGATGAATTCCCGAAAGGGCTTTTTGTTTTAATTAATTTTGAGACACCCTGCTCTTATATCGGTATATATAAGATAAGTAGATATTAGTAGTCCAAGAATATTTTTTATAAACCCACCCTTCCATAGGTTTGTGGTGTTTCTGTCTCCTCTCGCTGGTTTGGTCTTTTGCTAGACAGTTTTCGGCTGCTCGCCATCTTCAGTAGCGGTGTCAGTCACTGTTGGCACTTTGGATGTTTTTCGGGCATCCTCACTGCATTGTCACTGTTACTTGTACTGTGGTGGTTATCTGTTTGTCGTGTGAATAATTACGTGTCTTGTTATTGTGTTTTTGTGGGATTTTGTGTTGACGGGGGTTGGGATTTGGGAATTGGTTTAAGTCTATGTCGGATTGTCGGTCAAAGGGGGTTATTGGGCGGGTGAGGTTCTCCCGTCAACACAAATAAGACAATCCGACATAGACTTAAACCGATTACCAAATCCCAACCGCTACTGAAGATGGACAGCAGCCGAAACCAATCTAGCAAAAGACCACGGGAGTCCAGAGGAGACAGAAACACCGCACCACCTACGGTATTCCAGCCCCTCGCAGACCACAAAACAGGTATGTTAAACCACCCTTCCATGATTTCAGTAATTTACACTTATTTCCAATTTAAAAATAAGCTATTATGATAAAATATGTGGTAGGTAAGTAATTTATGGTAACACAATTTAATATTAAAACCTCGTAATTGAGTGGCATTATTCCAATTTGCAATAACACATCATTGAACACATCTCTTTGGATTCCTTCAGAAATCTTCCCCATCATGGAGTTGATGGAAACAAATGTTTAGGTGTATTGTTTAGGTGTTATAACACTTGAGGTATATAGGTACCTTGTAGGGAAGTATTTTTTTTGAACTAATTGCTTTGGTTGTTTTTTTAAATACAATTTGCTTCTATTATCCTTAGAATAAGTAAGATCTTATTTCATTATTTGAATTGATTTTTTTTACTGTAAAATATAAAATGATAAATAAATGAGTGATAAATTTTGTAGTCCTCCCATGCAGTCCTGGTACTATTTTTTATTTATTTAATTAATTAATTTTGTTTTCTTTTGTTGTCAAATGTACAATAAAATATTAACTTAAATAATATATAATTAATTGAATAATTTATATAATTATATAAATTATTAAATTAATTTTAATTAAGTTAAATGGATAAATATAAAGAAAAGTGCATAACAAAAGTTCATTTTAAAACATTTATTTTTTTCTTTCAACATCTTCAACAACCTCTTTTGAATTGTTAAATTCATTGATTTATTAATTATTTTTAATTGTATTGGACTTGGCATCAAACCTGGAAACTGAAAAGAATTCTAAAAACATATATATCTGGTTTAATCCTTTTGGAATGATGAAAAATAAGTCCTTTTCAGAAGCTGAAATATTTTGTGATAAATTATGCAGTCTCCCCATGCAGTCCTGGTACTATTTTTTATTTATTTAATTGATTACTTTTGTTTTCTTTTGTTGTCATATAATAATTTATATAATTATATAAATTATTAAATTAATTTTAATTAAGTTAAATGATAAATATAAAGAAAAGTGCATAACAAAAGTTCATTTAAAAACATTTATTTTTTTCTTTCAACATTATTTAATTTTTATATTGACTGACTTTGAAGTAATCCACCTGAAGAATTAAAAAGTTGTTTTTATAATTCAAATGTCATAACCATTATTTCTTTTATGTAACTTATAAGACCCAGTGAGGTGATATGGCTAGATTAGAATAGTGTTTGATAATTAAATAAAATATAGAAAATCACTAATGATATAATAGCATATGATGTTTTAAACAAAATAAATTATTATTTTGCAAATGTACAAAGCTTTATTGCCGAAATTTATTTTCATATAATTATTAATTACTTAAAGTATGTAATTATTTTAAAGTAACTTTATAAGTTAGGTAATATTTTATACTACTGTCTTTGTTAATAAATTTAATTTTAATAAATATGTCATAATGTCCAAAAATAATTCTGAAACATTTATATAGTACCAAGGATATTTAAATATAAATAAAAATATTCTTATTATGATGAGAATAGTACAGAGATTACTAAATTGTATTTTAAAAAATGATTTCAACATTGCTTGGCTATTGTAGAAAAATCTACAAACCTGTCTTATACAAAATTCCTAAAGCAGTAATTTCTCATTTTAATTTTTTGTTTCAATTGAAAATATATAATTTATCATATACTGTGAATTATTTATAACTAGCTACAGTGGTTTCAAATTTTCTGCTGACCAGGGAAGTAAATAATGATGAACAGAGACCTTCACACTCAATTGAGCATAAAAATCATGACTCAGAGAGTATAAAAACAGTCATTATATATTCAGTACTTTATGGTGTCCTTTATATTTTTTTAAAATGTATTGCATCATGATATCATGCTCGAATGTTTAAATATATATTTTATCATTCAGAATTACTTTCCTAGCACATTCCACATATCTTCTACAGGAACTAGTATCACAAATTAAGAAATGTACTTTTGGTAGTAATTATAATTGTTATATCATAAAATGAAATAATGAAAAACGTGTTAAAACCAAGTTTCTGTTTTTTATGAATTTTCTAACAGAGCAGTAAGAAAAATAAAAATAAAAAACTAAAATTCCTATAGCTGATAAATTGCTAATTACTAATTTCTGTTTGCCTTCAGTTTATCAATACTAAATTTATTGTTTTAATTTATATTTCATCTATGAATGGAAAATATTATATTGGATTTTTAGGTATGTTTTTAAGATATAAGCTATGTGCTATGTATTGATAATAATCTCACCCACCTAATTATCCCCCTCCCTTTTTGACTGACAATCTGACATAGACTTAATCCGATTACCAAATCCCAACCCCCGTCAACACAAATAAGAAACAAAATCCCACAAAAACACAATAACAAGACACGTATTTATAAACACGACAAACAGACAACCACCACAGTACAAGTGACAGTGACAGTGACAGTGAAGTGAGGATGCCCAAAAAACATGCAAAGTGCCAAAAGTGAATAACACCGCTAATGAAGATGGGCGAGCAGCCTAAACCGGCTTACCAAAAGACTAAACCAGCGAGAGGAGACAGAAACACACGAAATCTACAGAATAGAATTAGTATGGACGTCTGATTTTAATTATGTGATTAAATTCAAGGCAACCGCCGCCATTTATTCCCTCCGATATATTAATTAAATATGTTGAATGACATTATGCAATATAATGCTTTCTGTAAATCCAAACTTCGAAGAACAAACAGGTCAAAGTCCGGTTCCAAAACAATTAACAGAGGCCTGCGGTTTCTCGAAGGAAATCGGTCCGCGGGCAAACCGCATCTTGATAGAAGTGCAGTAGCCACGTTTTCCCTCGCGCCTGCATCTTTAAAACGGACTTTTCCCTGTCGGAAATTATAATATCAACTCTAATTCCCCGTAATCGGCCTAGACTTGCTTCTGGTTAAATCTGTTTTCTCCCAGTATTTATTACGCGCAATCGTTTACTACCCTAGCAATGTAACTCATTGTCTCAACTACGGCTATTCAGAATTAATTTTAAGGAAACAATGTGTAATCTAGATATATAAGAATTGTTGTGTGACTTCAAATGACTAGAATGGATATTCCTGTGACTGACGACAGACCAGCTAAAACATATAATTAGATAGCCAACAAAAAATATAGAAAATGAATATAGAAAAATGAATTTAATTTATAATATAGATTAAATTCGTTTTGTAATCTTCAATGGAACCATTGATAGACGACTGTTTCCAATCTTTTGTATCATTTTATGTCTACACTCGCTGATTTGGTCTTATCCTAGACCGGTTTCTGATTCCCAACGTCATCAGCAGAATTTCGTCAGTAGATTAGCGAATCCAGTGAATTGCCATTGTAACCTCAGAACATATTCCGGATAAGGAATATTAAAGCATCAGCTTGACACACAGCACGCCTTCCACTCACGCTTCTAAACATAAAAAATTTGATTTCATTCTGAGAGTTCTTCCAAAAGTTATTATGTTCTGTCGCAGCAACTGTGTTGCGTTGCATATTGTATCATAAAAACTAAATATTTTTTAAAACAAAATTGTATTTTCAACATAATTTTTCCATAGCACATATACATATATTATTATTCTTTCTAATTTGAAAAACTCCTTGCATCGTATAGTTCAAATCAACACGGTTAACTGTAAATTCTTTAATTTCACTATAGATTAAATTGAAAATCAGAATAGCCGATTATTAGTTTATTCATGCGTGTCTATGTTAGTTAAAGGGTGCAGTAACATTTTTAAACACGTTTATCGAAAACTCATTTACTGAATTAGTAAATATAGACCACGAAGAGGGGAAAAACCATGCAGGTGAATCACCGGTTCTGACCAGTTTTTATAATGAGAAAAGTGGTCGGTTTTCTAGAGATTGGAGGCCACCGTAACTGGGTAAATGATTATGACAAAATCCTCTCGTGCATAGCGAACCACATTTCCGCAGAACTATTATGGGCAATGGCGACATTAAGTTTACTAAATAAATCTAAGATTATATTCATATATATAAAAATAATAATTTTTTTGTTTATAAAAAGAAGTATAATTTACTGACACTTTAATTAATTAAAAGAAAGGTAATATTAAATACATTTCACCAATCGATAATTTCAGTACCTTCTCGTTTGTTCGGTTGCCTTATAGCAGGCCCGTTTGAGATTTTCGCCATCCCAACACTTAGATTTGTATTGAGCGCCAAGGCAGTAGATATGCTGAGAGGATACTTTATCGGAGCAGATAAGCTTGAGTGACGAAACGGTGTACGAAATATAAACAACAATGGCGAGAACCCAGTTTGGCCCTGGGCCAAAGAGTCAATCTCCTCACAAACACCTTGAAATATTTTGATTATATTATGAGCCCGGCTGAGTACTACCTGCGACTTCGAAATAAGGCCCTGCGACCTTCTTATGCGGGCAACATCCGTAAATTAATGGAGGAAAAATATTACTATCAATGTCCTTGCGGGATTGATTACACGCAGAGTCAAAATGGCGAGCGACGAAAGGTTTATTCATTTTAATTTAAACAACTTGTTTGGGAGTCCTAGAAGATTCAGAGAAGCCGAAGCAGGCGAGTGGAGACAGCGAATGGCATGTGTGGAAATGCCCGTTATAGCGTCTGAAAGGAAAAATAGAAGAGCAGATATCTCCTTGAAAGTTGAAAGGATGTATCATCATACCATAGATTTCGTGTGTTTCTGTTTCCTTTCGCTGGTTTGGTCTTTTGCTAGACCAGTTTCGGTCGCTTATTATTATAATTATTTTAATAACTTATCACACTGAACTCAAAAAATTGAACCAAGGTAGCAGAAATATTTTGAAATAAATTAGTATAATTACCTCATTTGCATGTAAAGCGTTTTGAACAAAATAAGTTGTTATTGAAAACGCCTAAAACACGGTTATAAACGCCATTAAAGCCTACAAAAGCCGTAAAACACCTTTATATAGGCTTGAAACTGCTAAAAAGGCTCATAACCGCGTTTTATACGGTTAACCCATACTGTAGTGCTTGAAACCTCACCACTATTGAAGATGGCGAGCAGCCGAAACCAGTCTAGCAAATGACCAAACCAGCGAAAGGAAGGGGGCAGAAACACACGAAATCTACGGTATTCCAACACCTCGCAGACCACAAAACAGGTATTATAATTAGAAGTATCATCATCATTGGCAGTCTCACTTAATTTTTTGTTCAGTATCCCATCTTTACATTTAAGTTGATGAGAATGTGACAAATAGAAATAGATTGAAACAATACTTGCATGTAATAGAACCCAGGTACCGTCCTCTCCCATCGTCAATTCCTAAGACTGGTTATAGGCGGCTTAAAAGGATGTGACCTCGAGATAAACAGAAGTTTAACGCGTTGCAATTGACTGAGAATAATAAATAGGGGGGTTTAGAAATAAAATAAGTAGCAACATCTACTTGGGACCAATCCAAACTTACAACTCTAAAGGAAATGCGGTCAAAAACAATTGTGCAAATAAGATACTGGTTTCTATCGTTACCCGAATTTAACGAACTTAATGACCCAAAATAAGGAGTAAATATCAAATTATTAAAGAATATAGCTTTGGTCATCGACGTAACCAGTGCTGAAATCCAGAGGGGCCGGGCAAACTACGCATTGGCCAAGTGCGCAATACTTGAGTGCGGATTGTTTTTATAGTTTTCTTATGTCAGAATATAATTTATCAGTTATTTTCTGGCTTGTTTGATGCAAATGAAGCTAGAAAAATACAACTATCGAGACGTTTTGTGCTTCTAATTTACAAATAAGTAACTTATTGCAAGTTGAAATCGGTTAAGTTGGATTGGCTACTTTAAATGATAGACGTTTACGGCTATGCGCTATCACAAATCTCATTGAATGAATCCATGAAATATATTGAGAGTTTAAATCGTGTTCGGTTCAAATAAAAAATCCGGGATAACCCGGAAGAATTACGTTGATGTAGAAACATATGTTTCGAAACATTTAGTATCTGGGACATCGGTTCCTCTTCCATACTCAGGACGCAATTAACTTAATTAAATGTTCTATACGTTCTGAAATCTCCTGAAATGCAAAAATTAGTTCTTAAATAATTCCGAAAAGTTTCAAAATCAGCTATGAGCACATGTAACATTTTTCTTTCGTATAGAACTTTCTTCCTAACTTAATAAACACAATTAATTATACCTCGATGTTAATACTAGAATTTAGCTATAAATTTGTGTACGGCAACCTCTATTCTGTTTACTAGAATTGATCAACTGTTGTTGTCAACAAGCCATTTGTATGCCGTCGGCGTTGAAAAAGGAGACGCTTTCTAGCCGGAATCCTTTTGTCCGGTTCATTCGGTACCGAATGAAAATAAAGTTTAATTGGTCATCAATGGACAATTAAATGCGGGGAAATTCCTTAGTCCTTTTTGTTCCTCTTATTTTCGCAGGAAAAAAAGGTGCGATCGTGACATTGAAATGCTTCGATGTTTATCCGTTTTTCTTCCTCCTCGTTGGCGAGCCGGCACCGAGGTGGGGGTTATCAATATAAATACAACAACCCCAACCGGCAATCTCCACAGGCGCTAAGTCTATCTTGGAAGTTAGTCACAATGGCAAAGCTCGTTATTGTAAGTACAGATGAAAAGTATTATTTATTTACATTCCAGATCGTCTGGGGTCCCTTTTAATATGTATCCTTGGATTTTTGTAATGTTTATGTAATGAGTATGATAGTCATATATGATGAGTATTAGTATCAAACTTAAAAAATCATTGTTTTAAACGCCACGCAGTAGAAGAAACATTAACTATAGAATAAGGTAATAGAGATATACTTAGAATATAGGACTCAAACAATATTTTACTACTTCTTCAGATTTCAACATTTTCAACTTCAGATTTCTTCTAAATCAGATATTTTCTTCTGACGAACAGAAAATAAAAATTTACTTCTACTGGAACTAATCTAAATTTCTAGTATTATCACATTCAAAATTTACAGTCCTGAATGACTAGATCCAACAAAGGTTGGACAAATAGTGTATGTATCCCTATATACAATTGTAGTATCGGCCGATTTAGGAAAAGTATACGCCGAGACGATGAGAAACGAAGGTCCGTTTTGTGTCGGACTTGGATCAAAGCGAAAAATATAATAGTATTTACCTTGTAGCGAATTTCTGTTATTTGATTCCGAAGTGTTGGCTTATTTGCTGAAACCACTCGAACGGTGACATAATGCCCAAACGGATCACAACGGATGCTCAAGGTTAAAATATTCGTGATCATCAAATCATTATGTTATTATTACAGGGAAATTTACAGTATATAATACACTATATATATATATATATATATATATATATATATTTTTTTTTTTTTTCCACTTTTATACATTCCATTCTGTTTGGCTTTCTCATATGACCGCTCGTTAATCCTGATTCTTCAGGGTCTTAAGACCACGAATTTAATTTTAGTACGACTGCCACATTCTGGGGAAATCCCTTCTCAGAGATAGTAGACTTGAGGTATTAGCATTTGTGAGGGGCAATATTTAGTCTTTACGTCGGTGTGGCAATTTCCTGTATGCAGAACTCGGTTAATGCGAGCGGGGGTCGCTGAGCCACCGGGGCTCCGTTCTTCTATGCGGGGAGGAAATCAGGGGACGAATTACCCGCTAACGGTACTACTTTGTATTTATGTGAACTTGGGCCGTGGGTACCAAAAATGTAATCGGATAGAATAAACGTTATAGGTGTTCGATCGCCTGGCTTTTAGACGGGAGAGGCCACCTTCCGTGCATTATATTATGTCCAATAAACTCTAGTATTCTGATTAGAAGGCGTTATATTACATTATTATATGATTTGGTGTGTGGGCAGGTTTTGATGCTGGCAGTGTTGGGTGCTCTAGCGTTACTCTCGGCTCCAGGGCTGGCGGAGGTGGTGCTTGAGGAGTCGCTGGCCGGACACGGCCACCACGGCGGTCATCACGGCGGCCACCACGGCGGACACCACGGAGGACACCACGGATAGAGAGACCATCGAAACATCATAGATGCCGACCAAAAAAAAATATTCAACGCTTCTCTAAATATCGTATCACGCAACCGCAAAAAATGTTAATTTCTCTGTTATATTTTTCTGAAAATGATTTAGTTTTATGAAATAAATACTGTGTTAATTGCAATAGGCAATTTGATATTTCCCGAAGTCACATTCCCATTTGCTCCAATATTGGACCGGTTTTGGCTTCACGCCGTCGTCGGTAGTAGATAGACGACCGATGGAGGATTATGAGAATAATCTTGAGAGTAAGGTTCGAGGACCTCTTCTTCCTGAGGTTTACAACCTAAGAATAATCTTGAATGCAGATGTCATTATAGTTTTAAATATGTTACTTGTTCGATGAACAAGCAAACTTTATAGAAATTATGAAAAAAAGGAAAAGGACAATTTTTAAACATTTACAAATTTTTTAATCCAAAAATGGTAATTCTGATGTGTTTCAATTCAAAATAAAAATAAAAAAAGTATTTGTACTCTCCTATTTAATCCTAGTCTAAACAGATGTCCCGAGAATTCTGGAATAGTCCGTGGACAGACTCTCGCCACCACTTCGGTTAGAAATAACTGTGAAGTTATACCGACAATATTATCGACGGTGATGAGATGCCGAAACCGGTTCGCCAATGGCTTTTTTCAGCCCGTACTAAATGGCCGATAGAGTGAAACTCGTATTATTACAATTCACTTGAAAGGGCGCCCTAACATTTATCAATCATTCGGCACCCGCTTGACTTCACTTTATTGTATCCAAAATTATTAATAAACAATCGTTATACCAACATTTCAACAAACCTAGAAGGAAAGTAACAAAATGTCACGCTAAGTTCATGTATTTCGTAATTGAACTGTTATAACGACGCTGCTTGTAGTACAAGCAGAAATAATTATTCGGACGTTTTAAACCCGCCATTTTATATCAATACGAAATTTGTCTATTTTCTAGAATCAAATATGTAAGTGGAAATTGCTTAGAAACTATACTTATACTTGACCTTGGTGGATGAATTTAGCTACGTATTAAATGGCTGACTTTCTAACCTTTTAGTCTATTCTCAGAACTATAACCCATCAACTAACTTTCTAAGGATGTCAGGTAGCAGGAGGTTTTTCTTGAAGGTATGAAACGATTACCTCCGTAAGCAGTGTTTCTATTGGTCATACTCTTTGCCAAATATACATCCTGTTATTTTGAACGGACATGATCAGTTGAGCGTAATTTGTCCAGTTGTCTTTCGATGGCCTAGAAATCATTTCAAGGAATTAAGACCTTGACGATACTCTTGGGAAATTCGCTTTTATTTGTAGCGTAGAAACGGAAAAACAACAAAGAGCCACACCAAACTCAACATGGACTTTTCCTAGGAATATGAAGGCCGACAATCAAGGTCAATGTACCTGGTGTGCGTTTACCACCTGTCGTGACGGCTTTCCATCACTGTAAAATTTTCCTGGTCGTACCCGGTTAACCTTAGGACCATTCCAGGACTTCCAAGCGGCCTTCACAAATTCTCGGAGAAAGGTAGAGAAACGAAGTCGCCAGCGACACCGACAGCTATTGACAATAGTTTTACAACTGATTATTTTCCATATCCACCTACACCAACTACTGGGGAGGTTTTACGCCAACATATCCATCAGAGGCCGAAACCGTCGGATATACACACAAAAATATACTAACTAAGGAAACAAACAAGTAGTCTTTACGTAACTGTCTTTAAGATATCATGATTTACAGGAAATTAAAAAATTTGAACCACGACATTCGTTCAGTGTCCCGTTTCCTTTTTGTTTGGTATGAGCTCAAAATGTATGACTCAAAAATTCAGCCACCGGATTAAGCCAATACTTGAATAATTAAATATGTTAATATAATATTTTGATAATATAAAATTTTGAAGTTTCTGTTTTTAATTTAAAATTCTTAAGAAACATTAAGGTAAATAAATTTTGGAATAATAATATTGTTGTATTATATTAATATTAAAGTGGCGGCCGGTGTTTTATTTGTATTTTGTAATTTGCAACTTTTGGAGTAATTGCAAACATTATTATTATATTGAAAATTATTAAAATAATTAAAAAATAACTAAATTAGTAAATGTAAATTATTAAAATTTGAATTCTAATATTAATTAAAATTTGAATTCTAATATTAATTAAAATTTAAATTTTAAAATTAATTAAAATTTAAGCATTACTAACTTTCATGTTTAAATGCAAGTGTAATTTATGGTTATCGTGATTAATTTGTAGAAGGCACTGATCGGAATAGTATCACCTTCTACAAATGCTACTAAGAACAGGATGCAGAATTGGTGGTCCATATTTAAAAAACGCGGTCTGAAGAAGAACGGAATAACGGTAGAAACAATTCAAATGTTCAACGCGAGTGAATAACTCGATGAATCGTCCGGGAATCGAGACTTGGATCTGTAACGCGCCATACCGTCTCGAATTGTAGTTAACAATGCTATCCATGCCGGTTCGTCTGCTTGTTTTAACCTTGTTCCATTAGAGGTTATTTAGAAATTCTCCTCCGTCGAACTTATCCTGCCTGCCTTATTATTTTTATGTGAGTAAAAACGATTAAGTGATTCATTTCCAGGCCGAAAATACGATGCCGAAATCGATACGTTTTTGATTTAACTTATCGGCAGCCCCATAGTCAAACCAAACCCCCTCGGTGATCCGCCGTTTCTGTTCGCGTTTACTTAGACAATAACGCCCTCGATCCAGTTGGACTAAATCGCGGCCTGCCTAGAGGTTTGGGTGATTTTTGTTCTTTTCAGACATTGTTGCCGTCTGCGGTAAGAATTAAGGAGAGGATTTGTTCTTTGGGTAACTTTAATGTAGTTTTACCTGTACGACCTGTTAGGTGTATTTTATTTTACTCAAGCACATTCGAATGTATGGAAAGCTTCGCTTTATTCGTAAACACTTGAAAGTATCCAGAATCTACGCCTATGCATGATATTTACCCGTAAATTTTCGTGAAAGTATGGCTTGAGGCACCCAGATATTTATATTCTAGTCAAAGTTCAAACTATTTATCCCCTTTGCTTTGGCGAAAATTAGGTTATTTTCTGTTTGTGAAAATCCTTTAATATTGTACAGTAGATTAAAGTGTTCTTCACTAAGATAATATAATAAACATTTATATTTCAAGGTTAGTTTGTATATGATGGTATGCTGTAACTTGAATAATTACAAGTCCCTTTGAAGTTTATACAAATCATTTATATTCATGTGTTGCCACTTTGTTTACATTTGTGTGTAATCAGTCTTAGGAGAGACAGTCAAAGAACTTTCTCAAATTTTAAGTGTTATATACACATACAGTTGCATATATCTTGTAATATTTGCATATTGAGATCTGAATTTCCTTGGGTTAACATTTGTTTCCAAAAGGTAAACTTTGTTTTACTTATTCCAGACCCTGTGCGTAATATTATCTCTATTGTTTGGTTCATGTCGAATATAAGAAAACCTCTTAATTTAGTACATTGACCTAATTTGTTGTAAAATGAAAATTTAGTAACAGTTTGTTGCTACGTAGTTAATTTATGTTCCTCAGATGTCATCCCTATTCACCACAGATAGAATTATGTCATTATATGCTCAGATTCATATTTAGTCAGTTGATATCCATTAAATACTTCAGTTTTAAGTAGGTATTAATATATTAATAGTGTTTTAATTTATTTGTTTTTATTTCAAATTTTTTACAGTTATTACACAGTATCGAAGATTTGCTAGTTAGCCCATTATTGCTTAATATTCTATTGCATGATATGCAACATTTAGTTTTTTTTTATTTACTGCAGTAAGTAATTTGAATAGACTCAAACAAGTGTTCTACATTAACTGTCAACAAAATGTTTTGTTGTTCAAATAGATTGTTTCTCTTTACTTGATTAACAATACAGTCAGTCTACATTATATAATAGAAGTGATTATAAACTGCTGACATTTCTCAATGCGTTACAAACGTTAATTGCGGATTTTATGAATAATTGTAATGTTTCAAGGATGAGTACAGTTGAAAAAACAACAGACGGTTGTGATAGTGCATCAAAAAGCATCGATCTTACTGAAACCAGTGATTCAGAGCTTTCATTAACAGCTGGTAAGGATGACAGCAATGAACATAGCCAGCCAGTTAGAAAAGAAGGCACAACACAAAAGGATGAGTAAGTATCCTAGTATAGTTCCTTGGTTACATATGTGTACTTTGACACAACTTTAATGAATAGGTGGAATTTTTAAGAGGCTCATAAGATTCCTAATATCCTAATTTGTTACCCTGTCTAAAATAGTATTCCTTAGGACTAAGTTTACGGTAAATACATTGAAACTCTTTTTGATAACCTTTTTCCAGGTTGCCAAAGAATCCAGCTCAGGATGATAATGAGAAGAAATCTCCTGTAGCTATTTCCAGTGTATCATGTGCGATCTCAAAGCCAGAAAGCATGGCTAAAGAAAATCAAGAAAAGTCTCTAGAATTAACAAATGGAATTGATAAAGGACCAGAAGAAATAGTTCCCCTCTCAAGGTAATATTCCTTTTTTGTTCATGATCATTATATTGAATGTTATTTTAAAACTACTATTCACTAATTACAGTTAATTTTGCTTAATTGGTGAACAGAATAATTTTTTAATTACAGTGGTAAAACTTTTAGTGAACTTATGGCTGAATCAGAGGATTTACCAGATACAGTAATACTTGCTGATTCAGAAGGTATTTGATAAATCATCTCATTTTTATGAATTATGTCTTCACAATATGTGTGAGTACTGTTGGCTATAAACTTAACTTTATGATTTGTATTTTTCTCAGAAATAAAGAAAAAAAGTACAACAGAGATACCAGCAGATAAGGAAAATTTGAAAAACTCTGAAGAACACAATTCACATGAACCGGATTCAGTAGATGTGTAAGAAATTATAAAAAGACAATTGTGTTAAAAATTAATTCGAATTATTTAATTTTCAATGCACATGTAATAATTTTATTCATTTTACAGAACAGAAAAAACCAGTCAACCCCAAGAAGAAAAGTTAGGTAATTTCTATTAATTTAAGAATATTTTTGTTCACTTATAGTGAATTTTTCTTGTTGACAGATCAGTACAGAGTTTAATGCCGGACACTTGGAGAAATTAAAATTCCTTATTTTTTGTTTCTAGATAATTCACAAAATATGTGTGAGCCAAATGAAATTTCAGAAAAATTAGTGTCATCATCTACTCCTTCGTAAGTATAATAGATTCTGATCTTCTTTCACCACTATTCTTATGGCTTCTACAGCTTAAGATCAAATGGTTTATATATAATTGTTCTTTAAACAGTCAGTGAATAATTTTACTTACTTATTGTTTCATATTAAACCTTTTTAATAATGTACAGAAAGCTGTAGATAAAAAGGTAAACAATTAATTATTCAAGCATGATTGAAATATATCTTTAACATTTAGTTTACATAGCACTTAACATGTATTTTTCCCATTCCTAACTAGATAAATGACACTTCTTGTTTTCAGTTATAAAAAGAATGAATCTACTATCAACTCAGTGAATAGTGATAATTACACAGAAAATGAGTCACAGAGTTTTAGTCTACACTTGTCCCAAACACAGTTGTTTTCACCAGAAACAACCTCAGGCAAGACAAAAAATGTTTTAATATAACCATAACAACAAATATATTTCCAGTTTAAAGTGTTGAATTGATATTATTAATGCATTTATTAATATAACCATAACAACAAATATATTTCCAGTTTAAAGTGTTGAATTGATATTATTAATTTTTAAAGAATAATGGTTTTGTTTATACTGTATAATTTATTACCAGGTAAAAATGAAGAAAATGACAGTTATGTTTCTGATGTAGAAACTAAAAACAAAGAAGATCAAATGGAGGTGGGTCTTTAAAATGTGCTATATATTTATAAAATGGTACTGCACTTTATGTAAATCATTTAATTTTTTCTTTTCATCTTTTCTTGGTAAGTTTGAAGTACTGATTTTATTTGTATTCCAAATCTATTAATTAATATTTACTTAACTGTTTGTAGGACAAAGAAAAACAAATTGTAGCAAAGGACCTGGAAAAGAGTACTGAAGTAAAGTCAGAGCAAAACGGTAATGCAGAACAGTTAAAGGAAACAGATAAAGCAGAAGAGGTAGAGGAAAAGGAAAATGTAGATAAAGCAGAGGTTGAGGACTGTTCTGATAAATCAATTGACAAGGCTGGTACAGATGAAATACAGGAAGAAGAGACCACAATGGAACAAGGGGAAAAAGACAATACTGGAAAAATATCTTCTAGTGAAAATAAAGTACTGGATGGGAAAGAAAATGAAGAAGCTTCAGAAGAAAAGAAAGTGACCACAAGTACAGTAGTGGAAGAACCTGAAGACAATTTGGGAGTGAAGGAGGACGAAAAAGATGGAAAGCAGAATAGTTGCAATTCAGAGGATGCAAATACAACTCCTGTCAAGTCCAATTTGAAACCATTTAAGAGTACGAGAAAATCATTGAGGTATGCAACCAAAGAAAAATTGGCAAAAAAGGAAAATGAAGCTAAGGTAATAGAAAAGAACAGTGTAGAAAAAAATGAAGAGGAAGTGGAAAAGCCTGAAACTGAAGTAAGTATAATTTTAAGTTATAAATTGTTATTATGACTTTATTTGCTTTGAATTTATGCTATGCAACTGTACTATAAATACATTTTGTTTGGTACAGTAGTTATCCAGCGTGTACTGTTAAATACTTACCTGTGTTTATAGTTGCATAGTAATTCACTGGAAAATATTTACATCATGTGTCCTGTAGACTTCTACATTATTGTTTAATTGAATTTCTTTTGGCCTTTGTGTTCTATGTTAACAGAGTATAAATTTAAAGTCAGTAATGAAGAAAAATTTCATTTTAACAAGAAAATTCAAATGAACAATTCAATAACTATTCTGTTTGAAATTTCTGTAAAAATCTCTATCGTGTCCATTAGTTCAATATAATCAAAAACATGTACAAACATTTCAAACAGAATCAATCAGCTTATGGGAGTACATAAAATGTACTGTTTTTCTCAAGTGTAAAATAATATTAAATTCTTTAGAATAAGAGATTAGTTTAGCTAAAGAATAATCTGTTATTTCAAACAGTTATGAGAAAAGTTTAAATGACAGTTTGAGAATTTCTGTTATTTTGCCAAAAGTTAGGTAGAATGTTAGAAAATGTTTTATACTGTATATAGTTTACGGTATAAATTAATTTCCTATATTTTTTGTAGTTCAAGGATGGAGACTCAGATAATGAATCTAAAGGAAAAACTCAGAATAAGAAATCCGTAAGTAAAATGACTGATGAAACTAGTTTATTGCATTAATGTACCTTATAGATGGTTTTTGTATAACACTTGTATATTTCTTAGGTACTGAAAGTTGTCACTAAAAAGGAGAAACTTGAATCTCCAACAGAGGTAAGAAGAATAGTATTTATTTGCAATGCATATGTTGTTAACATTGAATTTATATTTATTATATTCTGATTGTCACATAATTTATTTTTATTTTGTAATAGAACTTGCTTTAATTTAACCCAAACATAATTTATTTTCATATGTTTTTATGCAGATTCAAAGTGATACTCCTCAGAAGAAGAAAACTACACAGAAGATGTCATCATCAGATGAAGAAGGAGTAAGATTATTTCTCTAGACAGACATATTGCACATAATTGATACATAGTTTAGCAATTGATGTTTGAGTGTTAGTTATAATGAGCAAATCAATACCTGAAGTGTTTGATTTGTTTTAGGATAGTGAACTGAAGTCACAAATAAAAGAATACATTGAAACTATTTCAATGAAACTCATCAAGTACCTTAAATCCAAGAGCAGGAATGATAATATTCTGTATGACTGTTTGGCACATTTGAAAGAAATGGATTCTCTGGTTGGTGGATCAGAAGCAGTAGAAGACACTGAACCACGTAAAAATCAACGCCAAACTGATAAAGTGAGTATTTCAGCTTAACAGTGTTAATTTCAATGCATACCCAATATAATGTGGGTTCCTATAAAATTATATTTAACAATTTATTATTAACTTCATGTACTGTTTCAAATAAAGGTTTCTCGCAGTAAAAAGGAACCAAAGACTCCGCTTAAAAGGAAGTCAAAAGACACAAAAAGTGAAGAAACAGGGTCCGTGTCACCACCCAAAAAATTAAATACAGGCCGAAATGACAGAAAAATTGATAACACTGCAAGTGAGTAAAAAATATTTTTTCACATTTACTTATAAAAGTAACTGCTTATCAGTAACGTTTTCTTTTTTTTTTCAGAAAATGGGCTCGCTGTGTTTGCTAAATGGCCCAACAGTGGTTGGTATTACCCAGGTATTGTTGAAGGACTTGCTGGCAATGAGTGGAAAGACTCAAGCAATGTTACTGTCTGTTTCTATGACGGTTTGAGACGCGAAATGAAGAACATAAACATTTTGCCAGCCCATGTAATACCCACCGGTTCAGTTCTTTGCAGTATAGACGATGAAACAGAAATGTCTGTTATCACATGTGAAAGGTCGGTGAACATTTTCATTATTCGGGCAATTGTATCACTATCCCTTTCTATAACTAATTCGCTAAATATATTTTTAGGAAGAGTGAAAATTGTGTGAACTTCACACTAGTAAAGAAGGATAAAGAGGATGAATTAGTACAATTAAACTTCAATAAACTGGCAGTGAAAGGTTTAAACATGAAATCTATCAAATTGCAACTTGAACAACTCAATGTTGATATTGTTCCAAAGAACATGCACGTTGTATCATTAGGTAATTGGTTTTAATGTTTCTAACACTAAACTTGATATTTCCACTTGTTTTTTATTATTAATTAATATCCAAGACATGGATTTAACAGCAAACTGCTTCAGCTCTCCCATTTCATTCAATATCCATCCATATAAAGATGCTTGCTTTTGTGTATGTATAAATAAATATATATATATATATATATATATATATATATATATATATATATATGTATTTATGTATATTTGTTTATGATAAAATATTTAATTCTAGCTTCTATAGTTTGTGTTTTGAATAAATATTAGAAATGTAGACAGTTGGTCCATATTTTTTTTAATGTCTTCCTCAGTTGATCTTCACTGTCGCCAACTGCCTCACTTTGTCAGCAAAGCTCAACAGTTAAGTTCTTCTTAAGTACCTAACTTTTCATATGTTCTTGTTGAGTATTTGCAATACACTTCTGCATCTCTGCCCTTAATATTCATTTTGATTCCTTTTGGTTTAATTGCTTATAATCACTAACGAAATCATTCAGTATCTCAGAACATGCTTTTTATTGTTCATCTGCTTCTGAAATTTAATTTAAAATGATCATTAATGTGACAAGTTGATTTTTACTGCAGTTACTGCGCTATACATCACAATAACTCTTGATTTGTATATACATTTGTAACTCTTAATTATGATCCAGGTAATGGTCTTACACCACTTGGCTTGGAATAGGCCTCCTAGTGTATTCAGATTGCTAGTTACTGACTTGGACAACTCCTTCCAATATTTGAAGACATGATATATTCTCTTACACCATACATGCAAACAGTGTTAGACCATTGCTCTGTCATTAATATTTCAATTCTAAATGACTGTTTCTTTGCATTTTTATTATTATTATTTTTTCAATTTAGATAATCTAGTATGTGGGAGGCGTTCGAGAGGACGAACGTTGATAATGAAAGATTCCCCGCTGAATAAAAAAGTAGATACACCAAGTAAAAAGTAATTATAATTGCTAATTATTTATTTTATGCTATTTACTTTTTATTACTCATTAAAAAATATTTAATAAAAAATTACTACAATTCTTTTAGGGATTCTGGATCTTCTAATGAATCAAACAGCCCAGAAAAGAAGGTTGAGGAAGTATCAGAAACACCTGTTAAATCAACACCTTCCAAAAGGTATGTGTAAGAATTTAACTTAGTGGTATGATAGGATTTTCAAAGTATTGTTAATCCATAATTCATATTATTGGTAGAAGAGGAATTAATATTTATCCAAGAAAGGAATTAAAATTTTACTGTTAAATTTCAGGCGGATAGCAGTGGCAGCAGCATCAGCAAGTAGTAATAAATCAACACCAACAACAAAGCGTAGGGCATCAGCACGTCAAAGTGTAAAGCAGAATTAATGTTTATTTAAAGATATAAGTGAATTCAAAAACGTTTAAAAAAAGTTCAATAAGTTTTTTGTCCTGATGTAAAAACCATATTTGTCCATGTATGTGAGGTCTGTTTTAGTTCAAGTGACTTTAAGGATTGAAATAGATTATGAATGCTTTTTACACGAAATCAAATGACATTTTGAGGTGTTACTGTCAATTGTAAATTTTAACCATCTGCACTTTACTACTACATTCCAATGAATGTCAGAAAAATAAACACTACATTTTGTACCTCCTCACTAGCCTTTCATAACCAGAAATGGTCAGGCACATGTAAATTACCTGTGACTCAAGATCATTTACACAGTAGGTTGGAAATGATTTTTGATGGTATTTGAAGAAGAATTTTTGTATTAATTCATTTAGTAAATATTTATGTAATAAAGGTATGTTACAAATTCAAAGTTATTTCAGATTTTTCTTACTCTTTTAGCTCATGTCATCATAATTCCCATTATGCCTCCTCATTTTAAATTTTCCTGTTTCAAGTATCTCGATTTGTGTTTTATTTTTAAGGTGAATGGTACAATGGTAATGTGACATGAGCATTATTTATTTCACTGATACACGTCAAATTACCCGCATTTGCGTATGTATAGTTATAAAAGTCAAGATCTCAATACTTTTGACAGTCACATGAAGTTGAAGCCTTACGACTGTTTCATGTATGTTCATTTATAAAGCACTAGGTTTGTAGGTTTGAGATGAGTGCTAATGTTTTTTAACTCAAGATTAGCTCGAGTTCCTTTTAGTCCTCGGCTAGTGATTGGTACAATTTCTAAAGTCCTATATTTTTTTAATGTCATATAAGAGTTGTAAAAATAAATTAATTACAGATGTGGTGAAATGTCATTTTTCATTTTACTAATTAATATAATCAGTATGTTACCATTCATTATAATTGTTCAAAAACTTATTTAGAGTGGTTTTCAATTGTTATCCTTTTTGTTAGCTAGCACTACACAGATCAGAAATGTACTGTATTGGTTTTTTTTCTTTGAGTTTGCTTATCAGATAGGTAATATCTGTCTGCTGTGTTCCTTTTCATGTCTAAATTATTAATAATCTAGGTGAACTCTTTATTTATTGTTATTATATAATTAATGTCTTTGCACTGATATTGAATTAAGTAAAATAATTGTTGATTTTAATAATTTTAATTTTCACCTCAGTACCATTACCGAAAAGCAATAGATTGATGAATTATATTTAATCTGAAGTAATTAGGAAAACATTTTTGGTTTTAACATTTAACAATATCTGTAGTTTATTTTATATTTGTTAACCTTGATAACTTAATAAAGTTATATAAAACGGGCATGGTTTTTAAAGAAGTAACCTAAAAATTGTCAGTTATTTTTACAGAACAAATTGGTGTTAGTGACCAGCATAACTGGTTGAAGTTAACTCTTCTGGCAGATCTGCAAGATGATTCTGTTTATTTGCCTAATGGGTATACTATTCTGGAATTATGTAGAAATATGTTTTCCAATGTTAATGAGTTTGTTGTGAAGCTCTTGGAGAGACTACCTTAATATCGCTGTGTTAATTAGCTAGTGGGGAGGGGGGCAATAAAAAAAGTTGAATTAGGATGAGAGGACGGACACAAATACTATTATATTTAGTAAGTGAAAATGCAGTGTATTTTCATTGCAAATAAGAAAATCGTTAATAGCAAATTATTCAGCTCGAAACGTGTATGTAAAATGCTAATTTGCTTTGCGGCTCAAATCGTTCATTGGAGCTAACAAACATCCAGAGAATGAGCACATCTTAAAAGAACAAAGATAAACAAAACTTAAGAATTTTAGCCACTCCGTATTAATAATTTTTTTCTGTCAAGAATATGGAGCACAAGTTAACGGTCTAGTGCTAAATAATAAAGTAGCATTCTGGAGAAAGATATTGAACGGTTTTTAGCATGAAAATTGTGTTGGTGCGACTGATAATTTTACTTTGCGTTATCAGGTTTTAGTTTTTTGTTGTTGCTCTTCGTGAACTATAACGCAAATACAGTATTTCTGTTTAATCCTGTCCGTATATTTATATACATAACTTCATTACAGTTTTACAATTCTTAAGAAGAATTTCAAACGCTTATTTTTATTTAAGCATATAGTCTACGGCGTAGATACAGACCTAAGGCATCTACAGGTAGTTAAGCCCCTAGGAAAGTCCGTATAAGAAAGGCAGTGGTTATATTATCAGCTGTTGTGTTGGGTAAGGTTGTGCTCCTATTTTTGAACTTAATCTTTCTCGGTTCGGTGTAAAGGATAGCCGAGTGCCGCCTGCCTTTGTCCCCTGACAGGTATTGTATTAATTTTTTTATTTTCTTTAAATCCCAGGATGGCGTTATTTTTCCGTTCGGGTCTTCTACTCAAGAAGAGATTACCCATAGGCGGCATGATTTACCGGTCCCCCGTCGTTGCCGCTTTAGTAAACAGGAGTTTGAATTTTTCCGGTAGCGTCGGGAAGATGGACAATGGCCCAGACGAAAGAACACTGGAGGAGGAGGACTCCTCACCCCTGGAGGACTACTTTGACATGCCTGTTGGACTTATGCGGAGACAGAGCACTTTTGAGGACGAACAGAGAATAATCAGTTTGCTCAAAGAAATACTGGAATATCAGGATTTAAATGTCAGCAGTTGGGTAATTGAGGTAAACTAAAACCTTGAACTCTGGGATTTTAAAATACTACAATAAAAAAAAATAGCCACTGTTTTGATATTTTTTACCAATATTGGAACAACTTTCCACTGGCTTTCCTTTGTTGGCAATAATCATGAAACAATGGCTACTCCTATACCTTAATTTAAAAAAGATCCAATTAACATAAGTGTACTGATTGGACTGTATAATTCTTTTGTCGAACATACCAATCAAAAGAAAACAAATATATCAATGTACAGAATAGCCTCACTGGCTATTTATTTAATGCCGCTAAAGTGATGCAACAAGAGCATTAAGAACAAACATAATGAGATGTTCAGTTTTCTGAATGAGAATTTAGGGCTTAAGGTTGTTGAGAAATCGAGGTAAATAAAATTCTTGGCATTCATTTTACAAGTGAACATTATAGACTATTTTTAATGTTCAATGTCGAGTGGTGAAACCTTATTGCAGTGCAGTTTCTAATTAGTGATTTAGTTACCAAAACTATCAGAATATCTTTTTATGTCTAAATGAGATTTTAAAATACATTTATAAACTGATTTGGGGATTTAAAAAATTGCAGTATTTCTATACAACATATAATTTAATGATATATTCATATATATTTTATGCCTTCAATTTATTTCATGGTTTCATTATTTAGAATTTAAATGAATTACAACCAATTACAATTCAGGTATCAATGGTTTAATTTTCTCTTCAAATTTCTTTCAAAAGTAGGAATGTTCTATGTTATTTTTTATTTTATGTCAGATATTGGTGTGGTGTGGTTATAAAGGACAATATAGTATTGCCAAAAAGAGTTGTACCTCAATAAAAGGCTGAACAAAAAAAGTTCAAAAGTATAATTTTATAATGGGTACATTGGATGCTTAGGAAGAAAAAATATCATGAAGGTAAAATTCAGAGTTAAATTGAAAGAGCTGATTGCATCTCAGAATTAATAAAATAATAGTGTATAATTTATTTGTTTTAATGTCCCAAATGTTGGCTATGTTGAAGAATATTAAAAAGCAAACAACTTATTTTCAGAATAAGGTCAAGATACTATGCTTCAGTTACAAAGGTTTGCTTAAGCCCCATAGAGAAGGATTTCTGAAAGTTCTTGGTACCAACTATTCAGTAGACCATAAGAGAATTTACAATGCCATGAACCAGTTTGTAAGTATATAGCTGTCTAATATATATATTTATTTTTTTTATTTTGTCATATAGAATACCATGCTGGCAATAATAGCTTTTTATTCAGTAGGAAGATCAGTCTAGTTAATAACTATCTTGTTGATAACTATTGTTTTCCTAAGCTAAGAAGAATTTAACATTGAACTGAATTTATTTTTAAATGTGATTTACAAATATTTTTAGAAAGACTATGAACCAGGAAGTACAATACTTTTAAAGGCTGAAGAACAGCTCAAATCTGTTCTAACACCCCAATACTCTTGGTTGTTCAAATATATTGGCCGTTTGGAAAATGGAGTCAAATTTCTGGTCGATATGAGAACTGACGTCTTGGTAAGATTATAATGTCAGTAATACAATCTTTGTGTAACCACTCGCATGGCCTTTAATTTTATATATGTGAAAATCTCACATAAATCTCACAAAACAATTTTCTGTTAACAATAAATATTGTTTAAACATTTTACTCATTGTTTGATGTGTATTAATTTCATAATTATTTTGTAATTGGTTGTTTATATATATTTTTTAGGAATTATTATCACACATTGATTCAACAGAAAATAGCTTTGTCCCACTCCAACACTTGAACTCAACACTAAAGGATCTTTTATCACTATGGTTTACGGTTGGTTTCTTGCACCTGGAAAGAATTACGTGGAAGTCACCTTGTGAAATGTTGCAGAAGGTATCAAGACTAACAGCTAGTCATTTTTCAGTTACACTGTATTGTATTACCCAACATATGATTATTTTTGTTTTCATGTTCTTTGATACAATTAAATTGATTTTTAAATTAATAAAATTTAAACTGATTAATATTAACAGTGTTTTTGTATTTAATGACTGTGTTAATATAATTTATTATTGAGAAAAAAGCTATTGCCTATCAGTGTGATGAGCAATCCTGTGGGCCTGAGATATAATTGATTTCTTGTAACATATACCTTCTATAAAATTTAAATATAACGAATGCTTCCATTTTCCAACATATGAATACTTTTAAATCTTGTTAAATTTCCTGTAAGCTCTCTTATTTCATACTTTTATTATCTATATCTTTAAATATGTAACATGCAAGCCACTGAGACTATTGGTGGTGCTGGATTCTCATTGCGGATTTTAAAAAATTTCATAGTCTGGGTGTTTAGGCTGTTTGATTAGGCGATAGATTAATCCTAGGTTCAGGTTTAACCTGGATTAAGCTGTGTGTATTACACAGTATAGTGTAGCTCATAAGACTACGGGAAATGATAAAAGAATGCCCACAGCAGTTAACAATGTCTTATTTCATTGATCAGTTTTAGATTTCAGAATACGAAGCCGTTCATCCTGTGAGAAGTTGGACAGATTTGAAGCGGCGTGTCGGAGCGTACAGGAGATGTTTTGTGTACACTCACAGTAGCATGCCTGCAGAGCCCCTGGTCGTACTTCATACAGCACTCAGCACAGAAATAGCATCCAGCATGAGGGGCATTGTCGCTGCCGCTCAACGTATGTCAGGTGAGTATTACAAGCAAACAAGTCATTTAACATATTGCGGACATATTATCATAATTTATTTTGCAGTCATGCAAGAGCAGCCTGTAAACGAGTATAAATAATTAATTTCAAAATGTAAATGAACTTTAAGGTTATAAGCATCTGTAGTGAATTAAATAAATACTATTCTTAGCCATCTTTTTGTCATATCTTTTAATGTTATCAGTTGAAAATGTATAAATTTATTTATAAATGCCGTATATTTATTAATTTAATATTATGTACTAGTTCAAGTTGGAATTTTTGTCTGAAGTTGATGGTAGTGTTATGGGAGGAGTTTTGGGGCAAGACGCTGAAACCGAAGATGCTAACTGTGTGAAGGCAGCCATATTTTATTCCATAACATCTACCCAGAAAGGATTGCAAGTAGGAGCACCAAATATTAACAGGTTTTGTTTAGTTGGTTTTATGTTTCTAAATTTAACTCGATATTTATTTTTTGTTACCACCAATAATTGCTTGGGCGTGGTGGGCAGTTGCTATCTGTTTGGTCTGTATCCAAACCTGATATTGGTCTTTTTCCAGACATCAGTAAAATTTAAACTGGCTAAATGCGTTTACTCTAATCAAGAGTTTCAGATTACTTATGAATGATTACTTATGAGAGATTGTAAAGCTGAATCAGTTCTAGACACAGACCATAAGTCAAATAAGTGACTGTAAACTAATCATTTTTTAATCCAGCAAAGATTTTTTACTAATAAAATTACATTTCTCTTAATTTTAAACAATTGGTACTTTTATAATTTTGTTTGTTTTCTAATTACGGTTTATTTTTTGGTACACCAAAAATTTACAGTTGCAAATTAAATCCTAGGTTCCACAACACTCACCAAGAATGAGTATGCATAATGGGATAATATATGTTGGCAGTTTTAAATTCTGCTTTCATAAAAGCATGCTATAGTAGAATGTTTCATGATCACCAGTTTATGGGTTGTCACATTCAGTCACACTACTCACAAATTGTGCAATGTCCATGTTGCATAGTTTGTCAATTGAACTTTTTCATGGTTTTCACATTGGTTTTTCATGGATCACCTCAATTTTAATTATTTAAATAGTACTTATTAGAAAAAATATTGTGTTATTTTAATAAGATATTATAATTTCAGGGGATCGAGCTGGGTAATTATCTGATCAAAAGGTGGTGAAAGAATTGCAATCTGAATTTCCATTGGTAACACAGTTTTCTAGTCTCTCCCCAATTCCAACATTTAAATCATGGTTAATGGAAAGATTGAAAAATATGGAAAAAGGTGCTGATTTTCATTTGTATTGTTTGGTGTTACATTATTTGTCATTGCTTGATAGCTCTTGAAATAATACTTTGAATTAATGTACCTATATATTTGATTTCTATATAAAAATTGGTCGTAAGAGATATTTTGTTATTTTACTGTTTGTTATATATTGAAACATAAATTGATTTAAGAGAAAAGTGTCATGGAAAAAAACAATTCACATTTCATTTATGTCAGAAATTCTCTCAAAGCGCCATATACATTTGTTATTTATATTTCTCGCTTGCACAATTAGACAACAGTGGTGGGTTGCCTCTAAATTTGTGGGAGCCAATTCTTCAGAAGGCTGGTGGTTCCTGGAAAGAAGTAAAAAGGATAATCCACACAAATATGTGGTTCACTGATCATAATATGACAAATCTTTTCAAGACTCCAATGATGACTGCTTGTGCATATTATTTGTATAAAGAGAAAAGAAGGGGCAGTGCACTGGACAGTGTCGGTGAGCATATTTAATCTGATCATTTTTAAACTTAATTTTATATTCGCCCCTCAGGTTTAATGAGCTGCAGTATATTACCTACATTTAAAGCAGTACTGAGGGGATTCTTATCATATCCGCCAAGCCAATAAATAACTAAATATTAATATATCTGCATTTAATAAACTGTTTCTGAATGTTCAGGTTACAGTTTAACAGGCAAGTTAACCTCAGGTTTAGATTAAGCTTAATGCTCACAGTATTCCTTTTTCCTAAAAAGGAGTTTATTTATAAATGAATAGAACAATTCGTTTCATTGCTTGTCAGTATAGAACAATGTGAAATCAGACAAACTAAGTGCCTTTATCATCATTATTTCATTTTGTCTTTATTTATTCTTCATTTTAAGTAATTATAGACACAGGTCAAATGTGTGACTATAAACTAATCATTTTTTAATCCTGCAAAGATTTTATATTATTATACCCACTAAAATTTATATGTACAAGGATGGATTTATTGAAACTTGGAGGCAATAATTTATGTTAATATATCTCAATTAAGTTTTTTGACATATGCTGATTCATTCAAAACTTTTGAATTAGTGGAGGTAAAGGCAGAATATATGTTAAGGAGTAATTATTTCTGTAGCACTTTATGTTGTTACGGTATGTCATAAATTTATTTTCTTATTAATGTGCCAATTTAACATGTATACTAAAAATTATGACCATTTATTGTACTTTTTTCAGCAAATTTCCATTTGCGTAATGGAGCTATGATGTGGCGTCTCAACTGGCTTGCTGACACATCACCTCGTGGTATGTCCAATGCTTGTGGCATGATGGTGAATTACAGGTAATCATTCTAAATCTGCATGTGCTTTTAATTTAATTGAAATTAATCTTATTTAGAAGTCTTTCGGTATTTACATTTAGACAGAATTGTGATGTAAACATGCATACTATTATACTTGAAAAGGACATTGCAAAATTAAGCAGTTATTTTTATGTTTCATGTGTCATTCCAGATATTTCTTAGAAGATACAGAATCAAACAGTCGCAACTATTTAGAGAACAAGGAAATAAATGCATCTGAGCAAATCAAGAAGCTGGTCGGAGAAATTATCACGTCAAAAATGTGATCATAGGGCAATTTTATTTTCTATTTCACTTTTGTAGATTAGAGAAAAAATTATGTCTTGAAAAAATATTATATAATATGTTGTCTAAATACTGAAGAAACTATCAGTGCTGATTTAGATGTCCTCCAAAATGGTGTTCAAACCAGTAGTTAACCATTTTGTGCTCATTATAGACCTATTTATTAATTATAAGTTATTAGTAAATATATAAGAGTTATAAGGTTGATAGTATTTACATTTTTGTTGCTGTTAAATTAATAAAATATTGTTGAGATATTCTTTGAATTTATTTGTTCCCTTTTTCTTTTTGTGTTGAGATTGTGTGTATTCTGTAGGCAAAGAGCAGCTTGTAATTATAATAATTATTATGAATACATACATCTTACTATGTAATTTTATGTATTTACATAAAAAGAATTGACCGGTTTTGGCTGTTCGCCATCTTCAGTAATGGTGTTATAAGGTGTACTGTGGTGGTTATCTGTTTGTTATATATATATATATATATATATATATATATATATATATATATATATATATATATATATATATATATGTAACTCTAGCACCCCCGCCCCCCTGAGGATGGTATGGGGAAGCACTCAACTTAAGTTCCTTGGGTGCTAAAGTTCCATATGAAAAACTGCATTATAAATTATTGGTTGGAATAATTTTTGTTTTTAACTGATTCTAAAACTAAATATACAATTATCATCACTTTATATATCGCTACTGTCACAAAAATAAAAGTAGCTGCAAAATTATAAATTCATATACTTACTTAAATGGCTGAAGATCAAGTACTAGATTGTGAGCAGGATATATTGCCAATATATTTGATGGTGTAATCAGATGTGTGCATCATTTTGTAAAAACAATGTGAGTTATTTACAGTGAAACCTTTGAAATATAAGAACATAAATTTGTTTCGTATATACTTATATTAAAGAACACTTTGGCATTATTTAATTATTGCAGTTTTTATGACATTTAAACCATTGAACATTTAACAGGATTTTAAAAAATTACAACATTAAGATATAAGGATTTATTATCACCAAGCAACATTTTAGAAAATGTTGCTACCAATAACATCACATTAACAAATCAAGACTATCAATGCCATATACAAATAATGTTTATAAATGATTTATCAAAAGTCTGAACTTTTTGCCAACCATATCATATCTTATAACCTATAGTATTATCCATTGTAATAATGTTAACAATAAAGTATATACAGCTGTTACATTTTGAGAAAAGAAGTAACTTAGGCATAATAATAATAATAATAATTATAATAATACTGTGTGACATACACTTATGAATTTTGACTATAAATTTGACATAAGAGTATTTATAATTACCATCCATGTGATCTTCCACGGTTGAGAGATTAAACCAAACAAGCAAGAGTAGAAAAAAAATCACATGTGTGATATTCTGAACATTTCAACATTCATAACAATTTCAAAGTATTCATAATAATTTCAGATTCTATTCACATGTATTACCAAGTTTTTTAAAACACATAGGAAATAGCCATCATATTATAATGAAATATGTAATCAATTAAATAAGTACATAGAGAACATTTATGAAACTGCATAATTACGTGTAAAACAGTATCTCCGGTATCTGGCCATCTTCAACAGATGTACCATTGTTGTTGCCACCAGCATATGAGAATTGAAAAGTAACTTTGCCATCAGAGGGGCAATCCACAGTCACATTTCTTAAACCCTTAGTCCCATAATAAGAATCGCGGCCCTGCAAAAAGAAACAAAAACAAACATAATTTCCTTCCATTAGTACTAAGTTAAATTTATTTATTAATCAGATCACAAAATTGAGAACATCAATAAAAACCTTTAATGTTGTAGCAGCGGTATAACTGGTGTTTGGTATTATTTCAACTGGTTCTTTAAACATAACTCTAAACGGGTAACAGGATCCATCACAGCTGAATCTAGTAACATTTGAACCACAGACTTTGCCAGAAGCAGAGTGTAAAACTTGCAGGTTTACTTCATATTCAGCAGGTCCATGAATTGAACCATACAATCCAAAACCAACAACAAATATCCTTCTGTCGACAGTGAATCTAGAAACAAATGTTAGAATAGAAGTACTGACTCAGTCTCTCTTATATAGTTCATACATATGCCTGATCTATGACTAAATCAGCTTTCCATAAACCAAATGTCCCATAAGAAAAAAAATTGATACAAGAACCCTTTTGACTACAATAACTTATTTTTATATAAACCTTGTTACATACATACGTATATATGTTATTTAAAAATAATAAAGATAATAATAAAGCTACAGAACCTCCTATAGAGCACCCATTTATTTAAGTCGGATGCTTAGAAATGTGGGACCGAAGCAGTTCTAAAAATGTCAGGTTGTCTGCAAACATCTCTCAGCCAGCTAAAACGGAGTCCAATGCGGATGTACATTTTCATTTCTGCCCTTACAAAGCCAACATCCTTAGGCTGGCCAACGTTGTAGAGGACCCGTCTGTACACCTTAACTAAATGGGTGCTCTATATCTTGGAACCTAACAATAAGCAAGATCTTTATTACTTGCACCTTTCATTTATTTTTAATCATACAGTGCAAAGCTGTAGCCAAAACACAGGGTTTCAAACCAAAATGTGTACCAAAAACTGGCTATCCCCGTACCAAACAAAAAGTGAAAAAGTGTTAAGGTAATTAAAATTGCAGTTAAATAGAACATTTCTACATACTTTATTCTATCGCTGGATCCACTATAACCCCATCTGCTGTCATAGTAAAGGAATCTGTTGACAGCCTGTTCTTTTCCAGTCATAGAACAACGTGGTGCATCCCTTTAAAAGTTTAAAGTTAAATAAAAAAGTTTAATTTCATTACAATTAAAATGAGACAAAAAATTCATGCGATATTCTATAACTGAATCTTAAATATAAAGAATTAAAAATTGTAGTATATTCATATCCATGAAATCAAAATTATTCTCAGTAGAAATAAGTATTGCCAGATATACCTGGCAACAATTCCTTGCATCCTGTCAGTAATATTAATATTTTCCAACAATTAAACAATACAGGAGTGCATATAAAATCACTGAATTAATAAAACAATACTTTATATTACATTATACAGAAACTACTTTAAAGAAATTGGATAAAGTTGAAATACTAACTTGAAACTGATAGCTGGTTTTGGATTAACCGTGAAGTAGAGGAAAAGTGAAACAACTTCTCGGTCAGTGAGTATCCCAGATTGTGCAGGGCCAATGGCGAATTCTTCGACAGACATTAATGGAAACCTTATTAAAGAAAGTGCTGAAGCAAGGACAGACCTTTTATTATCGGGAGTGGAAGGCAGCTGCCGCCTTACGCATTCTGCTTCACACCACCTGCAATCATTTACTTACCTTATAAAAAATAAATCAACATTACGCCAGCTATATTATATAAACAGAAATAAAAAAGGTTTGGCACCAATAATTTTTCTCCAGATACCATACCATTTATCATATATTATCTTGTATTTTTTTATATTTAAAATGTTTAAATGTGTTTGAATTTTATATATATTCCACACAGTAGAGCAATATAGATCAAAATATTTCACAAAAATAGCTTTCTTTTGTTTTTGTAAGGAATAACCCATTCTCTTCAGTTAATTAAAATATCTTTTATTTCCCTAAATCTAAATAAAGATCCAATGAACAGACCACCCAGGGTATTGTATCCCATGACACAATTTAATTTATGGGTGTTCTTAAACTACTCATTCTTGAATGATTTAGTCTACATAAATAATTTATTTATTAAAAATAATTTTTGAAGATTCCTTTATTGGCTTATACAAAGGATACCTTGATAAATATTTTGCCCAATGGGATACATAAAAATGGACAAAACTACAAAAGAAAGTTCAACTTATAACTGTTCTAATCTTGAAAATGAACTTGAAACTAGGCTATCTCTAGACCAGAAAAGCAAGATGAGACAGGGGGTTAAACAGATAATAGTAATCCAAACCTCACAGAACCCGCTATAACAGAAGAGATTCATATTTTAAATATTTTGTAAGCTCTCTTTATAATTCATAGTGTCCTTCTAATATCTGACCTACATATGAAATATTGCCCAAGTTGTTTCAACTTATATTCTTGTTAGCAGTTGATATACTCTAACTGCAACTAGAAAAGAAAAAACAGCTTAATTATAATACTTAATGATAACCTTTAAGATATCATTAATCGTTAAATTATTTATGCACAATCTTCATATTAATTTAGTAATATTAAAAAAATATCACTCTAATCTATGACTATCACACCATCACACAATCAAACATGACAGGAAAACAATTTTAAATATTTGGACTATATTTTGAATACTGTCAGAAACAAACCTCAAAACCGCTTTGAACAACTTGGCTTCGCGTATTCGCAGTGTATCCCTTTCGAGGACAACGCTGAGCGTATCAAGATCAACATCAGTGAAACCGTCTGCAGAAAAAGCCTCTGCTGTATTCTTGTCTATTGTATCAAGGCATAAAGCAGCCAACTGAGGCTCATCAAATAACCTTGCTTGAGTCAACAACATGAAAGCATTATCCGCACCCAAGTTGGACTGAAAGAAATGAATACGAACTTGTCACTTGTTATAAACACTACTTGTTGTTAATTACTGTTAGCTGTTGTTGATAACTATTACAGCTGAAATTAGATTTTTCCTTACCAATTCTTTGAGTGATTACATCAAAGATTGTATTAGCGGACACAGCTACTCAATATTCCTTTTATAGTAAGTAGTAGCCCTCTTAAAATGATCAATTAACAAAAACAATCACTCTCGAAGCCTCTCGAATTTATTGATCACAGGGTTAAAATAAAATAAAATGAATGACAAATCGTAACCAGAAAATACCTTAAGAAAATCAACACAGTGGCACTCCAAAGCTGGTACAGCGTACTTCTTGGCTGTATACAATGTTGTCATCACTGTTTCAGGACCAATCTGCACTTCATCTGAATATAAAAACCTACAAATAATTGAAACAATTTTAAACTGTATTTATCTTTTGGTGTTCTATTCACACATCACTGCCATATTTGTAGACATCAATCACCAATATAATTCAAGAGGTGTGCCTGAGGATCAAACAAAGTAATCAAATATATCAATGGTTATTGACCGATCGATTGTTGTTTTGTTCTTCTTCTTGTATGGGGAGGGGGGCTTGCATATAGACACCCTTAAAATCACACATCTCTGATAAGATTAAATATGCAAATAACATTTCAATAAATGCAATATCACGAAAGCTTTACTCTGAGCTTCAGTATATACTTTAGCTTTGGGCAATCATTGTTTGGAGTATACATATTATGCGCTTGGAAATCCTCTTAAGACAATTTCTTACTTGTGCCTGGTTTCTCGTAGTGAGAACTACATCGTTTTAAATAATGTCTAAATACCTAAGCAATGTTAAGAAAGCGGCTGGCTCAACATCGGGCAACTCAATCTCATCTGCGTCGGTGGCAAGTGTTCCATTGAACATGGCATCAAAGACAGCACTGCCGACGGAGAGTACAAATTTGTGCGCTGGTATTCTCTGCTGGGTGATGTCACGGCCGACGACAAAGTGGACGTCGCTGAGTACCTCGTTGTTGAACATGAAGGCGAACCTCTCCTTCACCGTCTTCTTGGTCGCCTGCCAATTGTAGACAGGATTGCTGTTCGGGCCGAAATCGACGTTGGCCCTGGCCGGTTGGTGTTGTTGGGGACTGGGTTCCTCTTCGGCGGTGGGCCCCTCCTCGTCGTTGGGTATGCCTTCCTCTTCGCCGGCCTCCACTCCGGAGGCGTTCAAGTTTTCGGGGGCGTTCGACGGCAGCGAGTTCTGGGCCGATGACGAGGGCTCTCCGCCGTCGTTGTAGCTAGACCGGGAGGATCCGGAACTGCCCGGGAAATCGCAAGTCCGGTTGGCAGGAACTTTTGATCCGTTTGCCATACCGACGGGCCTAAAATATAAACGACGCGTAATATGGGTCGTCGGGCGGACAGAGTGGTGTCCCGGCGCGATGGGCGGCAATACCTAGAGGATCGGCTCACCGACGCTCTAATTCCCCAGCATAACAACGACCGCCGCCGCTCGTCACGAAAAACAATTGTTGAGGCCGCTCTATCCGTTGGCTTGCGACATTTAGAACACCGGATACGAATTAAAACTTACATAATTTAATAGACCTAAGGCGGACGAGTCGTTCCCGAGAACAGCTGATAAATGGCTACGTACCTAGAAATATTTCGGCGTTGGCGCCAAATATATGAAAACTGCTCAAACGTTCCGATTTTAATATTCGCGTATTAAAAACGGACGTACGTAAAAAATATTTACGTCGATGTAATTATAATATATTACTCATCCGGTCGCATAACTTGTTTATAATATTCGACGATAATCGTAATACCGGTGATATACTCTAATAAAAAACAATTATTAACAGTATCACGAGTTATATTCGTGATTAATTAATATTAATCGATGCGGTCACGCGACGAAATTGAGAAATATAATCTGGTTGATGTCAAAGAAGACTATTACATAATCCAAGATTCCATCTTCGTTCGTGTTTTTAAAAAAACTACGTAAATTAAGAATAAATGAAATTGATTGTCCTAAAGCTCATTTGCTATAACAATTTCTTGCAAATTTCCATTCAAATTGATTAAAATATACATAGCAATTTCAGTTGTACTTACTAATTTTACTTTAATGCGGGCTTGTTTTAATACAAATGTACTTTGAATGAAATGTTATTTTTTCATTTCTGCTTTGTAGGCTATTTCCTGTGTTGATATGGCCTATCAGTCCAATATTATCTTCCATCAAATTGATTTTTCTGCTAGAGTAGCCATGATTGATATAGAATGACTTGATATATATAGAACTAGCCAGCAATGCTAACATGATATCAAGGGTAAAACTGAATATACTCTAAAATATAAGATGATAACTGATTTTTCATGTCTACATTTTATGGCTCCTTTACAATTTTAAATTAAGTTAAAACCATCAATTGTCTGGGAATCATGAAATCCAATATTGTAATTAATCAGCAATACCAATAATTATTTTTATTTTATTATACCATATTCTTAGCTGCATCAATTAACTCATTTGTCTGTTGAAATGGATTCATATTTAGGAGACATTTGGAAATTCTTTCAATGAAACAACAATGCTAGACTTTATAGTTTTTCTTTTCACATTTTCATATTCATATTATAATACTTAATCTTACAGAAAATCGAGATACTTTAAATGTTAATATATTGCCATTAACAATAGTTTGTAAGTTAGTATAAGTTGGGAAATTAAGACCATAATGCTCTCTGATAGTGGCCACTTACCCTAACAACTAACCCACACCACATAACAGATCTGAGCAGAACATAACTGCACTAGAAGAAATGCACTAAAAAAAATTAAGTTTATTTACAATGTTTCATGTACTCCAATAGGGGAATACTATAAAAATATGTGATAAAACTTTAATCAGATGTATTGTGTAATAAGTACCAATTTTCTGCTTGAAATAAAGAAAAAATATTAATTTATTGTATATTTCTTCATTCAAAATATTTACAAGTTATCACCCAATATGATCACATAAAATATATGAATTGTATAATATGTTTGCATGTTAATACCTAAATATATATACATCTCTGTAACTGTCTAAAAATTAATTTAATTATATCTACATAAAGTGTCCAATATAGCTTTCTATTCAACCAAAATTTATTATTTATGGTTGATCAATTTCTATTCTTATTTTCTCGTCTGGTTCATACAGATAATAGAAAGTATTATATACACTAATTAAGTTTCAGAGATGGATAAATAGGTTAAAGGAATTGAACAGACAATTTTAGAAATAATAATTATTGAACTATTACATCAAAAGAGTATTAATTTGCTATTTTTTTTAATGCAAACTTAATTAGGATGAAAATATTCTAATGAGATTAAAAAATACAACCTTCTATATACCAATAAGTTACACCGAAACATCAGTGTTTGATAGATATAAACTTGAAATTTTTTTGTATTATGTTTTATATCAATGTGAATTCTTGAAGTGATACATACATATAAAACAAAATACACCATAAAAAAGATAACACTGTTCACAATAAGTCAATAGAATAGGATACTTGATTTGGAAATATTCTGATTAAGTAGAGCAAAGTACATTTAATTAATTTGAAAAATAAAAATAAAGAATCCTCTTGTTACTTACTAAATGTGTAATATTCCCTCACAGGATTATTGCACAAACTTATGTTTGTATTATGTTTCAATCAATATGTTTCCTAGAAAGCGTAAATAAGACTATAATGTATAAAACAACAAAATGAAATATGATCTAAAAAAGTTCAAAAAATCAAATGAACCCCTATTTAACCTACTAAAAAAAGCATTGGTTTAAATAAAATGAATGTAGGTACTTCTTCATTTTGACTATGTCTATACATTACAGTAAGACAAAATAGTAACTACCAATAAGGTAACAACACAGATTGTGAGTTGGGGAGTTATATTTCATTTGCCTAACACAATAGAACATATTTAGATTTGTTCAATCACTTTGTTGGAGAACAAATTATCTATTTGCTTACAGAATAAAAATTAGCCTAAGATTTTTCCTTAAGATGAGTAAAACTATATACAAAAATAATTTAAAAAACTTTTACATGGTATATATTCTGTCAGGAAATAAATAAAATAGTGGCAATAAGAAATAAAAGCAATTGAACAGGTCTAAAAAGTTTCATTGAAAACATGTTAAAAAATTACCTAAAATAAGTTATATTTTTCAAGATGTTATTTCTGCAAATAAACAAGTTGAATTTGATTACCAAGAGTAATCATCAGAGGCACTTAATTAATTTCCTTTCTGGATTCCTCATACATCTGTGATAACTTTATGCACCAACTCACAATACATTTTCTTCCTACATTTAATGCAAACGTACCATCTTATAACAAACAGCAAGGTTAACAAATTTTATGAGATAATACAGATATTTAATATTATACAACTAGCATGATTTTTTTTAAGGGAGATATTTTACAATTTTTCAATATTAAACTAATAACCATAAGAAGAATTTTGTTTGCTTCAGATAAACATAAAACCATGACATACCAGTTTTATTGACATCACACTTCTATCATTTCACTTAAAAGAAACCATTACACTGATCAATAAAAAACAAGGTATCACAGATACACTTTTTAACAATTCTGACAAAGCTGTTAACCTTGCTGAAGGACACTTTGGTTTGTTGTACAACAAATTGCCGACATTAGCTATGTGACTGTATTAACATCATAATCTTCATCATTTTCATCATTAGCGGCCAAGAGTTCAGTCCTCGTTTGTTGATAAGGATCGCAGTAATTAAATCTCATCTCTGTAATCGGGACCTTGGTATAGCCATACCTTTGGGACTTTCCTGAACGAACCTAAGATCACAAAAAAAAGTCTCAACTTTCGTTCCAAATTATAATTTTACAAAATCTTGAAGACATTTGCATTCATTGTTCTATTAATATGATGGATTTTTTTACTCAATAAAGTGGTACCATTATGTAAAACAAATCCAGTTTAAAAATACATAGAAATTAAATGAAAAATTATGCACAGAAAATAATTTAAATAATTAAAAATAGAAATATGCCTTTCTCTAATTTGTTTTATTATGGTGAAAGGCTTTCTCTAATTTGATTTATTACAATTTTTCTATTTAATATATCATTCATAATTAAAAAATAAGTAATCAAATAACAACAATAACAAATGAATTAGAGAATTTTATGATTCAACACAATGCTTGATGTTCTTAGTCATTTTTTAGAGTATTAAGGAGCTATGTATATTTGATATATAAAGATCAATCTAAACCTAGATTAATCTAATCCTCAACCTAACATAGCCTAAACACCTAAAATAAGATGTTTAAATAGCCAGCAAGAATCCAACCACCTCAACCAGCAGTTTTAATGATTCAAACTGTATGCCTCTGATTCAATCATAGCTGTATAATGTATATTGTAGCTTACAAATAAGGAAGAAACCTTAATCTATGATAAAATTCAAAGCATGGTAATTTTGTGTTTACTTAAAATTTAAAACAGTATTCATTGTTTCATCTGAGGTAAAACAGAAAGCTTCTGCAGGAGCAATGGCAAGTATCAAAACTAAACTTCTGACCAAGAAAGTTATTTCTTCAGTCTGTGCTATATTACCCCCACCCTTAAAAAATTAAATAATTTATAATAATAGAAATAAAAATTAACAGCATAAAATTATTTTTATAAATATTTTGAAAACCAATCCTACCTGAAGAATAAGAAATATAACACCGAATAATACTACGACAGATGCACAAGCAGCTATTGATATAGCAGTGATATTTGCAAATGGAGCACTTTGCAAAGAATTCATTCTAACTGAAGCCTCAGCAACCATTTCATCTTCATGAGCTCGTGCAGCTTGCTCAGAGGTTATACGTCTTTTGCCAGTGGGCAAATGGCATTTTCCTGAAAGTAAAAATACATTCATAAATGAGCAGACATTGGGTAAATATTTTCATTTCTTGTACCTGCACAGCCTAGTACACCTTGGGCTCTACAATTTGCCTCCAAACCCTCATTCAGGAAATTACTCTTTTATAAATTTTTTTTAAAAGCATTACAATATTATGCACTGAATTTTAGTAGTTGTACAAATATACAATAATAAGAAAAAATAAGACCAATAATTTAACCAACAGTCACATCAAAATATTTACCAGTAGCTGGATCACAATGACAACACTGATGTTGATTTGTGCTGGTGCAAGGATCACAAGGCATGCAAAGTTTGGTCGCTGCATCCATGTACCTTCCAGATGAACACGATGTACATCCATTAGGACCTTCATCTATAAAATAAACACACAAACTCTAATGAATATAAAAAAATAAACACATAACACTGCATATATTAATTTATATTTCACTATGATAAAGAGAAACCATTAATACTTTTCAATTGAAAAAATACCCACTGGAACAACTGTAACAGAAGTGATGACACTTCGCACAACCCCATGGAGTTGCATAAGTATCCGGAGGACATTGAGCTAAACAAGAGCCAGCAAACAGTTTGTAACCATCTTTACAAGATAAACATTGATCATCTCTTTCGCCGAGACACTGGCCACAATGTGCTGAACACGTTTTACACCATCCTGCATCACTGAAGTATCTGTAATATGACCACATCATTCATCAGTAAACTTGTTCCTTTTGTACATTTACAACTTGTTATTGTATTAACATACACACATTAACAAGTTTTTACGATAAAATCATTAAATAAACACCATACATTAGACAAACTGACTAATATTTATACTAATATATAAGCCATTTTCATTCAAAGAAAATAGGTGGTAGACAATTACATTAATAATATTTAAATTTATTTATGAACATTACATTTTATTGAAACTTATATGTAATACTTTTCAGTGTTCTACTGCTGTTTAATAACCTACCCAGAATCACATGATGCAACACAAATGGTGTTATTCATCAGATGAAGTCCCATGGGACACCTCGTGCAGTTATTAATATCTGTGCAAAGCTCACAGCCATCATTACCTAAAACTTCACCTGAAAACAATTTAAAAAAATGATAATATTAAGAAGGATGTTCAGTTAATTTCAATCATTAAATAAATTCTCCTGAGCAGAGGACTGCTTAACCAGTCCTTTCAAAAATGTCATACCAGGTTTACAAGAAGTGTTACTTCTGACACAACGGTTGTAGCCATCAAGCTCATATCCCAAACTACACATCTGACACATACTCTGATCCAAGCACTGAGCGCAATTTTCTGAACAGTAATCAGGTTGGTCTGAGCAGTAACCATTTGAGGCAGATTTACCATTGGGGCAAGACACACAACCATTTGAACCTTCATGCAAGCAAGTTTCACATGAAGGATGGCATAGTTCACACCTAGGACACATTGAATTGCATAAATTATATATTCCATTATATATACCAAAACCAACATTATAAAAATTCTAAATTAGAAACATAAAACAGAAATAGCCTTATAATCATATAAATACTTACAAAGGTAGAAGGTATTATTTAACAAGTGAATAGGAAGGGATTTTGAGGAATTCAGGTAATTTCATTCAATTGACTGTAACATGAAATATTGGTTATATTAAAATAAACCACATTGAATGATTACTTTCCACATTATAAATAAGAAAAATGAAGTACCTGTAATCATTTGTTTCAAATGTACTTTTTGGGCATGCTGCAATGCAAGTGTTATTATGAAGGATAAGATGATGATCACAAGAAGCACAAGTGGAAGGCCCATCTGGGCAACTTGCACAGCTTCCATGGCAGCCAATGCAGGACCTTGATTCTCGATCTGAATCCAGTAACAATATTTTAGTAATATGGAATATGGTAAGAAGGTTTTCTAATAACTAAATATATATGTGTGTGTGTGTGTGTGTGTGTGTGTTTATAAAATTCTAATGTTCAAATTTATTAATTTCAAAGTTTAACCATTAATACCATTTATACAAAACTCATAATCTAATAATTTAACATAACATAACATTTGAGAGAATGTATACATATGTAGATTGAACCTATCTAAAATAATCTAATAAGTTCATTAATTAAACAAACCTTCATAATATCCATCTGGGCAATGTTGTAAACATAGACCAAGATCAGTCACATAAACATGGTCAGAATTACAGGTAAGACAACTGTCTTGCAAAGGTCCAGCACAAGTGGCACAACTTTCATGGCAGTGAGGCATGTCACTCAATCTGAAATAGTATATGTATTTATGATCATTATCTACTCATGTTACACTAATCTGTTCAGATATGGATTAGTCTATTTAAAAAGTAAAAAGGGTTACAAGTATTAGATGTATAGGCATACAGAGATGTATACAAAATGAATTATCATTTTAAAATAAAATTACAATTTCATAAAAATCAGAACTTACTCATTTTGTTTTTCATCGACACCTGATTTTGATTTTTCATCACTTGGAGCAACAACAACAGCCTGAAATATCATATTTTTATGTTTGCATATAAATCAATTCAATAAATACCAAGATTTATATATAATTTTATGAACCAAAGGAAAAAATACAATTATCAGGAAAATTTAATAAATGAACTAATACAATAATTGAAAATGAAAATAAATTAACCTGTTTTTCACTTCCAGCTACTGCAAATATGTTGGGAATGTTTTTGAATGCAGAAGTTGAAAATATGTCTTCAGATGGAGAACTGGGAAAGAATGAGGACTGGGGGACAGCAGATGGAAAAGTAAATGGAGCTGAAGCAGCTCCACGTTGGCGCAGTCTCACTGGATTTGTGGATGTCCCATAAAATATAAGTTGCCATTTACGTAATATACCTGGTAATTTAATTAGTTTAATTATTAAAATATAATAAACAATTTCATTTAAAGAGATTCATACATTCCAATATTGCTTCTATGAAATCTAAATTAGATAATAACTGTAACATAAGTGAGGAATATTTTTCACAATTAACAGAATGTATAATTTCTATGTTTAGTAATTAAAAGAAAAATTATAAATGGATTGGCTAAATAAATAATAAAAAATATACCAGGTTGATTCACTTGACGGTTGCCAGCATTAATGACCTGTAATCTCCATATGCCTCTAGGATCTTCTCCCCAATAATGGACAGAAAGGAATGGCCAGTCATCAAAATTGGAAGAGACAACATCCCGAGGTCTTTCCATGAGAAGTGTTGAAGGGGTGCCTTGTGGTGAAGTCAGGACAAGCCTAAGATTGCCTCGGGGAAAGAATCTCAGGGATATTTTGCACTGAACATGCTCAATGAATCTTACTTCATTTACTGTACCACTACAGCCATTAGCATCCACAGCCACTGTAAGAACACTTCTGTACAAGGGGTCTATTTCTCTGAAAAAGTAAGTACCCAACATCAGGCAAATTGTAACAAATAATAAGGAAGTTATTTAACTTTTTTAAATAATTAAGTTTTCTCATTTACATTCACTTAGATTAATAATAAAATGCAAAAATATGTATATTTGTAGATACACTTCTGTTTCTAAAACTTACCTATCCTCATTAACTTCCTGGTTTTTGCAAATATGCTGTGATGGTACAGTTGTCCACTGTTCCGCTAAAGATACCATAGCACCTCCATCCATCAGACCATAACCAAACTTATGACTCACTGAAATGTTGTCACTTTATTAGCTGGATTGAAATGATATTTCTTCCACATCCGCTTCCATAATCCAATACTCGGCATATTATTGTGAGAAATCCACACTAAAGCTTCTGGGAAATAACTTAGAAATTCAAAGGACAGGAATGTAAACCTAGCCTTTGCAGAAAACGTACACGAAAACCATATCAGCATATTCAACATTGGAATAATTACGCGGCGTATTGTAACACACGAATTCGCTCGAAGGGTTTTGTTGAGTAACTGACGAATTCATAGAGAAAGGCAGGTTAGATTAGTTTGTTTATGTTTTGCATTCCTGTCGTATGAATAGTAAATAAAGTAAACACCTGGAAACTTCAAATAGACTTTATGCCTTAGTTATTCAATCCCCTTGAGTTATAAAGCCTTGATATTTAATTTCGAAACACTGTGTAGTAATATGGTTGTAGATACGTTTGTGAGCAAATTAACAACAGATTGCATATCAACTTGTAAACGATAATTACCATTTCTCTTCACTCCATTTGGGATCCAACCAAATTCCTTCGCCAGGGGGGCAGGATTTGATGTCATGACTACTATGTGTTGTACATCTCTCCAAGAAAGATTTGGATTAGCTTCTAAAGCCAAGGCTACCAAACCAGAAGCGAGAGGCGCTGAAGCGGATGTTCCTAAAATTCATATTGTAAAATTAATTACCGTGCTAGCGATATCACAAGCGATGCTAGCGATTTTACATTTCTGACAAACCGCTATTTCTTACCGGTGTGTTCGACTGTACAGATGTGGTCTGGTCTAAGTTTCCCGTCCATGTCAACGGTGGCAATACTTTTATCGTGTCCCGGAGTCCCCGAACTGTAGGTTGTGGCTAATGTAGATGAACATTCTTCCAAGTACCAAGGTTTGTACCTGGAAAATGTTCAATTATACAGTGGTCTGACACAGATGGATGTTTGAATAAAACCTTCGCATACGAATCATTTATTCTCTTACCCTCCTTGAGTGGCACTGGAAATTGACAATGTAAAAATACTATTAGTGTATCCATCACAGTTACAAGAATCTGTATGCCTTCCACCATTACCGCTGGCCCATACAAATATAGATCCTTTACCTCCCCTCCCCTGGAAAAAACAAGGAAATTAATAATTATTTCACTCAAAGTAAGTAAAACATATGCTAAGTAAGTAAAATCTTGTCTTTGAGGCAAATAAATAAGTTCAGATATATTTGCACTAATAATTGAATGGTACCAACCGTAGTGACACCGTTGATGAAGGCTCTCCTGGCCAGGGGGCCTGGGCCATCGACGGTTTTCCCATCGTCCTCGGGGCCCCAGGAAGCGCTGTATATAGCTATGTGATCAGGATTCAAGGACAGAGCTCTAGCTTCTACCGCATCGTTAACACTGCCGTCTAACATTCGGACACCTTAAAATACAAGAAAAATACAACATAGTAAAACGAAGCAACTAGTATAGTAAAGAAATATATGCTGCCGTTCGAACTAAGTTGAGGCTTCGGTTCGAGAGCTTCAATGGTGTACAAACAGGTAGACAAAAAAGATAACTATAAAAATCTATACATGAATAATTCAAACTTTTATTTTCTCGTATGGCTCCTATAGCGGGTACTTTTAGACCTCGGTGTCCGTCGGTCTGAATCGGTAATGGCCGTTAACTGACATAAGCGCATAGGGACGTAATAGTCCGTCAGTGAACTGGCAATTAGCTCGGTGCTACTGGCAACTGAAAGTTGCAAGGTAGGAAAGAAAGCACTGCAGCAAGTATTCCAGTTCCGTAAACACCACCCTCAGATGGAATTACATATCACTTCTAAGGCATTATCTCATTCGCTCAGTCTATTCCCATATCCAACCCTAGCGGAATGTTCCTGTTATGCAAGGGAATGCCAAATAGGAACAACAAGGTAATCTTTTATTTTTCGGAGAAATTAAAAACAGATCTCAAATACTTTATATATTTCATTTCATTTTAGGATGTGAATACATCGAATTTAATTTTACATTCTTATCTACCCTTCAAAAAATATTGTCTAGCATTAAATTACAGAGAGGATATCCTACCCGCAGATGGTAAATGGTAATACAATAATGGTCAATATAAATAAATATTACTGGGACGTAATGTGTAATGCCATACAAAGCGCCAGATTAATCAATTTATTTCATGTATGCTCCACTATCTATTATGGTTTTTTCAACTCTGTCCTCATGAATGAGTTTCATTTATATAACCAGATCTGGAGTAATGCAACAAACGTAAACTATCTGTTCTTAATTGTCCAATACGTTCATATTGCAATCAAGTAAACTCTGAATGGAATTGAACTCCACGGAGCGTTTGTTTCCGTCCGACAGGAGTTACGACAATAACACGACGGAAAAGGTGGCGTATCGGGTCCGTCTACTTTCACATTTCTCTTAGCGGACTCCTACTTTCACAACGAATATACATTTTTGCTTCCGTTACGAAACGGAGGTCCGCGTGAATGCCCTTGACGGAACTGATACTATGGGTTGGAATTTTTCGGCCAACTTTAACTTCATTATTTCTTTCTTCTTGAAAACAAATTGCAAAATAAATATAAACGGTTTTAAAGGACCGAAGCGGCAGACGCGGCAATCACTATTGGCAGTTTCTACTGTTAAATTGAAATTAGAAAGAATTTTTACGAAAAATAAAGTTCAATTTTCCATTTTTTAAAATACCTTTTTTGAATAATTCAAGTATTATTCATTGCAGTATAGCTAGATACATTTTATGTAAGATTTTTAAACATTTTTCATCATAATTTTTCCATCGCTTATTACAGTTAGTGCAGCATATCTCCATTAACCGCACCAATCAAGGGATTCCTGTACTGTATATAAAAAATATACAATTTGAAAATGTCAACACGTATCGTTTCGATCAACTCTCACGGGTTAAACTAGTTCATTCCTTCCAGAAGTGACCACAATCGCGATTGTGGTACAACATCGCATCGTAATTTTCCTTTCGCCTAAGGTCCCCGGCCGTGCACAGCGATCCGATTCGGACACTCTCACTTTCAAGTAATTTATACAAGGCAAGGAGGCCACGGAAAGGACCGTCCGTGGGGGATGGGCGGCCCCTGCGGAAAGTAAAAGTTGCCACCCGCAGGGGGACAGCCCGTACGACAACTCTCGTCCCCGGTTTCACTTTCCGTTCATTTCCTTCCGTTCCATAACCGAGCGGAATTAATTCGACGCGTTGACACGGCCGAGCCGCCTAACGGAAGAACCGCCCCCCAGCATGGACCCTGCATTTACCATTGAAAAGCTTCTGCCCGAAAATGAAAGGAGGACGCCCAAAAGAACTAGCCGGGCGAAATGAGTGAAAGCGTACTATATACAGCGCTGATTCCAGGTATTTGTTTAGGGGTCCATCGATAAGGTGGATAGGTTTGGGCCTCTCGCCATCGCCAGTAGCGCTCCGCCGGCGATCTACTGAGGTACTCGAGTGACTCGTCGACAGGGCACGAATGGAATAATAGTGGTGATGGTGAGAAGCTTAAACATCCTGCACAAAGACAGCCTTACTTTGGGGAGTTATTTAGTGCTATAATACCGGCGTGCAATTCTCCTATATGTAGGTCACTTTTTGAACGTGGGGTCGCAGGACCAGAACACCTTTGGTTACCGCTTCAGGGAATGTACGAGGGTGCAAATGGTATTGTATAGGTTTATTTAACAAATTATATTCCGCACAAATTAAATTCAGCACTTATACGTACAATTTACGTAGGTTGCAATTATTAGTAAATATTGTTATGCACGAGTTACCGATGAACGTGATAGTGAGAAGAGAATGTACTTAGTGCAATGCTTCGGTGAAAGTGACAGTGTATAGTGTATGGTTATCAAGACACACTAAGTGTGGTCTTAAGTGTGTGAATGTAATATTAAATTCACCTTTATTCACCGTAATTACCGTAATTTTCCCTTAGGCCTACTAGCCGGTATACATGTTTTATCCCTGTCGTGTATATTTAAAAAAAGTAGTGTGTAACCCATACTTCTCGTGCATCGTCATTCGCTACATTTTTGTACGGGTTTTCGCGTACCTAAGACTGGATTAACACCACTTGGATTGCTTCTTGAGTTTCATCCCTCGTGTCATTTAATACCTTAGTCTTAGTTATGTTTTATCTTTTATTGTAAGATATTTTTTGCAAAAAGCTACATCATGCCTAGGAACTATAAAACTACACTGAACGCTGTTGAGAAGACATTTACTGCCGGCGAAACTCGTACATGTACATTCAACATGACTCTAAACAGCTGTCAGCTAGCGTCGCGGTGCACGTGCATATATCGACGTGCATATCCGAAGATACAAAAATATGACCGTAAATTATTTCAAAATTGTTAACTTTGATAATTTGATTTACTATCATCTCCAATAAACTAAGAAGTATAAAATGCAGGAGCGTGGTTATGGATGATCGTGCCCTCCGTTAGATTAGACAGAAGATAATGAATGTTATTGTAACATTAAGACAAAGACAAACGACCGATTGTAGTACTTAATAAGCCTCAATTCTGCGATTACTGGTGATCTAATTACATCAGGAGTGAAAGTAGACAATTAAGGAGATTTAAAAATATCCCAAGGAATTCCGCTCGCAGAAAGTGAACCAGTACACACCTGAAATAGACTGACTGTAAACATCAATGGCTAAGTTTAAGGTTTCTCTTCATAAAACGTGGTCGGCTAACATTCCGATGGATGTAACTAGTGAACATTCCGCCGCCTACAATTATCTCGGAAAAACAGAATATGTTCCTTTTATTTTTTTCATAATCGAGTGACCCTTTATTAATTATACTGGACATTCCATCTAAATCACCAATTACTAGGATAGCCTTTGAAATGCTATATTCGTATAATTGCTTTTCGGAGGGAGTTCTCGCTCAAACGTTTTTTCAGTTATTATACCGCTCTCTTAAAAATAATTTGCAATACTTAAGATGAAGGACTTTAGACTATAGTAAAAGATGATGCTTAAACTAATGAAAAATACAACCTAACCCTATATAGCGTTCTTTCTATATTGATGAAATTTTGATCTTATAGTCCAAAAGCAACGACTCATGCGTTTTAATAATATATAACCTGTCACAAATACAGTGTAAGTCGTGTATGCACGGCGGCTACCAAAAATCCAAAAATGCCTATACATTGCAAGCGAAATAAATCATTTAATTTTGAGCCTATCAATACAGTACTGGATACGTTTTCTGTTTTCAACAGGCGAAACGTTCACATCACAGACGCCGTCCTGACAACTTTGGGCAAAAATGAAGTACCCTTTTAGAGTCCTCGATATAAAAAAATTGAGTTCGTGACCCCGTGATTAGTGCACAGATGGAAAATCTATGCACCGACCGTTTCGAGTCACGAGATCGTCGTGTATCGATAAACAATTTTTCATCGATAGTCATCAGTTTCAGAGAACTCCACCAATACATTATGCTCGGTGAATGATTAACTAACAGATTGAATGTATTACCGCGAAATATAGGTCACCTACAGTTCACTTACATGATATGAACAATTACCACACAGCATAACTTAGTGAAACATTATATATATATATATATATATATATATATATATATATATATATATATATATACACACACACACACACATATATACATATACACACTAGGAAATCCTAAATAAAAGCTACGGAAGAACAACTGAAAGCTGCATTAAAGACACGAATCTCAAACAACATAAATTATATGCAATTTTAAACTGTACTGATCATTATGGTTGAACTAATGAGATTTCGTAATGCAGTATTTTCCTATAATATTTTAACTGAAACATATTTTATGATCGGGTTGAATACCGCCGATGCTGGCGTTGTAGGCGACTCCGACTCCGCAGAAACTGTTGAATGCGACAGCGGCGACTTCGCCGGCGCACCTTGTCCCGTGCTTGTTGTCCCCGTTGTCCCTCGGCATCGGGTCCCTGTCGTTGTCGTTTATATCCGTGCTCGCGTCCGGATCCTGAAACGGCACAGATCGTAAGTAAGGCTGAAATGTTTTCATCGAACGAAAATTCGCGTCTCGACAAGAAATTAAATCTGTTCAATACGCAATGAGGTAAGCCGTAAGTAACAATATTTACTCACGGACACAATATTTACGGACGGAGGGTCCGTGTGTAAACAATATTTTTAGATTTTAGACGAGGGAGAACAATTAAGACTATAGGGGGTCCATGCTTATGAGCGTCTCATATTAAGCAACCAGTACTAAGAATTTCATTTAGAAATGACAGTGTGTAATTGTGTTAGTTTAGCAAAAATGCATTTAGACTTGGTTCTGGGGCTTTACTTTTACCGATACTGCAACTACAACAGCGCATTAAGTATATCACTGGCGTCAAATAATTTAATCGAATGAATGTTTTTTATAGCGTAATATTTGGGACTGGTTTATTTCATATAGAATGGCGATCATAGCGGTTCTCATCTTCTTATACGGCCAGTAGTGATGACAGCGACGATGTTTGTAGGCTTGTTAGGCACCCGACACAAGAATAAGTATGTGACACTGTTGAAATATGTATTTCCACTACTGAAGATGATGAGAAGGCGAGACTGAGGGATCAGATAGCTTAGACCTTAAGCCGACAAGTAATCACAATCCTATAATTGATTTTATAGATGTGGTTAATCACTATGTATAGTGGAAATTAAAACAATAAAAAAACTGGAAAGGACTACAGTTTATATTTGCCTATTATTAGCAGTATAATTTAAGAATATCAAAGAAATTTTGTATTAAACTAGTTGCCCTATACTTTTCCAATATCCGCGCAGCGGTTTGAAAATTCAATTATTAAACTTCAAAATTAATAACTTGTTGACTAAGGAAAGTTTCAAACCCCAATAAAAGACATTTAGTATAGAGTGAAAATTAACTTTACTAAGCCTGGGTTGTATTTTAAACTATACAACTTCTAATATCAAAGCTCAACTTTAATTGAATTGATGAATGTATTTAAAGAAAAAATACATTCAACAAAGTGGAGTACATTTTATACGACGTGCAATTACGTTTCGTAATAGATCGCTGTTATAATAGCACTGGAGCATATTCAAATAATTAAAACTAAAGTAATGGTGATAATTATGCATACATTACTTCAATAACAAAAGCATAAAAATGGAATCAAAGTTAGCGTTGCTGCTATGGCGACCCCCGAGTTCCATTTTGTTCTATTCCCAAAAAAACGACAATAAAACAACTTCAAAACAATTAAAAAGGTTAAAATAGAGCTATTTTTTAATCATAACAGCTTCGCGCACTTTAAAATGTTTAGTATTAGGAATAAAATGTGGAGTCAAGAAAGAATACACGATACTGTTTTACTGCTATAACTGATACTGGTTCGCGGAAGAATGTATAAGTAGTTGTCTAAAGTGTTGCAGATAATACACCGGTTTTCCACTGAAAAAACTAGAACGTTATAAATGTATTACAATGTAGTAGCAATCATCCCTATATTACAGGGCGCCTAAAATACAGGAGTTCAAGCAATAAAATCATCTACGACCGTTCTTATATCTGTCCGATAATTTAAAAATATCAATACACGAATATGAGAAGGCGATGAGCAACAAAGAAACCCAATTCACTCTATAGCAAAAAAAACAAAGAAATAGTGCTGCTCGAAGCCGGTATAAAAAGAAAAGGTTCGGAAAACCGCCGAGCCATGAATAGCCGAAGGACAAAGACCGCGAATTTCAAAAGAGTACATTTCAGAGTATGACATAAGCGTAAACATCGAGTTTTATGTCCAGGAGAAAAACAGGGGCCTCCAATGAAGCGGGAGGCAGATAAGAGCCAGCGTACCGGCGTGCCGTGTACAGCGGAACAACGACCGGTGGAGAGACCCATCAATTAATGTCCAGGAAAAAATGGGACACAAACCAAGCCGTTTACATTATGACAAGAAAAGGGAAATTCGTTTCGGGATAGACGGGGTTTCGGGACGAATGATGAAACCGAAAGCCGGGACCGGAGGAAGACCGTCCAAGGAGGGTTTACAATTAATTTTAAGAGTGAATGTCAAATAACATCAGAACCTGTTCTGACACTACCCGGTCGATTGACCTATTCGCGCAGTTATAGTCAGTTATCAATAGAAAATACGTTTTACAGTACAGTAGTACCACAAAAGGAAACCCATTACGGTGGGTCCGGCGACGTAGCGGTAGGGTAAGGGCGGAAGACGGGCTAAACAAGTGGGGACGATTCCAGTAAGCTGATTGGGGGCGGTTAAACCCCCCTCGTCCATTTAAAAGAACAAGTTAGGGGCGGCCTCGACTCTCGATTGCTTCCACCGACAATGGGGTCTCGTCCCACCGAGTAAACCCCACACTTCTCCTCGCCCAACACCGCACGCCCGACCCCAATTCCAACTCCTTTTTTGTCCATCCTTGCATTCATTTTCCTTTTCCTCTTCCGATCGAGAATGCAACCGCGCCCCAACCCCCGGGGGCGTATATCATTGTTTATACCTCCGGTCGAGTATAATACCTTCTCCCGGATTCTTTTCTCACCAAGGTTCCCGGGGGATATTGCAAAGCCCGTTGTATTTTTTGTGCCCGTGGCAATCTTGTTTCCGCCGTAAACACTTCTGGTTACAAATTAAATTTAAATTGTAATATCTAAATGACCGCAGTACAATTATGATGATAAGCTACTGAAAAGTTGAAAATAAATTTGAATAATAATGAGGACCAATGCGTTACGAACATTACAATTTTCGATTAAAGAAATGCAATTACCAAATAAAAACAAGCTTTTTAAAACTTTAAATTCCCTTGTTCTCCATCAACACTGAATATATTAAAAAAATTAAATGTTACGTATTTGTCTGGCGCATCTGATAACTGTTTTATAGTAGCAGTTATTTATTCGTCGAAGAATTACTAATAATTAATAATTACAATAATTATAATAATATTACTATTAGTATTATTATGAAGATTAGACTGAAACACCTGCGTTGATATCTTTATTTGGTATTACCTAATCGAAAGCCCTTTGTTGAATGATACGCCCTTTAACCAAGAGATTAGGCACCTCTATGCCGGATTATAGAGGAAGAGAGGTCGAGAAAGCGTGGAGCCATTGATCGTTATTTCAACCGAGCTTCTCGAAAAAACAATACTCTTTATCAAAAGAACAGTTCTTTCAGATTAAAAAATCAGGTTTCACCCGCCAACATTCGGAACGGCGGGGAAAACCGTACAGGAAGGTAATTCTTTTTCAAGAAACTCCCCAACTACTTTCGTGGTTATGTAATCCGTTTTCTAATTTCAATTGACCATAATTCCCCGAATATGACTAAAAAACTATAGGGTTTAGACAACATTGCACAGCTCTCAGTGCACTGATTTACATTTAAGGTGCTTCTCGAAGCATGCCAGAATATTACTGAATAGGAGGCCTTAGAATATATATACGAAGTTTGTAGATTATATAAGTGTAGGTTATGTTACCTCCCACAAAATTTGATAATTCTCGTAATTTCATTTTGCTGTTAGGCGGATATTCAATTGTTGTCCGCGATAAAACTGCGCCTTAACTGCGTCATAAAAAAAGAAATTCATAGACGGACGCGTCAGGAAATAAAGTCCGGGCGAGGTCTGAAATGAAGGTAACTAGTTCCCGATTCAAATTTCAAAAACTGACATCGTAAAACCAACTTCTTTACGGCGCCGTAAAACCGCATGCTCTCCAACTGATCTCGGCCGGTCTTCACCGACGATAAAAGCTTTATCAATGCAAATACGTCATTCCCCTGGCAAGTCGAACTTGGGGGGGGGGGCGCTTTAACGACTGCCAAGGGGAAATGCTACGAAAGGTGCACTACTAAAGGTGCTGCTTCACCACTGGTAAAAATGTCTTTCCTTCGACCCGTTTTATCCGCAGGGGGGCCTCAATTTCAGCCGACTCATCGAGTTTCAAACCCCCTCCCATCAAGGGGTGGGGAGGTAGCTTAGCGTTGGGTGAAGGGGGGGGGGTCTCCCCGAGGTAATTTATTAGCAATATGCCCGAATTAATTTATGACCCGCGATAGACAAGATTTGTTGCCGATTTTAAATCATGTAAGAGTAAATGACATTTTCATAAGGGCTGCGTCCCCCACCACCGCCATCACCCGCGCTTTTATGGGTGAAAGGGGGGGAGCATTTCTTATGTAGAGCAATGAGAGATTACGAGGGCGGAACGTTTTTGGAGTTTAAGATTTATGAGCAAAGATAAGGCGCATTTGAATGAAATACTGCGCTTCATCTAAGCTAATATTAATAGTCCTACGATTTAAAATTATGACAGTATTCTACTTTTTACATTGATAAAATGTAAAATAGAAAATTTTACAACTATTACATTTCAGGATATCATGTTCAGAAGTAAATTTCTAGGAAAGAAAAAAGAATAAACTTCAATAAAGTTAATATCACCAGATTTAACATTACATTACAATAATACTTTAACATTCCTACATTTGAATGCAGTTTTAATCTAAAGTATTTCTGTATTATATAATTCCTTGAATGAACAATTCAGTAATCAGCCACTGTAGTAGCGGCTGCCTATCTTATAGAAAACTAATGTAGAGCAGATAATAAAAAAGTGTGCAAAGAAGGGTAGCCATGCCTGTTAGAACTAAGCGGTTTACCAGGGAAACTGGAAAGTCGAATTGGTCCAAGGCCAACTAGGGATTTGAAGTAATTAAAGCCTTTAAGATCCTAAGACTATGCAATTTCCATTGTCTCTCCACCCCAGCATTATTAAGGAGTTTTAATGAATTATTCATGTGTATATTAAAGATAAATCAATCGAAAAATTTCATGAGAACTACCAGGAATATGAATATTATTTGTTCCATACACACACGCACACACTTTTTCACCAACTTTGCAGGGAAGGCAGTCTAGACGAGCGTTCTCTTAATACCTTAATATTTGCCTTAATTTTTTGCAGGGGTGTCATTCAATTTTATATGTTATGGTATCTTTAGGTAGTGTACAGTTTATAAGAGCAGGTTCGAATGGGTGAAAGGATCATGAGAGAGTTTATTGGCAACGCAGAAAACTTACGAGAAAACTTATTTATGTACTAATAAAATCTGTTTTAATGAACTCGAATCTATCAATTTATATTCGAATAGAATAATGTTTTATAGCTCTGTTTTTATGGCTTTGAAACTGATGATATTTCATTGCCTTATATAGAGTACTAACAAATTATTTTAATTATCTGAAATGACCTTCAAACGCCGGTGTACGTGGGAAACTGAATCGACTATGTCCACTTTAAAAACAGGGACAAGGTAGTGATGTGAGGAGACTGCGAGAATGAAACATTCGAATTTTCTAGATTGTTCTGGGAGATAGCTCCGATCTCTGGAACTGAATACAGTCAGGCTACTTTACCGGAAACTTTTAATTTCTTCGGGCCACTTCGGCCCAAGTGGGAAGTAAGAAAACGTACATAACGTGCAGGCGTGCCCGGGTGAAATATCTTGTTTTACAAAGTTCCGTAAGGAGGAAAAAAAGGAGCCATCCGCGGGCGAAGGCAAAAGTTTGATTAACTCGTCTGGACAGACCGGGCATATTATTGTTGCGCTTTTCGTGAAGTACTTTGACCCAGTCTGCTTTTACAGCGGGGTTCTCCCTATCGAGAACTTCCTAGCATTTCTCCTTTGCATATCTTTTGAGAATAGTGCCGGGGCTCCGCCCCCTTTTTATATTCCATAAGCGTTCGGACAATCCGGGAATGGTATCCTATTGTTTGGCGTACCAACGTGTAACTAGATACGGAAGTGGAGCAGCACTGCAACCGCCACCCATAGACAAAATCAACTGATTGTGATAAGGCATACAGAGAATACGCCGAAATAAAAGTTAATAAGAATACATTAGGCAACGTTAGCAGTTACGGCGGCAAGAATGAGATTCACTAAAATGATTTCACTATTATATGACTTGGTGTAAGGTATCGGTGTCGAGTATGCTCAAGTAATAATAATTATTGAAGACGTTTGAACTGTGTCCTTTGATTAGAAAGAATAAAAATCTTTCATCCAAGAGCTGCGTTCGATTTTTGTCTTGAATTTGTTTCCGGGGAAGAAAATAAATTAGGGCACCTTCCACCCAAAGAAGATCTGAGAACTTCCAAAGGCCAACTTGTATAAAAAGTTGGATACTCCTATCTGATTTTTGCGGTCGGTGCAAACTCCGACCTTAGCAGGAAGTTTAAAAACGATTTTATAACCGACGCGGCAAGTCATTAGGGACGAGGTTTTACTCAGTGGCCGGCCGGTGGCCATCCGCTGAGCTGTCGGTAATGACCCCCGTCTTTACCGACGGGACTCGTCGTGAAACTCATCTCTAAAACAGCGGACCAAAGGTGGAAATTATCACCAAGGATACCCGTAATCGTTGGACCTAAAGGGGGGAAGGTTAACAAAAAACAATGGACACCATAAGGATAGCAATAAACAGTCGCCACTTACGTCAGTATAATTTTTAAGCAATAACCTCGGTATAAAGGTCTCTCTAGGAACCTAAAGCGTAATTTCCGAAAAATATTTTATCTTTTTATATATAAAGGTAAGTATCTAAAACTGTAATACGAAACTTACATTTTTACAGTGATATACAGTGTTATAGAACATAAAAAATGCTGTATATTCGGGGAGCAGACAGTATTAATAATAGGATAAAATTATCCTAGGTTATTTTTATCAATATAATCACCTGAACACTATATTTTGAAGGACCATTTGACAATATATAACCAACAAAACGCAATATATAATATTTACAGCGTAATCTCAATGGTATTTAATATTATATTAACAGCAGGATCCTCAAAGATTTATTCCTTTTAATATAAAGCATTTGCGTAGTGGTCTGCGGGGGTTTGGAATATCATAATACACGCTATTTTCGGTATCCAGGCGACTGTGTGATCTTATGCTAAAAAGGGTTCTGTTTCTCGCCAACGTCAGTAGCATACTGCCAGTATTTAATTAAAGATATTTAATATCCATTTCTATTTCAGCATAAAAGAGTCAAATAATGTTTCAATCAATCGTGAAATAACTATGTTTCGTAGTTATTTCGCCGTTGAAAGTCGGCGAGCAACGTTCAAAGGGAAACGCCAAGCATTTGTGTGGAATGTCAATAAGGATGTGAACATTTAAGCGGGTGCCAGACAGTGCGAGACGTCTGTAAATATTTTCTTCTAATCCCAAGTACGGTTACCGGCCCTAATAAAGTTTATTTAGGAGGTAAAAAGGACAATTCAGTGGCAATTTGAATGATCCATTGATACCTACAATGATAAGATATATTGTAACGCTAGAATAATTCGATTTTGACATTCATGGATTTATGCATAACTATTACAGATAGAGGGCAAATAAAAGTGAGGGCTATCAAGGAAGCGACAGGCTCCGATGACCTTAATACAAACCATTCAAAAAATAATTTCTTCTGAACAGGAACCAGTTGCTTAATCGTGGATGTTTTTTTTTATCTCGTTTTTATGTTTCGTAAAACACCTTGCGGAAGTCCCGTCTTAAATAATCCGCGTTTCAAAACGTTCTGCTCACTTTTTGAACATTTCTTTGTTCCAGAGTTTCGGAGAACCGAAAAATAAAAAAAACGTTCAATGTCGGCACGCTTTTGCCATCAGTTGAAATAAAGCCGCGGCAGCGACTTCTACGTGAAGCCTTTAAATTTTCGCTGATGATCGATTCCCGGAGCCCTCGGCCGTTGTCCAAGGACAAAGGATTATTGTTTCCTCCTCAGGAAAGGAGGGGGAAATACCGGGCGAAACTTTTCCTTCGGAGATTCAGTTAAAACAAATTTATCTTTCCCTAACCCCTTTTTCTCTATACGATAGGGGGGACAGAATGACAAAGAGCACAATACATATACGTTTTCATTAATTCTTTCTTCTTTTCATTTCGCGCGTCTACCCCGCTCCAACACCTGGGCCCTCCGGCCCTACCGTATTCTATGAAAAATAACCGTTTTGGTAAGTTATTACACGAATTCATTCCTGTTATTTCGGAAACTGTGGGCTCGTGTAAGTTCCTGTGACCCGTTTTGAGGTAACGGTTAAAGTGAAATGATTGTCGACCAAAATCTGGCACCCCCTAACCAATCGAATTCTAATCACGCTTGGCGATTAATGGTCCTAATAAAATTGTTGTTTCGATCTCCAGAAAATTCATCGAGGATATATTTAGGGCGTTCGGAGAATAAACGAAAGAAAGTCGCAATTTCTAGACGGAAAATTGTATTTGTTTTTCCATGTATTATACAGAGTTTGCCTGAACCAAAAATATGGAGCATTGTAAATCTGAACAAAGAAGAAACTTAGGAATGCGAAGGAGACATTCTTCCAAGTACGAGCTCGGGGAAAGGATCCGATGTCGGAAACGGTTTTCACCGACCGTCTGTTAGGATCCTTTTCTATTGTTTTGCAGCGGAGGACCGGGCAGTGGGGAAAGAAAAGAGCCGAATAATTAAATAAAGAAATAAGATGTACAGAGCCATTTTGGCTTATTGCTAACTGGGCGGAGCCGAAAATTAAGGGGAATATATTAAACCGTATAACTGCAGCCTCAGAAAAAAAACAGCTGTTACTTGGCCACAAGAAAAGGGGCGACAATAAAGGTCCCCGGATTTTTTATTTTAACTCCCCCGCCGTTTCGCATTCATTAACGGTCCGATATGCAAACGACCGGACGCTGCCGTTTATAAGGGGGCCGCAGGGGGTGCGGGGTGCGGAAGGTTTATTTGTCGGGGCCTCCGGGGGTGAAAAACGAAGACTCCGCCAATTATACCGGGACGCCGCCCCCCGCCCACTTCATTTACTCCCAACACCAGCCAACCAGTCTTGGCCGACAATAATGTTCAATTAGGCGAATACATCCGACGTGGTGGTGGTCTGAAATTATTTCGTTTGATTTTAATAATAAGTTCAAATTACCCTGTTCTTCTGCTATCCCGCAGATATACTTTTCGAAAGACACATTAAAACATTTAAGGTTTTAAATAACGTAATTAATCTAAGTAACGTAAAATAGGGAACAACAATATAATTGCGGGGTTTTCGGTTTATAAAATGATTTATCCTGTTGAAAGAGTTATTTTGTTATGAAATATTCTTTTTGTACATATAATGTATGAAGCCAGTTTTGCACCAAATAAAGAACACAAAATAGTCGCATGGTACTAATTACAAATTAAAATAAAGGATTTACGGTTTTAATTTATATTTCAAATCTACGCCCGCAACTCCTTTCGCAAACAATGTTCGTAATGTATATTAAGTACACTGCGTACATCATTGTAACGACAACAATTGTAATAATTTATTTTAGTACCGTCGATGTAGAAGATCGCCAGTGGTGTAATGGTATTCTAAACCTTCCCGGATTGCTCACAACTTGTTCCAGAAATATTTTTCTACCAACTTAAAAATATACACTCATCCATCCAAGGAAATATCTTCAATAAAATATATTTGTTGATTTATTTATAATTTGCTAATACTCGTGTCTACAGTGTGTTGACGGAAAGGACTAAATTAGAAAAATATCTTCTTAGGGCAAATAACAAGTTCTTCAAGAAAATAAGACCTACCGAGAAACAAACAGAAGCTGAAGATAATTTTGGGACGGGATCGATATTCTATTTAGGGGGGTGATTAGAGATAAATTAAATCGTGACGTAAAACAGGGTTCGGGCCCCAATTTCGCAACGGACCAAGGAAGGGGGGGGGGACGTTAATCGACGATAGGTATAGGTATAAAGAGTGTGCGGGGAAGTACAGGGTCCGGCCGAACCTAGGTAGAACAAGGTGTTCAGGGTTTTTCGAGCGGACCGCAGACCGACATTTGTGCCAAGGATGCCCGCACAGCGTTCGCTCCAGTTTCCGACCGCTTAGGCCTCTCGCCCCCTCTCGACCGACTCCTCTTCCAAACAAAAACAAGTATAACTGATCGTGATTCCCTTGGGTTTCTCGAAAATAATGACCGGCGAAATGTGAACAAATTCAATTTGTTTGGCTCTTTAAAAGCACTTTAACATTTAGCCGCAAATGTCTGAAGACGCGAAAGAATTAATGTAATAGATTCATCATCAGTTTCTGATTTCGACGGGCACCTCTCTATTTTTTTTTTAAACGTCGACGTTATAATTGCACTAGATGTGAAGCAATTAAGGAACTAATTATCGATCTCAATTCTAATGGAATACAGTGGAAATGTTCGACTGTTATAATTCATAGTGTTATATATAAGAAAATTAAGGATGTTATTTTTTAAATTTTTATTTTAAGGATGTAATTTAGGCGGAAGCGAATTGTTGTTACTGGGAACATTAAAGGATTTTTGTATACAATAGGATTCATGTTTTAAATGGGGTTCATTCAATGATCGCTTCCTTAGAAACCCAAGAACACAACATAATTACAAACGATATTTCATTCAGATTTAGGTTATGTAATCTTCAGTATAACAAGTTATACCAAGATTATTACCGGTTCTCAATAGGTTTTATACAGAAAAGCTCCGTGAAGGCCAAAATTTACGAATGTTCCCTCCCTATTGTCCCGTTCTATTAGTCCCGCGGAAGCCATTATTAAGTTATAATGGTCTCCGGGAATATTCTATCAGAGTAGTACTATATATAGGGCTACCGTTGGTTGGTTCAAAATCCGGCCGAGTTTTCCAGTTCCCTCGAGGCGGTGGGAGGGAACGAACTGCGGGGTTCGCCCGCCCTGAAAGAAGTTATAAGGCGGAGAAAAACTTATTAAGAGAACGGCGTCCCACCTTTAAAATCGGCGTAAATCATGAGTTCCCAGAAGGCGCGTTTTATACCGCATCCCCGCCGCACATTTTTTCAGGATAAATGCTGGGAATATATAGTTCACTGAAATCGGTACTGAATTCGAAATATTTTGTCTCAGGCGAAGTAATCTTCACGTCAGTACATTCACGCTTTTATTGAAATAAACTTAGAATAAAATGGCATAACACACATGAAATATTAATGTTAAAATTTTTTTCAATGCGTTTACGGTACATCACTCTATCCTCCAGAAGCTGGATATCTTAGTAAAATAAACAACTGTATTCTCTTTTATTTTATTCCAAGGTTTTCCTCTGAAATCAGAAATTATATGAGGCTATGGTCTTTTTTACAATCCCCTAGTCCACTTTTCCCCTTACGATTATCCAGATGAGAACACACAATCGCGGTAGTAAAACGATACAAGGCGGAATATAAGAAAGGGCGCCCGATTTAGCGGGGATTAGGCCGCCTCGGGAATAACAATAATCGTCGTACTCGGAATTCGCTCAGTGCCGACAAGCGCGGCTCTGATTGCTGTTGTATAAGAAGCAAATACTGTTGAAAACTCGAGGAGCGCAGCTGAGCGAAGGGATGGGTGGAGGGGGTGAGTCGGGTTCGCAATTGAACCCTATCCGCATCGACCACCGAGAGAAATCAAGGACCCTCTTGTGTCACCATCGCGACGCGACCGGAGTTTGATCCAATATATATATATATATATATATATATATATATATATATATATATATATATAGGTTTGGTTAAAAAATCTTTTGGATTCCGGACTACACTAGACGGCTTTGTCAATGCGCGCTTTCTTCAGATAAAACGAACAAGAAAAGTATCAAAACTAAATTATTAAAGTTATTTGTGCCTCGGGTTAAAAAATCATAAAATATAACTGGTTAAAACGAAAATAGAAATTTCAGCCTTTCTTGTTCTTCGCCTTTATACAAAGTAGGTACCACTTCATAGAATTAAAAGTTTTCGAGGGACGCCTATAGAGGACAGTTCAGGTGCCCACACATTTCCTGGAGTGGTGTAAAAAGGATTATAAAATAAAATAAAATCAGAAATGTAAGAAAACAGAAATGAGGCCTGCAAAAGTGGGAGGGACAAGGTATCAGGAAGCAGGAAATACAAGTGGAGAAAGGAAGCTGCCTTTGTCTGTATCTCATATCATATCTGGGGTTATCACAGTCTCTCTTTCCCTCACCCTTCCTCACTCTCACCCACTCTCTCTCTCTCTCTCTCTCTCTCTCTCTCTCTCTCTCTCTCTCTCTGCCGGCGCGGTGAAATTTCATAGTTTCACCCGTAGAGGTCCGCTGGGGACTGCCCCATTTCCCAAACGCACCCTTTGCCCGGGCAAATTGCATTTCATTCCCCACACCATCAGAATCCGCAGGATGGTAGATTATTAAAACGGGACAGTTCGTAATTTTTAATTTATTAAATGACGGATAAAAAAGAAGTAGCTTTATGCAGGCAGTAATAATTACAAAATGAATTACAGTGCAGGATGAAAACATGTCGTACATCTAAGCAATATCTATTAAACTCCTGATTTCCAATTAGTTTTCAGATATTTTGCTAATGATATCCAGTGACGTTAGAAATTTCATTTAGTTAACGTACTGTGATTAAAAGTACCATGAAAATACATATAAAACAAACGAATATTACTGTTCTTCACTGCATTCCATCATATAATTTCGTTCAATTATACATTAGAGAACATTTTTTTGTTTTATTTAAAGGAAAACAGATATTATAAATATAAACAGCACTACTATTAAGCAAAATTAACAAGTGTTAAAACGCCTATTAGAGGAAATAAAAAATAAATTTGCTCATTGTATTCGTAAATCATCAACAAAATGGGACCTTATATTCCCTGTATTTTTAATATATATTTTTCGGATTTGAGAAAATCTAAATGGAGCCAGTTTAAAACAAAAAATTATCAGTTACGATTGGGCATTTCTTGATTATGTGGGTAGTCACAAATCGCCTAATTCCAGATTTAAGCGAAAAATAAAAAGCGATGAAACATTTCCAGTAACGGGAGAAAAACGTAAAAATTCGTCGTCATTGAATTTTCAGAGCCGGGCTCTTAAAATAAGTCGGCATTTAAGCTGGGAAAAGAACTCAAGAGGAGGGGGTGGCGAGGAATTTTCCCTCGGGCCAATCACCGTAGAAACTTACTTCGCTTTGGGTGGGATTTTGGCGATGATTTTTTTTTATATTTCTAGGAGTAATAAAAAACTCGGAGCCCTCGAAACTCTTGACGCGCCCCAGCGTTAGTCTTAATGCGTTTACGTCGTTTCGCGGAATGAGGGTGGAAAACGTTTTCGGAGGTAGAGACTTAAAAGAGAGCGAAGCCCACTCGCAGCTATTCGACGGGGGACCCGTCCCTGGAGACCTTTTTATTGTCTTTATGATACATCACCCAAATTTATGCCTCACAAAACACTCATTTAAATTATATAATAATGTTATATTTGATCAATATAAAACACTTTCCGACTTTTCATACACCAAAGATAACATGCATTATATAAATAAAACCAAATACATTCCCTTGAATTGAATAAACATATATTCAACAGATGTAATTTGAAATTCGATATTTATCTGTTCGTTTACTATTAAATTAATATCCGGGTGACTGATAATTAAACAATTCCTAAATATCCTTGATAACACATTCCTGTTATTTATGATACCGTATCGCGGCTTGACCGACAAACACAATCGGGCGTCGCATGGTCAAGGGTCATATACCGATAATTAATACGGTGTTACCATAGGCCGGAGTTTGAGTAAACGTCGGCTAATTAGTTGGATTTATCTAGAATTAGGTAATTGAAATGAGTATTTACATATGAAAATGAAAGGTAAATTTGCATGATCCGCTGACGGTCCGCTTCTCTCCCCCGTCCATTATTTATCCTAACAAGGATAATGGATCCGTTTAAATTACCGCCAACGCCACCAACACTCCCTCCACTCTGAAGCGAGTTTCCATACGGTAAACAACAGTTGGCTCACAATGTTTGCTTCATACGAACGTATCCTTTTCTAGCTTTCAAATACTGTCAACCGCCGAGAAGAACTAACACAGCCCTGAGGGGAATCTAAAATATGTTTTAAGTCCTCCGGGCAGACATCGCTGACAAGAAAAAATACAATAAATAAAAACGAACAACAATTTCAATAAATAAAGTTAAAGAAAAACAAAACAACAATTCCTACCACAGTTACATTCAGCAGCTGACCGACATCACGGTTACGGGTCAAATAAGACCCGTATAAGGTCCCTATCCGGGGACACCAATAACGGACACGCCGAGTTCGAACCAGCCCCGCTGTAACACTATAAGCCTCTGGCAGACAATTTTATTATTTTGGTCCCTCTATTTAGGGCCAGTGTATCTATGGTTTCGCTGTTGCGTAACGCTCCACCACTGGCTGTAATTTATCATTTAAACCCAACTTATTGCGATACACAACTTTTTTGCCATTATTTCTTTCGCAATATTTACATTAAATTTAATATTCAACTTTAAAATACCTTAAAATGCTGTCGCAATGGATACAAACTAACCGTTTTTAATATATTCATTAATTTATTAAGAAACATTCAACTAACTAGAAAATCCTACACACTAAAATTAATTAAACTGTTTGAAGGAAGGAATTGCACTACTAAATTATTTTAAATTTTCTGCTTAGAATGCGGGAATCAATCAGAACCCTACATAGATTTCAATGAATTCTTTCTTCAACATATTAACGAATTATCCACGTCATAACTACACCCTCGCGGGCCAGTTTGTATACGAGTTTTTTACCCCAACGAGCGATAGGGGAGTACAAGAAACAGGAGCGGTGCACGGCCGTTCTTCAGCCGGCTGTAACTCTGGCCAGGGATATTAATGTTAAAACCCGGGCGGGGAAGTTTCTTCAGCGACACGCACACCGTATGCGCCCGATATCTCCGGGGCTCATTTGCATTTGAATAACGAGCCACCGCCTCCCCCGGGGCGTAGGCTCGGAGACGTGCATCCAGGTCCCGGGAAGGCAAAAACCAGTCCTGCACCAACAGCCGCCAGGTATCATAAATCGCAATAAATCCCTCGAATCCTATTATGTCCCTTTTTCTGGCGGGGAATTGGACCTGAAGAAAGCGGGCCAGGACTGAACACAGTGTCGAAATATCGGGTCTACAATAAATAAGAAGCCGGTAGTCGTAAAACAAAGTACCCCACTATTGTACAACAGGGGCGAAACATCTAGTAATTTCAATACGAGTCAATTAAATTATGTATAAGCGATAATTGTTTCAGTTGTATGAACTATAAAGTTATTTACAAACTGGATGAATATACTCTAGAATTTGGAAATGTAAATTTCTACCTATTACTCGAGTAGCATTCTACACCATACAGGCTAAATGATGAGCGCTGATTTTTATACTATTAGTACCTCAATTGGAATAAGCATATTAAAAGAAAAAATTCCCATAATCGACAATTACTTATCAAATGACGCATATGTATATATCTATAATATAACGTAATTAGTTAATATTCTTTATTAATTTCACGAATATTGTTTACGCTACTCGTCGTTTTTCCCTCCACTCGTCTATTCGCTTCTTAGTCCTATTTCGATTCCTTGCGATCACTTGTAGGTTTCCGTTAGAGTACAATAGTATACTTACCTACGCACTTCGGTTCCCGACAATCGTGTCAGCATTGACACTATAGAGATTTAATTAGTACTTTGATCGAATGTCAACCAACCGAAAAGTAAATAAAACACTGGGAATTGGGAACCTGACACGACCTAATTCGCATTCGTCCGATTTAAAATGAATAATAAATTAAAATGAAACTGTACTTACGTAGTTAGCCGCGAGGTCGGGGTGGTTTGTTTGTATACCGTCGTCCAATATCGAGACGACGACTCCCTTGCCGGTGTAGCCGCGCGCCCAGGCCGGCGCCACGTTCATGTCGAACCCGTCCTTAGCGCCCCCGTTCTGAAACAACAAAACAACACTTCATCACCACAAATACTCTTCCAGAACACTCTCCCCTCAATCCGGTTGACACTGTTTTTCTTCACAGTTTAGGCCTGTCGACGGCACAACAAACGATGATTTATCTGCGATAGCAATAGAGGATTTGAAGTCGGTAACCCGGTCGCGTTCTTCGATCGGTTTCTTGCCATGTTTTATGGCGTCTCGTTAAACTAAATAACTGTAGGAAATGTAAAAAATAATCTAGAAAATACTGAAAACTTCAATGATTAAATCCAGTATCCCAATTACCACACATATATGAAATTAACGTAGAATTGAACAGACAATGAAAATTACTTGTAATTCGTGGTAATCACATCACGGTTGTCCAGGCTCGATTTAAAAAATCATATTTATTTAGTAATATGTTTCGATTCGGTCCAAGCCAGTCCCAACTGGCTAAAAGTTGCCGAGTTACGTCAGAAAATATTCTCCACCGGGCAACAAGTTAATGGCGGCGGCGGCGGAACAGGCAAATCAAATCGAAAGCCGGCTCTGAAAATCCTGCGGACGTAGGCCTGGAATCGCTTTCTCTAAGAGTCGAAAGACTACCACGAAGGATGCAAACCGGGTTAAGGACGGTAGTTGTTGTGACACCGGGGTCACCCGGACTACGAAAACAGATCTTTGGAAATAACCGGCCAAATTTTGTGAGGTCCCTAACGGAATTGATTACGGCAGGAAAACATCCGCTCCCACTGATTACCTAAAAACTGTGTTCATTAGAACCAAAAATACTGAGCAAAGCCCTCCTACCAATGTAACATATTATTATCGCTAAATATTTTTCGAATTGAGTAAACTAATTTCTTGTCACAAAACAGGTTTTAAGGTGTTATCCAGGTAACGCGTTATTAGTTTGGGGCAGAAGATAACACACACAAAAACTATGTGTTGAATAAAACTAGGGTACGATGCCCTACAAAATGTAATATATTATTACTACCATATATTAATCGCTTGTTTGGCCCTATCTTGTTTATCGACTTCTCACAATCGTCAGTAACATTCAATACACAAACGGCATAGACATGACGGCTGCCGATGAAGCATCCTTTCAGTATTATCAATGTTCTCTAATGGTTCCCAGTGTTATGTCATTCTATTTTGGATTAATTATAATGAGTACTTGGAGGTCAACGTCAGAATTTATTATCTCATTTATGATACTGCCAATTTCGTAATATCACATTACTCTCAATAAGGCCGAATTAAGGTGAAAAAGCGAGAAGGCATATAATTATTTTTTGTTGTCGCACACCAAACTTTTATTAGTCCAGGATGGTGACTGAGGTCACCATCATTCTAAACAATGCTTTAAGCCAACCACGATTTAATTACGTTTCGAATGTTTTTCGCCCGTCGCGTTCAATTAACTTAAATTTGCACAGGCGAGTCGCAGAAAGGGGAACAGAGCTTATTAAACCGCCGTCGATCGTGACCCCCTTTTATTCATAAACTTTATCAGAACGAACGGCCGCGTGCAGAACCGCCAATAAAAACTCAAACGAACCGTAATCCCGACGATTGATTTTCACAATTAGTCCGCTCCACTTTGTATCAATGGCTCAAGCTACCGTTCTGGGAAAATCGGGGTCCCGCGTTTTCTCCACAACTGTTTTCTCGCAGAGAGAATTCAATAAAACCTGCATCAGATAACTAAAGCCTCATTTCGCCGCAGAGGATTCCATTTCTGCGTTGATTCTGTATCCATATAATCATAATGTTTATTCTGTTAATTATTCATTTTAATTTATATCTACCTGCGTTTGAAAGGCTACTGTAAATGTAAAAGGTGAAATACAAATAACGGGATATTAATAATACAATTATTAACATTAATTCCTTATTAAGTGCTATAAATCATAATTAGAACGTACTGGTTATTAAAATATTTATTTAACCTAATGAATGCTTCATTGAAATTTCCGAAAATTACTAAAAGGTTGTAATTTATTTTGTAATGCAGAACTGATAAAATATTTATAAACCTTCGCAGTTAAAAGAGTGATGAATAATTACTGCTAACTTAATAAGTTTAATCAACATGTTATTTATAAACGCCAAAAGGGAATGTAGAAAAACAAACAGATTTTCTTCAACATGAGGAAATCAAGGTAGGAGGAATACGTTATTATCTAATCTTCCCGACACACCTCAACTAATCCCGAGCGCCCCTCAGGTTTTTTCCGTTATCCATTTTACATAATTAAACCGCAGTAACAGTGAATGAAATGACTTAATTGACCACAAACTCACTAAATACATATTCTTTAATATGTTTTACTGAATGATAACAGCATACATCTAATGTCCCTCCGTGTGACTTTAAACCTACTTCAGATGAGTATCATACGCAGTTACGGCACGTACACCCTCATCTCCAAATACGAAGATAGCTGCCGTCAGTAGTTGTAGAGTCCAAATAAGGTTCCTTCAGTTTTAAATGGTTCGTCCCCTGCAATGGTCTGCTCTGACGCTTCCTACACATTATCATTTCAAAGCCCTCGCAAGTAATCAATTATATCCGCTAAATCAATCCATCTGGGGTATTTAATACAGTATATAAAAACGCGAATAATGCTTTCAATCTCTCTACCAGCCATACAAATGATTAAACAATTTAAAAAAATATTAAACATCTTTTGATATATCCTTAAAATTCTTTTAGTATATGAACAAGGAATAGTTAAATATTTTTTTCCTAACTATATTAATGTTTATAATACCTGTTTTGTGGTCTGCCAAGGGTTGGAATACCGTAGATTTCGTGTGTTTCTGTCTCCTCCCCCCCTCCCAAACCAGCGAGAAGAGACAGAAACACACGAAATCGACGCTATATTAATGTTCTAAGGTACCATGATTTTATCATGGAACTATAAGGTTCATTAGAAATTGTAAACGTTTAAAAAAATGATGAAAGACTTTTTTACACTAGAAGTCTAACTCAAATTGAAACTTCCAGATGAGTGATTAAAAAAAAATCAGCGCCCAGCTTGGAGTTGTGGTTAGCGGGACGGGGTTGAACTCGACCCCGGTAATTAAAATCACACGGCCCTAATGGAAACAGTTCAAATAACGCTAAATCACCGAGAAAACGACATTTTGGTTTCGGACCGGGCCCGTAATTTGGTTTATTGCGTTAAACGATGCTTTTAGACCTTCCTTGATAAAGTACGAGTCCCTCGCACGTAATTGTTATTCTGACCCGGATTCGAAAACGTTTCAGAACGAACGTCATGGTGAAATATGGATATCTGACAAATTGAAGGGAAAACTGTTCAATTATATTGGTTCACTTTTTTAATCGTAAAATTTCCAACTGAACATTTCCGCCGGATATTATACTTTTAATATATGAAATAGTCCTGTCATATGACATTCATGTTACCAAAAATAAAATAAAAATTACCCTTTTTGAATTTTTATATGATTTATTTTTTATATTAGATGAATCATATGCACGGCAATTACCAATGACAATAATTATATACTTTCATTTGCATTGTTTGTTTGAAGGCTCGATTATTTCGAATGACTTACGTTTCATTTCCATAAATTACTTTCAAGTGTATTCAACAAACGCTATGTTTCAACAAAGTTTTAAGTAGAATTAACATAAGGGAGCGACTTGTATTTACACGCATCCTATTACGGTATGAGGAAGCAGGACTCCACAACGCTGGGGAGGCGCGGCCATGAAAAAGTTCTCGGCCATGAATTATCTACTAGTGTCCTAAAATATCTCAAGGCTGTCTATAAGTGTGTATGTGAAAAAATGCAGTTATGAGTGAAGGAATCTCAACAGGCTCCAATGAGTACTAAGAAGAATACTTCTTCTATTTCTACAAAAAAATGTCTGTACAGAATGTAAAAATATGTATCTTATTATTTCGAAATATCTAGTATTCAGTTAAGATCGAACTGAAGGAAAATAATACTGTGCCTCTTTTGAGAGGACAATAGACATTACCGAACATTCAAATACAAGTCTATCGCTAGGCCATTTTAAATCAAATAACTACGGGGTATGAAATAAAATGAAACTCACCAAGTACCATTCTTCCTTGAAGAGGGGATCCGGAAATCCGGACGGGGCTCCGCGATGGTACTGAGGCTTGTGGACGAACGAACCGAAATCCGAAAACGCCGAAGGGAATCCTGTAAAATCGCTGAAAGAGTCCCTTTTCAGCCGGCGTTTCTCTTGCTGCTGTTGTACCCAATGAACCTGTAAAATGAATAAATATTTCAGAAACCATATATGTACAAATTAAAATTATAATGAAATATGAAAATGTACGATTTATGTATAAATATCTTTGTTAAATTTTGAGTACGAATCAAATAAGAACATTGAGTTTTAGAACCATGGGTTAATCATGAAAGTTATATAAACATGTATAATACAATTGTAGCTTTATAAGATGCAGTTTATTAATTAGTATTTATCATTAAAATCATTGTAATTACATTTAACATTTTAACATTTTCACACAAAAGCAAGTATTCCCCCCACTAAAGTCATTCCAGTGGCATAGTTTAGGCGCTATTCAGGACAGGTTCAGGGCACTCGTTGAATGCATTAATTAACCGAGCAATTCGTGGTGCAGTTCAGGCGAATGCCAAGTCAAAAGGTCGGCAGGCGGCCGAGGATTGGGAAAGCGAGAGCACATTCAAACCAAATGCTTATTGGAGGGATTGTGGCGGGGGTTCCATTCGGAATATAAACACCGCTTAGAGTCGGGACTGTAGATTCCGGCCGTTAATATCACCCCACCATAGGTTAAGGATACATTCACGGGGCAGGTTCCTTTTTTCGGGGTGTGAGGGATTTATAAAAAGTGGGATAAAAATGACACGGCGAGGGGCGTGCAGAGTGGAATTCGTGCTCTATCTTTCATGCCCGTTTAATAAAAACCTAAGGAGTGCCAGAGGTGGAGATGGCAAGAAGTGGGGGGCTAAGAAGGCCCCGACCCTGTTTTTAATAACAATATCAAAAAGAACCCCAACAGAGTGAGAGAAGCCCCGCTTATAGGAATACCGCCGCCCCGGCATACGTCATAAAAGCAGGATCAAAACTCCGCCTTTAACGAACATGCCCGGTTTTAGGGCTGCGTTAAACGAGTTACGAGTTAGATTAAACGCGGAAAATATACGCGCGCGCTTGGATAGACATCGATAATAGTGCTGGTGCACCGGAACTCTGAGGTAGCAATAATACCAAAAACAAAGAGATACTCTTATCTCGCGCAAAAAAAATGAAAGTGATTCCTAAAACTTTCCCATATACTACCAACAAAAGAGGAGTGGTAAAGAATGAAATTTTCGAACCTACAACATGGTTTCTCCATATCCCATTCAAGTATACATGTTTATCTATTGGAGGATCGTTTTAGCGAAATATCTTACGTTTGGGTAGACAAATCAAAGAAAAAATAGGAATGGCATTATTAACGGTACTATTATAATAATTTTAAAGCATTTGCGATGTACATAAATACTGAGAGAAAGTGCAAATCGGATTGAACTAAAAATTAGTCCGCAATACGCCGGCCATGCCCACAATTGTGCTCCCCATTGCTTCGGAATTGCTCCCCAAATTCTAGATTAGACCTCAAGCTGCTCCCTGATTCGATTGCTTCAGGATGGCTCTAGGCTAGGTCGGTAATATTAAGTCAGGCCCCAGTAATATTAAGTGGTCTCGGATGGGGGTACCCAATCTGGAAAATCTGTTCCCTTGGGGCCCCTCTACCTCCTTCTCTGCATAGCGCTATAGACAACAGGAATATTAACAGTCGGCAATTAATTACGTGTGTTTCCAAGCTCTATGTATTGGATTAAAACTTTATTAAACAATACTTGCAATTAATCAGTCTAACTGGTAGTAAAATAACTCCCGACGGATTACAGGATAACAAAATGAAGTCAATATTTAAAAATTAGTATTAATCTATGTAGTAAAAAATGAGATTCATATTTATAATTGAATGAATTCCATCCGCCACCGGTGTTGGAACCCTCGTTGAAGCGTTTATGCTGCTTCGCTGTAACTACTAAACCGGACCCCAGTTATCGCATGTGGCGGCATTATAACTGAAATTTGTATGGAAAGCAGTTGTCGAACAAGCTACCGAACTGAATTCTAAACAGTGTACTGGAGCCTATGAGCTCCAGTGACGAAGTGACCTTACATAATGCGTTCATGTTCCGGGAAAAGGAGAAATGGAAGGGGGAATTGAGGTCCGATATAGTAGAGGAGTTTGTACGAAGCAGATTTTAGTTCAGTCGAATTTAAAAGAAAGTCACGGTCGGGGTAATACACCGTGCTGACGCTCTCAAATATGTCTGCTAATGAAAGATACAAACGCCGATGGCTTAGCAGTAAACGCAAATTGAAAGGAATACTATAACAACATTTCATGTAACCTAATAAGTATTCGTTTAAAATTGTATAAGGAAAATAATTGGCTTATCTCTTGTAGGGAACAGATACGGGGTATAAACCCGGGCAACTTTATTCCTGTAAGCCAACTTTTAGCACAGAAGGGAAATATCAAGTAAGAGGAGTTGCAAAAGGGAGCGAGGCCGAAAGGATTTTCTCAAATCCGTAAGTTAAAGTCAGACAAGGTTCCGAAAGGAAAGCTTCCTTCAACGCCTTTCATCGACTACAAGTAAAATCGAAACCGACATAAATTTTCTGCCCTCTGGAATTATTATAACATACATGGCGCCCTAAGTCGAAATTAAAATACCCTTTCACTTTACTTAATTCCATTATAAATTCAAATTTGTATTGATCCAGGGAACCCACACATTTTCTGAACAACTTTCGTTGGGCACGCAGATAAATTAAGTACAGAAGCACTACCACAGGCACGAATTAATCAATTAGAATATCGGTCCGTAGGAATGGAGCAGCGAAAGTCATCTGAAAATACTTCAAAGCTATAGCACTTGTCCTTCACCAAATTAATTGGCATTAGGTTCTCAACAAATTCAGAAGGATTTAGAAACCAAATGTTCCTCAATGTTATACATATAATGTAACCGCAGGCAAATATAGAAAAGCGGTTGCGGCGCTCAGGTAGGCCAACATGCAATACACCAAACTCAATTTACATTCGATACCCCCCTACAATTTGAGTATTACCCAAAAAATGTTTAATATACCTTACTACAAAGGTACAAAAATGAAGAGAGTGCAATATGTATGTAGATTACAGTTGTTGCAATAATATTCCTACAATGAACATTAAAAACAGTCACGAATTACCCAATTCTAGATTTATGTTAAAGATTAACACAGTAAAGAGACGATAAAATTACAGATATTAATAAGCGATGTGGTCGGCATAATGTAATTATATTTAGCCTACATATACTATGATAATAATTTTATTCAGACTGTGCTTTCATTTAAGCTATATATATATATATATATATATATATATATATATATATATATATATTTGAAAAATACGTCCAAAAACAATTTTAAAAGTTGAAAGAATGTTGACACCTTTAAAATGCGGCGTTCAAACGGCGCCGGATAGTTTAAATAATTTCATGTTATACATACAACTGTGAAATATACAACGAATTTAGAAAATGTCTATTTTACATTACAGGAACCAGTGTAAAAGGTTCGATAAATCGATGAACGGTACCATCAGGTCCACCACGTTTTAACATAATAATTGCTTCCGGACATTAAACCTAATACCTACGTTAGTAATTTAAACAACTATAATTGAAGGATCAGAGAAGTCGACATACCCAGGTGCGCCCTTAATGCAATAAGCAAAATCATCAATAGTAACGAATATGATAATCATTCAATCCAATAATCAAGCGCATGGAGGGAACTGAGAACCGAGCCATTGACACAAGGTCAATACTTTCTGCGTTAATTTTCCGCCTCCCTTTTCGAAAGTTAAGAACAAGTCACGAAACAATATCAGTTCTGTGTTTCGCAATCTAAGGGACGTTCTCTTTTTCTTTTTTCATTGCGAATTGTGAAAGGGAATGGATTTCTATATTTCTTGATATTATCGAGGTTTCATACAAATTTCTCCAATTTGAGAGCAGCGAGACTGGAACGGAGTTATTTCCGCAGCTCTGAGCCTGGATTCCCAGTTACAAATTCCGAACTATTGGAGGATTGAACCCAAAATTCTTTGAGTCAAAAAACATGTACCCGAACCGTCCATTCCTAAAAAGGGGTAAGTCTAACAAACAGTAGGATATCTCCCAAAGTAATTTCGTTTATTTGCCCATATTTAATTGCCAACGTCCCGGCGGCGTCGTTAATATTCGACCCGGGTTCGCGACCCCCACCGAAGATAATACAGATCCGGTATCAAATTTGCGCCACTTCCCGGCCGCGATAATTAAAAAACTTTTTCAATAAATAAACATCCAGCCGACGAAAGCATCGACACGGGCCTCTACTTTTTTCCCCCCTTTTTTTAACCTCGGAGGCGGAAAAAATAATTCATCAGGAGATGAGTTTCGGACAAAGGGCCGGTGCGGACGGGCTGGTAGTTTCGGATCCTGAAAAAGCATTGAGGGTGGGGGGTGGTCTGTGGGGCTTTTCTTCGGACCTAACGTCCCTCAATGGAGACCGCGTGAGCGGGAATCTTTGAAAAATCCTTGCCTGATGAGATGAGCCCGCCCCGCCGCATCGCGACCGCCCCCTACGTTCGTTAAGATTCCACCTCTCTACGCCTGACGCGTTTCACATACATTTTACCTATTAAAATAAATCAAGTAAACGCAAAATCACTTGGGATATTTCCCGTTTACACTCACAGTCTATTCAGAATAAACTATTAGCAACCGCTATTTAATGCGTGAGAAAACGCCGCAGTCTGAGTTCTGATGATTTCTCGGTTTCAAATATCCAAACTATTGGAATAGGTTGCGCTTCCAACAGAAAAGTCAATATTTCGACAGGGCACTTGAACCAAAGGAAACGGGCGATAATCAAATCCGCCCGAGTACGGAAATCGACTAAAGTGTAAACAGTCCTCGGGAAAAAGTTGATCGGGGACAGAATAAATAGGGGAGAGTCGAGGGCAAGGATCATTCAAAAATATCGAATCTCCGGTCAATTCCTATTTTCCCAATTTAGGCGAGCGAATCAGGCCGGAAAAGGCGGTATAAATGCGAAAAAACACGAAATTCTACCATGCAATTGAGAATAATTAAGGCGAACCAACTAATTGGTGGACGGGTTGCGGGGGAGGGTCTCCGCGGAGACCTTTTGCGCTCCAACCAACCTCGGCGCAAATATTATTCACGTTTCAGAAGCCGGCCAGAATTAATGGGAGCCCATTTTCCTAATCTTTATAAACTGGATTTGCCCCGGGAATACATTTTTGTCCCTCCGACTGAGCTGCAAAAAATTCGGCTTACCTCCGCCGGGACGCTAGACAAACAGACCACTTACGTCCTCGCGAATGGAATCGGAAATTTATGTCCCGGACAAATAGGGCTCGCAATTTATTTGTTACCCGGACTGTTATTCATACTACAGTTTTGCACAACACATTAACCGATAATAAATAACCGAAACTATTATATACATTAATTACTATTGATATTTCCTGCATATCCTGTATATGGGGGTAAATCAGCTTGTTTTTGACTGCGCTGAAATATCATGCCCCAAGAAAATAAAACGCACTTAAATCATGGCTGAATATAAGGGCAGGGGGTTGTAAAGAAAAAAAATGTAAATAAAACTTACTCATGGAAATTTGCACTCACAATCAAAATGTGTAAAACACAGATCATATATACGATTCCAATTCTTTATAAATGTAACTACAGAACCTTTCGAGGTTTTTATTGAATTTTAAATACTAAACACATAATGATTTTAATAAATTAAAAACAAAGCTACTTTATTATAATAATTCTTAGATTTATGGTCCTCACAATAAATGTATGAAAGAGGTGCAGAAGGCAGGGTAACTCGACAATAATTATGTAAAGTATGCGTAACCCAGAGAACCACGTAAAATCGTATGAAAAATACGATGAAAATCACATTTTGTGGATAATTTTTAAAAGCACGAACGTTTTATCGGTTTTTGTATTAAAATTCAAGCGCAATTTTCAAAGTGATTTAAATCCCACGTGTAATTACATGATATAGTTAACCTATAATTTTCGTATCGCAACAGAAAACAAGTATTAATTGCAACGATAATTCAAAATATTCATGAATATTTTATGCCATTATTCAGTCTACATGACAATCATGGGAAAAAAAGTAAAATCGTAAAGTAAAATTTCCGGCCATTGTTTTAAACTAAGAAGGTCAATCTACCATCGTATTAAATAAAAGTGACTAGGTAAAATAGAAAAACTACAATCACGGCTCGTATAACATGATACGCTCAAATAATAAGACAAACTGGAAGTCTATTCGATCTTACAGAGTAAAAAAAAAAGAAGAAAAATAATATAGATATAATCTCCAGCAAAACGAACGGTGCATCCTCAAAGCGTATGAGAATGATAATATACGGAAATTAATAGTAACATTTTTTATGCTCCAATAAAACTAAAGAAGGCTAAAAATAATAATTCTACTCAAGCGCAATTTTGTAATTGGGCCGGTAACGCATTGGAGTGGCGGGCGGGGCAATTATCATATTCGCAGGTAACGCGCCATGGGTTGCACAATATCAATTCCCACACGGTTCCATTCTTACCCGTTATACAACGAAAAACGGATACGGTCGAAAAACTGCGGCCGCACGGGCTGTTGCCCTCTCCTTACGGACCCATGAAATCCGCAACCAAACTCGGATTTTGACCTCCAATACGGCACCTTTTCAGGGGCCATGTAAAACTAGTAGAGAATAACTGTTTTCTGACAATACCACAACTTTTGAGAGATTTAGGTATTATGTAATAATAACTGATGTCATTCATTGAACTGCTTTAGGAACTAAATAATTTGTTTCCAGTAAAAATGATCCGATATCAAAGCACCTCAACATAAACACCGGTCGGCAGAACTGTGTATTCTGGTACTATGTTCTATCTAACGTTTAGTGCAGTGGGGAGCGGCAATTTGCGCAGTGTCAAGGAACCCGCATATGGAAGAGATAAGAACTTTTCAGACTCCAAGGCAGCTCAGTGCTCCGGACAACGAAAACGTATTCGTCTCTCAGAAACAGGGCCGCGGCGACCACAATTCAAGAGCCATTGTTGAACCTCAAAACAACTTGAACGCACGGGACAGATTAGATATGCGTCCGTTACAAATGTTTTTTTTTTATTTAACCGGGACAAATTTGCCGACACGACTAGCACGGTGGCTGCGATGCATGCAGGCGGTTAAGCGGCATGGCGTAGGGTAAACTGCGGCTAATATATCCCCGAGGGCCCGCGGCCCCGTTAAATATATTAGGGGGTCGGGGTACGAGGAGGAGTTGAGGTGGCTACTGGTTAATGGAGACGACCCCACGGGCATTATGCCTGACGGCGATGACGAACAGGTATTACGGGACCGTTCCCATCCCTTCTCCCAACACATAATTCATTCGCGGGATCCAAGTTTAAGCGACGCGATAAAAATCTGGCCAGGGGGAGACTCGTGACAGTTAAAAATTAGACCTTAGTAAAGTGCGACGTGGCTGCTCCCGCGGTATAACTTTTTGTTTTTTAACGTAGACCATAATTTAGGCGATCCATGCCTAATTCTTGTTATGGACATTCTGATTCATAACACCATCTCATTATATGTTAATGTTTCGCAATCGTCAAGAATATTATAAAACAAAGTATATCATCATTGTTTAACTCTTACAATATTAAAGGTTCTTTTTAATCATTGGTACATAAATTTAAATAAATCACTCCCAACATAGCTTTAGCCTTAAACCTTGACATATGCTGAGAGTATGACAAACGACCGCGTTCATATAAGGTTCTAACCTTCCAGGGAGAGTTTACTCGTTAACATCATTAAGTTCAGAGTGCATTAACGCGGAGGCGGCTTGATTTGATCGCGATACGCCCACTCCGTTCACCCGTTCACAAGAAAACTGAAGATTTGGACGAATTAAACGTCGGGTAAAATTAATTGCGAACTCCATGGGTTAATCAAGGCCCCGGAGTTGTACCGACTGCGGTGAGCAACCGGGACGAGTTTCCCTCCATTCAGCCCAACCGGAATAATCATATTCCCTGTAGCTATAACTCGGCTGTAGACGCTCCGAATAATCACAGCTATCTTACTTGAAATCTCTTCCATTCGGGAGTAGGAAAAAAGAAACCACTCACGGTACCAACTTATATTTCAGCAATAACAATTTCATAAATTAACGATGATTTGATGCATGATGGATACAAAAACATCAATTATTATGATGGCGCACTACTGTGCCGCAAACTCACTCACAAGTCAATCAATTTTTTAGTGTTACTATAATATAATTTCTAGAATAATGTTAAAAATAACAAATACTTTTAAAATATTATATAAAGTATTTTTAAAATATTATAGAGTTCCATCTCTAAAAGAAAAATTGACAACTTTTAAATTTGTATTCCCGAGGTATATAAACCTGTTAACTATGAAGCGACAAGATGCCACAACACAACGGGCGCTAACAAAATGGAACCTCAAAAAAGGAAGGGCGATTAATACTGACAAATTTAGCCGTCATTTCCTATAACTGTGAGGGCCAAGCGGATAAAGGCGTGAAAGTTTAAAGCGTCCCGAGAACAGATTCGCTTTCCACGGGTCAGGTCAAAGGAGGTTAATGCGACCTCTCCCCGCGGCTTCGAAAGTTAAAAGTCACGAAATCAAATCAGGCCAGCAATCTAAACAACGCCCGCCAGTTTTTCCAAGTGCGAATTATAAAAGGCATTATCCAGGATTGTTCGCTAACTCCCAAACAAATAACTTAAACTTCCGGCCTTCTTTGCGTTAAAAGAGGAGGGGTTGTTGTCACGGTAACAATTTTACAAATATAAGCACTGTGATTTGGTATTATTCTTCTGGAAAATATTCGGATTATTTTCAGGGTAATACATATTCAATCTTCATTACAAATAAAAGAATGGTTTCTTCCTTACAACTGTTCGAATTACACCCACAGTGTCACGACATCTTGCCTGAAGTGGGATGGCAATAATGCGAATTCTAAACTTCAAATATCCAACTATGAGCCAAGACATTTTGACGCCTGCCAATTTGAGAAAATTAGAAGCCGAACGTGTCCCGCAACGGGAACTGACGTTTCACAACAACAATAATAATGACGGATAATGACAGGTTATGCGCTTCAGGACAAACAAATAATAATAATAAACACCAGCGTGAAGAAAGACTAACGGAGACAACGTACAAACTAGGAGAAAGCTAGAGAGCTATACTTCATTATTAGGCACGGAGTTTTTATTATTAGTAAGACATCATTCAGATTATCTAAATATTTTACTTAAGTCCGAAATTAGATGCATTAGTTTCAACTGGGAATAAATTATACAATTAAAGGGGACAAATTTAAGCGGATGAAAATTCCGGGGATGGGGAAACAAGGCACCCCCTCATGAATATGCTATGGCTCGGGCGGCATTGTCCTTGACTGCACGGCCGCAGTTAAGACGGCCCTTTCTAATGTCGCAACTCACGAAAGCTATAATAATTAAGCAACGGTCCCTGTCACCCCTCCACAACGCTTTTGTAAAGAGGGAGCAACGAGACCGAAAGTACACCGCAGGCTCCCGCCTCGGATTTCCTTTTTCCCGATCACTTTCCAGTTTTATGAAAGTGTGACTCACAACAAGACCCGAGAGTCGTGAAACAGCCGGTCACCAACAATAGAGAGGTTTTTAAACATTCACCGACCCCGCATACCGGACAAACGGGCATTCTAATTTCAAAACATTTGCTTCTACCGGTATTTGACATTCATTTATAATTTGTTATTGAGGTCCAATGCCTATTCAAATTAATTGAGTGTAACGAAAAACTAAATGAATGCAAACAAAAATGACCAACCAAAATATAATTTTTTTTCTTGGTGTTTTGCACCGATATTCGCATGTGCCCAGTCAATGGTAGACGGTAACAGCGGGAACTTTCGGGACCCTATATTTTGGAAATAATACACAGTATGAAAGGGCTTGTTTCTACTTCCTTAGTAAAAAGCACCTAAAATACTCCATAATTTCATCAACCTTAATGCGTAATTGGTTGGAAATATATTGATATTTTGTAACGGGAGCCACTGTTGTATATAAGGTATGAAAAGTAAACATACATGGAATTGGATATAGAACCTCACACAATTTCCAGATTTCCAACTCTACAGAATATGGAGTCGTGGATGATCAAGGTGCTGCATATACCACTATCGGTTTAGGCTAGGAATATTCATGTATTATACTTTAGAAGGGAGAAAGTCAACGCCGCTTCGTGAAAGCGCCGTGTTCAATACAGCAATTGTTGGTAATATTTCTGGAACATTACAATTCAGTAGGCCGACCAGGAAAACCCGATTTTAGTTCCGAGGGTATCATAATAAAAAATAAATTGATTATGTGACACTGCAAGGACTTGTGTTCAGGGCCCGAGGATTTAAAACCCGTCAAGTCAATCCCTCCCGAATGACATTCATAACGGGTTTTCTGAGCACATTGAAAAGGCTTTCGTGGCTCAAAACGTCAGGCGTAAAGTCGGCCCTGATTGTCAAAATAAAAATGATTAATGGCGTCCGTTTGAAATAAAAGTTTAAATCGATTCAGACGCCCAGAAATTCGTGCTATATCACGCCTCTACACTTTTTTAAATACTAAACTTTACACTATAAAACAATAACAGGCCTTCTTTCCAACCCCAGATTAACTTCATACGCGCTTTGACTCCGATGTAGAAAGCACAATGAGATAAGAATCATCGATCTTCTGGGTCAAGAAGAGATCTAATTTCGGATGAGAAGAATCGACACGAAGAATGATTGACAAATGGTGATCCGTCCACAGTAAATTAGTAAGTATCAACTGGAGTATATAAGAATCACAGTTAAATTAAATATCCACCGTATCAATATTGATGATTGGTTAAAGTTTAATAGTTTAATACAACGCAGGAGACAGGGAAAAATTATTTTACAAAACAAAATAAGAGGAATTATCAACAATTCTCCTCGTGCCTCACTTATACTAAATTCGCTACTATATTAATTATTTTTGTTGATTACAGTTCTTCGAACCTGATATAATTTTCAAATCAATGTGATAGGACATTAAACAAATTTAATATTGACTGTTCAAAATCATTACGTCAGGGCTATTTCGTTTTCATTAACGAAATTCCAAAATAATTAACTGATTGCATAACAGACTAACATTGCTGGTTACATAATTTCCGATTTAACTGAAGATAAGAACAATGACTACATTGTGAGTGCACTGCACGGGCTCTAAATGCAGAGTGGACGTAGGGGCAGTGTAATAAGGCGCAGGGGGTTGACCGTGCGGGGGCGAAGAATGCACGTCACGGGTCACCGCATGCAAATTGAACACGATTAACGTGGTCCCGTAATATCTTTCCCCCGCCCGTTTAAATCAAACCGAAAGGGATTTTCAACAGGAAAATGTGCGCGTTCCTCACCCGCGTCGGCTTCACAAACAATGAACCAGAGGTGCCAGTCGCACAGCTACGTGAAATTCACACATTAATGATTTCAGCGTACGATCTATTACAAAATAAAAAAAAACTTTATTTTCAATATTACTAGTCGAACTGACAGTAGGAGCCTGTATCCCAGTTGAATTTTAAGTGTTCGAATCATTAGTGAAGTATGAAAACACAAGGAACCAGGAGGGTATTTGCAAGGGTCTGAAATAGTGGGATTTTCTATACCCACTCGCTCATTTGGTTAATATATAGACAGCCCGGGAGAGAAGCAAAACAGGTAACAGACTTAATGCAAAAAATGAATATTACACAAATATAGTCAAAATGGTCGAGGGAAGTAAAAGTTCCTGGACTACAAAACTGAATCGCTCAGTTCCATTTCTTTTCCAAAAAACGTATCATGATTGAACGACCGGTAATAGTTCAATAAAATGTTTTTTGATCTATTATATCCGCTTTGTTTAAACAGAAGAAAAAATAAAATTTATCTCACGCAAAACTGGCTAGTGTGCGGGTTCTTTCAGATAAAAACTATCTCGGTATCGATCTTTACTCCCGACACACCGACACAATTGGTTCCCTCCCATGGATACGGTCCAGAAGATCTAGAGCAATTGGCAAAAAACTTATATGCGGCATTACTATTACATGGTAATATATTATCTTATTATTACGTGCTAATACGATATACACATGTAACGCGTGTAAATGTACTGACATTGTACATTTATTTATTTGGTTACTTATTATTATATTTTGTTCCTAAAGCAGTTGGTTCAGGGAAATACTATTAGGAACATCGGTATTATACTTATATAAAACAAAGTGCACTGTCGCAGAACCCTATTGTAGTACAAGGGATTGGCCTGAAGTGAAATAGTTTATTCGAATGTAAACTTCGGGGGTCGAATATCACTGGCGTCGTGTTGAATATGTTAATACGAATAGGAGTAGCAATGTAAATTGATCTTTAACGTCTGGGTGGTATGCTGCTCCGATAACGTTTTAGGTTTCGGATTTCTTATACCTTCAGAAGGAAAAAAATGTGTTACTTATGAATAAACATTGTAAGGCGACAGCGTTGTACTCATTTTAAAAATACGGACTTCGTGAAAGTTCAACTCATGGAAAAAATGCAGCTGACTCCGGAAGGTGTAGACTACGAATCGAATAAGCGTGTAATTTTATTATAATCACCGATCTTTTACAACAAAAACTGAAATCGAAAATTCCTGACAACATGCTCAATCCCAACTTGACGTAATGCCCATAAGGAAGGGCAGCGCCTCCGCCCATTCCTTCGCAAACCCAAGACGACCGCGGCCGTCGATGTCCCAATACTGGCGTTGACCCAAAACCGATTTCTATGTTATACATACAGCCCCGTTTTAGAATGAATTATTCATCGGGACCGCCTCACCGCCCCCACCAGCTCCGACAACAGAAATGCGGGTTTCGAAAAATAATTTGAGCTCGCCGCCAACAAGAGGGAAGAATACAGTACACGAAAGATAGGCCGATAAGTCGGAAATGCATAATTTATTTCCGATTACACAAATGTAAAACAAGCGACAATATCTGTTCCATCCGAACCATAAAAAGACCCGTTAGGTTTAGTTACTGAACCGACATTTCAACCGTCAAGAGCTATTTAACTTAATGTAATGACAACACGCTCATGAAAAACAGAAAAAGCAGATCATCATAGTCTGAAAAATCAGTCAAAAAATCAATCATAGTACCGAAAATAAGGTAAATGACTCGTAGTATCATCAAAACGCGAAGGATATACGGATGAACAGAGGAGGTCCGTAAGACATAAACCCTGTCTTTGGATTTAAAGATTTAAATCCAAGAGTTAAAATTCTTCTTTCCACAGGAAGGGGAGTGTCCGGCGACAATAGAAATCGAATTTATCCAAACGAACTTTGTTTGAAACTTTTCGTCCCCCTCATCCAGGCTTTAAAGTATCGCTTTCTTATCGAGTTTACAGCGAGGTTAAAATTCGGGCGAAACTCGAAGGGTTTATTAAAAAAGCATTTTACTTGAATTCCTATCATTAACTGTTCCAATTCGTGTAAAATAATATTTACCCAATAATAAACAAGGCTCTGAATAATGGGCATTGATTTATTTTACAGACAACAAATTGTGAGTTGCAGGTTTCCAAACGAATAAAAACAAAATGGCAAGATAAAGATGTCATGAAAGCTCACATAACGACCACTTATCATTGACTCGGATATTGATATCTCGGTCAAAGATTATTACGTATACGTTCTATTTCTCTACCGTGATAATACATTCGTAGTAATTTAAAGTCAAATTTATATTGTACGTTAGTCCTCCTTCTACTGAAATTTCTACTGATTTCGCAAAACATAAAGAAGAGGCGGTACGTAGTTTTTTAATACGCTACATTTCGTGAATTTCTGGGATTGCCAAGGAGCTTCTGAACATTTCGACCAAATTGACCAAACATGTCCTATTCGAGGACAAATTGGAATGAAGTAATATAAATGCTTACTTAGAATTTCAATACTTTAAAATGTATGCGGGATCAACAAGGGTGAAGTGTCGGACTCTTCGTAATGCTAGAGGCTAAACGAATAAATAAAAGAAAAGTTCAATATGTAAAGCCGGCGGCTCAAACAAAGCCGGCACGAAAATAAAAGTTAATTACTCCCACCGTAATCTGGCCTGGCCCGATACTTCTGTTTAACATTAAATTTACCTGTTCTCCCAGGCGGACTTGCGGGACTAATCTCACAACGCCCTTAATGCCATTAATTTAATCTTGCTTTAGCCTGATATAAATTTAAAGCGATTATAAAAATAACTCTCACAAGGTAAAATAGAATTTTGGGAATAGCTATCTTGATTTTTTTAAAGTTTTAAGCCGCTAAATCACCAAAAACGTTCTCTCTAAGTCGAATTTTATTAAAGTGACTGAATTTAATCTGAGTTAATCGTGTAATCAATTTACACTCGAATTAATTTTAATCATTAAGCTGCTACGAATTTATTATTTATATCATAGTAGTATATTAAAATTCGTAAACAATATAAAATGCGTTATGGATGCGAGAGGATGATCTTAGGCTGGACAATGGCGTACGCTCTCATCGAGTGCTAATTTTCCAGGCTTATATTCATTTTTAAGGGCGTCAGCTTAAAATATGCACTTTTCCTGTAGCAGTTTTTCGGAGGAAGGAAAAAAATATTGAAATGATATCTATGGAAATGAGTTGCTATGAATATAAAAGTCGCAAAGGCCCCGATTTCCATTCCTTCTTTCCGGCACACCTTTCCCCTAATTGAAAACGTCAAGTTGAAATTAATGAATGCCAATTAAATTCAGAACGTGTAATAGATTAATAGAACGTGTGATAGAACGGTTTTCGATTTTTTTATATTGCAATTAAAATAAAATACTTTCTAGTTGGTGGTTTTATGAACACAAGATATTTATAAGAATGTACAATGTTCGCCTTGATAATAAACACAGGTTCATGAGTCAATGGGTCGGAATAAGGATAACTGTTTGGCTGATAAATATAAAAGGCTAGAAAAATATACCTACCCGGCTTCTCCCCAACTGTTTATTCGTTCCCAACTATTCGCACCGTTTGAAGTAACAAACGAGAGGAGACGGGCACAAGACATAACTACCGAAGGCGCCTCCTTCTGGGGCAAACAAAAGGGGAAGTTCTGCAGTTCGAATAAAGAACGGAGATGACAACTGTAAACTTCGAGATGGCGAGGGAACTAGGGAAATATCGTATGTACCTTCGCTCACAGTTAATTCGAGAGACGGTGTTGAGAATAATACGAGTAAACAAGACTTTATAACAGTTAAATTGTTCACAATGGGTGTTTGCATCTCATAATTAACGTCAGTTAATATTATTTATATTTAAATAATAAAATAAACGAAGAAAATGGAAACAAGAATTGCCCCTTACAAACTTGGGAATACTAACCAAACGGGCACGTTCGACATAATAGTGCGATAGGATAGTCCAGCGTTGAAAAAAATGAGTATTATTAAATCCATAGCAATCAGAATACTTCCCTATTATTATTGTATAAAATTTCAGAGTAAGGAGTCCACATTTAAAAGTGTAACCCTTAATTTCGACATAATTGCAGGCGAACAAATTGCGTATAAAATTTCAATGTAATTGTGAAACGGAAAAGCATTTCTTGATATACAGTCATTACACTAAAATTTAACAAATTAGTAACTTGAAAACTCACCTCTGGTTCACTGCTGAGTGTTTCGTGTTTCTCATCGTTGCGAGAGAGTGATCGTTTATGGACGTGTTTGTGTTCCAGCAGGTAGTATCCTTTGAGGGCCCCAATCTAAAAGAAAAAAAAATTAATTAGCCATAGTAATTTATTACAGTATATAAGTAACGAACATTAGATAGTATTTAAACAGATTGCTCCACATGCATCCCATTTACCAAATTGACTGACACTGCTGCTGAAAGCGATCTACCAAAAGACCAAACCAGCGAGAGGAAACAAAAGAAAGTGAAATCTACGGTAATATATTATCACTTTAGCAGAACGATATTGAAAATTTTAGGTAAACAATCAGGTAATTCCTAACTACGGGAAAATTTCTCATAAGTGGTAATGAAATAAATAACATTTTTTCAACGGGAACAAATTAGGGATAATTGTCTTACACTTGTCATGCATTCGACATCCAAAATGGGCAGGGCGTCGCCCGGAAAACTATTGAACCGAAAACCACCGCTACCTCTAAGCGATGCCAAGGCAAGCGACTTTATATCTTACAGTTATAATCTTGGAAGAAAATAAGGCAGAAAATCCTGAGAAATCGCACTGACGAATCCGGCGAAATATTCACCGTAAACGATAAGACAAGCATTTCAAAGTAACCGATAAAATCGAACGTACGTATAAACTATATACATAAAAAGAAGAACCAACTATTCACTATTATACATTTAGAGGCAAATAAAAATCTGAAATTGCTTGAAACTATTCACGTTATCCTTGAGGATTCCCAATATATCGAGTACATTAAAAAACACTAAGAAATCACTAGCTCTCGTGGCAAAGCGATAAAGGACCATTCGATTTGCATTAACACACGGTTTAATAGCTGAAATAAATTATCGAGGCGGGATTATACTCAATTGGTCGAAAGTAAACAGATAACAAATTTAAAGGGCTTTACCGCCACCCAGAGCGTCGACCCTTAAGCTGCCCGTGTCCGGATCTAAAATTCTGACCCCTCTTCGGATTAGCGAGGCGACGCCCCTGGGCTTAGTCTAACATACAAGTTGCCAGGCAACTAGGAGCTTGTGTAAACCTACGTAATCGCCTATCTAGTCTTACTTCACCTCCTACAAAGGGCGAGGATTTGTAAATTTTTGTTTAATTATTATGTATTATAAACGTAAATTTTATTCATACTGCTTTAAATATTTAAGGCAAAAGTTACACCCCGTAAAAATTACTTAAATATAACGAAATATTCAAGTATAATTTCCTTCGAGACTGCATTAAATTTCCCATTTCCCTCAAAATATCGTTTAAAGATAGGAACCAACATTTTACATATACAAGAGTCACCACGTATTATATTATATAAATGCAATTTATTGGGAAGGAGTATTATCACTGGCTTCTACATTGAATAGTTCATTTTACTGCCATAAAAATCTAACAATTTAAATATGATACAAAATTGTAGCTGTGACGCACTAAAAATAAAAGCAAAAAAGGATCGTTGTCAGATACGTAAAACCTGGTTAGACTGAAAAACAAGACTAAAATTACCGATCGGACGACTACAAAATCGAAAAGGAACTTAAGCAAGCCGAAGCACAGAGTTGCAGATAACTTTCAGGGTTCTACTTCTTGGTGTCGGGACCGAAAGAACGATTGTCCTCAAAAGTTTCGGTCCGATCGGAGATAAAGGGCTCTCCGCACTAGATTTGTTTGCCGAGCCAGTCTTGAGTGTTTGGAACCCGAGAATCAGGGAATCGCCTCTTCTTCGTCTTCCGCTGATAGTATATTTTTCTTGCCGTGTACCTCGTTTTTCGAATATAGGGGTATTCTAGAATGTCATTTGGCGACTGCTAGCCTTACGCCTTCAAATAAAATTAATATCTCGTACACGATCATATATTTATCGTGTAATAATTGGGTTGGGTTACCCCTGGACGGAACTATCCGAGACCACAGACGAAGAACGCTAGAGGTATTAGGGATTTTAGACCAGCCGAAATACAATTAACCGACCGAACGACCGATATTTTAGCTCCGACTGTAATTCAATAATTTGGTAAGCGATAAATTCGGCGGTCCAATTTGGAGCAGTCCGGCGCCGCGAAGCCAGAGAGATGCTGGCGGAATAGTCTCGGATAATTAGCGGAGTGGACCGTCGGTGATAAATGGCTCACCCCGTAAACAGCGGCCGCCCTCATAATTCCATAGCGCAACGCATCATTCACATCATACTCGCTGGGAGGCCGCTTGGAACCGGCTGACAGCGGATCGAAATCTCCCTTGTCCTGGCGACAAACGTTGGTGTCGGGCCCGCTGAATTACGAGCGGCCCGAGCAATACAACTGATTAAAGCGGACCCCGCTGCCGCTTTGTCACCGCGCATAGAAACACCGGAAGCGTTTAAAACCGCCTCTACTGTCATGGTAATGCAGTCAACGCGGAAACTGCATTCAGTTTCTTCAAATAGTTCAAAACGTTTATTCTGCAAATGTACGAATGTGTTAAAATATAACTAATTAATTTCATACACTCAAAACCTAAGGACTTTATATCATGAAATTTTCTAAATGTTAATGAGTATGCCCCACCGGCAAGCAACATTCGTAGATGTCTCACACTTACTGACTGAAGTAAGTTTGAAAAAAGAAATAATTTAGGTCAATAGAATCGACAGGAGTCGACGATTCGCTCCTTAAATGACACTTGAGGAGACTTAATCGAAAAGGACGTCGACTAACATATTAGTATCATGAATAGTCATGAACGTTGTAACGCAAAACGAACATGTTCACTAATACCTTACTGTAATAAAGTTTTTTAAATTTATCAATAGTAATTTTCGAGCGCTAGAGCACTAAATTTCAGGAAACTTCGCCGTAATAGGAAAATGTGGGTACACCTGCAGAAGAGACCTCGCTTTTTTTCCTAGGCGCCCAGTGCAATTTAGTTGAGTGCGAACTGTGGTTTGGAAGAACGGCGCTAATTTCGCATGGGATTCCGTTCCATCACACCTCGTTCCTAAATACTCCCGGAGTTTCCGCTCCTAGGTCATTTATTTCTTCCTACTTTAAAACAAAAAAAAATCGGGCCTGTTGATTTATTTGCTAAAATAAACGACCTCGAAAATTTGGTATTTGCTACCAGGAAACTTTGAAACACCACACCACTCACCGCCCCAAAAAATGCAAGGCCGAAGGAAAGCGTGCAGTGTGAGAGCATATCGCCCTCAGGCGTTCTTACAATGTACCTGACTGAAAATTTTGCTTTGAAAAGTATTGTATCTTCTGTTTATTTTCCACATTGAACATACGCATTTTTATACTAATTGTGATAGTAAAATATAAATTCAAATTCGCAACTCGCCGAAAACGTTTTGAGATTTTATGATGAAAAGAAGGTTCGTACCATCAAGGCATCGTTAATTTCTCGATCTATTTCTGAGTTGTAATATTTTGGAATGCTACTGATGATGAGCGGGCCTAAATTAAGACCAAGCCCATACGTTTTTGTTCTTATCGTTTTTTGTACTTGTATATATCAGAAATATCCTCCTTCTGAAGAACGGGTCTGTCAAAAAATTCTGACGTTACAACATATTAAAATACCTTGCTATATTTTCACACTTTTCCTTCAATTTTTTTGCTCGATTCGAGTTATTTTTAACGACCAAACTTTTTATTCATTCGAGCTAATATAAGCAGTAGGAAGCTATTACTTTGACTCCGCTGTTTAATTATACAAACGTAAGTCTCGAATTAAAACGATTCAATGCACCCAATATCGCGACAATTTATCCAACCGCTAATTTGGGGCAATATTTCACAGCGAATTTTTTATTTCGGCCGTTCTAATTTTATAAGGTATTTCCGTATTCTTTTAAATATCCTAACGGGGCACTTGAAATATATTTATTGCGGTATTCCAATTACCCCTGAGGTATTTCGGGTGGTGGGGCAAGGAATGTAGAAATACTGCCGGCATTAATGAAATGCTAATGTTGGCGTTACTCGAAGCTGTTTGATATTAACCCATTAGCTAAAAGTGCATTCCCTATAAACAAGTTTCGGTTGTAAGGAGTCATCTTACACCTACAAGTTTACTGCCAATTTGAAAAACGAAGTAAATTACTTTCGCTGCCGAAATTTAATCTACCTAACATTTATATTCCACAGTAAATACAAATATACACATTTATGCTATTTTTTCCTAAAAATTTTCCATTTCTATTTTCTAATTTTCCTTATAATATTAGAATGTCTGGCTTAACCTTCCAACTATCGTTTCCTGAATGTGCATCAGAGAGAGAGAGAGAGAGGAGAGGGTCCGCTTGGGGTAATTAACTGGATGAACAAACAAGTGAAGGGAAAAACACTTTTAAGGGGAAAATTTGGTTACATCTTTGAATACATATTGTGCAAAATTTCTCATTTTAATGATCACTTCATTAGCCCCAGACCAATTAATTCGCAGCGGAAAATTTAAGAGGGCAAAAGGGGGATACCTGAAATTGCTATTTACTTAAGTAAGTTTTTGCGGCTATATTAATTATAAAAATACGAACAGAACTCGATGTCATAAAGAGGAACTGAGGGTGCGATCTCACAAATGTTAAAGCATTAACAGTGCACACCCTAGGGGAAACGTCCCCTTCGAAGTATCTTGTCCAGAAGGTGAAACTAAGAATGCGAATGCTTAAGACGACCACAAAGAGAATGGAATGTAAAAATTTACCAACATGAACATTTCAACATGTTACTAATTTTTACTACTGCTGTCAAAAACCTCGCTTCTGCATCAGTAATCAATAAATCTTAATATCGACATCAATCCCTGGCATGAGAGTGAAATCTGGGTCAGACCCCGTATCGTGGGAGCAACGGTTGCCCCCCACCTGAACCGTTTTACGCGATTTCAATCAACCGGTAACCGCCAAGATCGCCAACCCCCCACGTCATCCAAGGCCGGGCATATATTTTCATGGGGTCCCATTGTTCAGAGTGCGGAACACAACCGGTCCCAACTTTCACTGTTCCTCTATACGCGGGCACACACCAAGACGTGGGATATCCCCCTCCCAGAAGATGTTATACATTTACGGCAACCCCGCACTCTATCTCCCTCTATCCCGTTACAAGTTCCTTTCACGCGCTCCCACACATATTTTGTACACGCCTCTGTTAATAAACGACGCCAATAGTACGAGGTTGAAAAATTGTTGAGAATTTTCGCGGATCGAATTTCGAAGGAATGGCAAGGAAAACAATTAACTAAATCGTGGAACTACGTTGGTTTATTTGAATGTTTGTCAAACTTCTGAATGTTCCCGTCTGTATTTCCCCTTTTCGGTCATAAACCTGTCCAGGGTTGTCGAGTGACGGCGTACGACCGGTCGTATATTGTCCCCACTTTAAGTGTAACACTAATACAAGTTACATAAAGTAATTCCACCTTACGTGCCAAGACAAGACTGGAATGCATATAAATTATAGTTATTTTCAATATTTCAACATTCCCGAATATTCATATTAATACTGTACATGTAAGTATAAACGAAAAAATGTTTATAAACTTGTAAATATTGTTCAGGCGTTAAGGGCAGCCATGCGCCGAAAGGGACCCTACATTGTACTACTTTTCGATTGGCGACAAGAATTAATTAATATTCACATAATTCCAAGGCTGTCACCAAAATGAAAGAAATTGGCTGCAGGTGTCACCAACTTCCCGGTTTTATTATGTCCTTATTTTTATTTTAAATTTAAATATATACCACGACCTTTATGGATGTTCAGTTATAATGATAAATTTGTTATGAAGTGAGCTTTCAAATCAAAACTTGGATATGTGATTTGAAGCGTATGCATTAGTACGACAGTATGTTTCTGTTTTGAATCTTATGGCTGACTCTCTCCGCAACACATGAAGAAGGTACCAGAATTTATGGTGTTCGCGTGTACTTCTTTTCAGCCGGTTTATTATGACCTTCATTAAAATAATTATTACACTACAGTAAAGAAAGTTAGAAAAAAGTTAATTAAGCCAAGAAAGTGTAATCAATTTTCATAGTTTAGATTATATTTAATTATGTAATTATACTTTTACTTCTCAAAAATCATGTAAGAACTTTATATGATGTATTATTGTGCTGTTTCGATCATCAATTAAAATACATGGTGCGGCATTAGTCAGTTAACAACTCTGTTATTATTATCATTATTATTATTTGTTTCAGGTAGTGGTAAGAATGATAAGTGAACATCATATGAGAAACTTACGCCAACCTCTGTATTGTTTGTTCAAACAAGTAATGTCAGGAAAACTTAATTTTAAGCAATTGTTCTCACACACTCTTAGATATTTACTAAAAACAAAAGTAAACGCCATTGAATACATGTTTCTTTCGACTAGGCCACACATAAGTAGAATTAATCCGAAGGGATTCGAATGGAAACGTTACATCTGCTGAAAATAGCGGACAGAAACGCGTAAATAAAGCAACAAACACAACCCGGAAAATTCTATTGGATAAACAGGAATAACAAGGCTAGGGGTAAACACAAAATAGAAAAAATATAACGGGATATAACAGCTTGTTTTCCGGCGTTCCCTTGGAGCGTTTCTTTGATAATGGAATTGGAAAAATTTCATCTTTAAAAAGAAAGACTTCTTTTAGACCTTTCTAATAAAGTGGAAATTAAAAGAAGGAAAACGATGGCTTAAAGAAAATGTACCGTCCCATTTCCCATGGATTCTGTTTCATCATTGAAATTAGAGCTTAATAGTCGGTTTCGATACATAAAATAAATAAATTTCAATTTACCAATTTCATTTTTCAATACCATAAATAAATTTCCAATAATATCATTTCTAATATTTAATGGATATTCACTCATACCTCATTTCGATGAGGCTTCGGATAACACAACCTTCTGGGAAAAAAAACACTTTGGCGAGCGCTAACAGCCAGAGATTACAAACCTGCAAGAAATGCAACCAGTACTTTTCGCACAGTTATTTGCCCACTTCTCCCATTGTTCTGGAAAGTCCAGAAAGCCATTTTCTGCTCCATTTTATGCACTTTCCCAGCGGTACTTTTCGGAGTCTCTTATTCGCATCGGTCCCGTCCCGCTCTTAAATTCAGTGATCAGATCGCCAATTCTTTCGAGCCGAAAATTGGCCAACTGTTTGAGGCGAACTATACGCGAAAGGGCGGGGTATTAATACTATTATTATTAGAAATATATCTGAGATTTGAGTTTGATATTATAAATAGGGAAGTTTCTTAGTTCTTTTTGCCAATTCCTTCAATAACAGAGAAACAATATCTCGAAAAAATACTCATACAGTCTTCAGTAATATTACGTCAGTTTTAAGTCGTTTTACACGTTTATTGACGTATTTAAAGTTTTGATTTAGACAAAGGAGACAAATGATTTCAGGTCCAGCGGTCTGTAATCCCGAACTCATCATTTTCCAGGCTGGAAATGTACGCTATGACAATACTGTCATAGGTTGGGAATAGGCGCGGCGTGCATATCAAGTGTCCGGTCGATGAGGCACCGATGCCTGCACAAATCAGGCTTGGCGCCGTATATCGCACGTGTGCTTCGCCGCCTTTCCAGAGCTATCTTCAACCGGAGTCAGGATGGCCCATCACCCAAATGTCAAATGTCGAAAGGGGCGTATAGGTCGGTCGGTATTCCCTTCGGCGCCCCCTTAGTCTCTTTTGAACCGGCGCCGACGACGCCCACGCGCTCCTCCTCCAGTAAATGGGTTTCCTCCACTTAGGTCCATCCGATATTTACACCGTCCGGAATTATTTCCTATGGGTTTATTCCACGAGAGCTTCGTTTTATTTTTTTGAATAAATCTAGAACGGTACGTTCATATCGTTGTGTAAATAAGTTTTTGTGAAACACAACAATTACTTCCCAAATGCCCTATCTGGCATAAGAGATTTTCACATAGATTTTCTTCCTATTGCGAGAAAACCTACAGCCTAAATATAATCCCAAATGCACGAACTAAAATAGAGATGAATATAATATAATTCTCAACATTTATGATGGTCACTTCATATTAAAAGAAATTGTTTCAGTATAGTACAGTTTCTATGATTAATAGTTAGAATAATCAATGACCAGAAGATCTGTCTTATATCTGATCACGAGCAGCCATATCACTACAGCGTCGGACACATACATCTTTTTTTAAGGATCTCTAGTTTTTAGAGATCTCTGATTTCTACGAAAGCTAGGTTTACTCCTGGACGAACTTTCTGCCACCAAGACCTCCGCGCCAGGCGCCGATGAACCGGCTCGACGAAATCATCGCGGTTTACCTTAATGTCCAATTTTAACGTCATACTACCTTCACAACAAATGTATCGTGCCGGAAAAGCGGCGGATTATCAAACTTTTATAGAAGTAGGAAGCGGTGAGGGGAGGGGATGCGTGACAGGCGTCAATGCCCCAGGGGAGGGTCGTCCAATCTTGGTTTGAAATTAAGCGATTTCTCGGTCCCCGACAACCCCAGGGCGTAAGCTCGCGTGACAAGAAAGGATATACAGAAGGGGTAACACGATTCTATCGCGAAGGGGTAACAATCACGCTAGCAGAACATCAAACCTATCCCGTTATGATCTCTCACTCGTTGGACCTCCACGGTTTTCGGAAGAACGGGCCTTTCCACACGATTTTTTTAAACATTCTGCTTATCCGGTTGAATACCAAACACCAGATGTCGACCAACGGGGAACGGGTTCAAGAAAAAAAACATACACTGGCTGTCGAGTGATACTAAGTATAACATAGAGGGATTTTCTGACTCCTTTCGTTTGGACTCCGAATGGGACACCAGAAGTATATCGGTGTACGGGTTCAGTTAAAATTAGCAGGCGACAATTAATACGCCAATAAACAATACCTCCGTGTACTAAAATACCTCAGGGTGACCATTTAAAACTTGTTCTCAAACAGAAGGGAATAATTTAAAAAAGTATTAAAAAATCTAATAATGCGTATCCATGAAAAAATCATCCGAACCTTGACTGCAAAATTACCGCGAGTGACGATGTTCCGAACCCTTGCTAACTCTCATATAGATATCTTAAAATAAATTAGACGACTACGGAACTATAAGATAGATATTACAGCAAGGATACGGTCAGGTCACGATTACCTCTTAAATATTGAGTAGGTCGCTACTTTCATACTAGCAAATGTCTCGGCCTACTTTTACTACAATTTTATGCTAAGTCCTACGTGGTGTATTCGGTCAGTGATGAAAAATATGAACATGAAATACCAGCTTGATATCGACATTCTGACTATGGGATCAGATTGTTGGAAAGAGTTTACCAAATCATAGCTCCCGCATTATAGTTGCGCCGTGAGGTAACAATGGCCGGTGGATTATTCCTTTTTCTTTTATATATTACGCGTGGCAATGAATGCCGTTATGGGCGATGGATTGTATGGTTGTTCGAAGGTTGATTTGTTTGACGAGGATTTAATGGCGCATAATTAATTAATTCCATTCTTTCTGGATACGAATATTAAAAAAGGAATTCACTTTACCATCCACGTTGCGATCCGCCCAACAGGGCGGGACGGCTTTAAGGGGAATTTTCAAAGAAGAAAGTAAGGACCGCATTTAAGTAAAGGGGCTACATTTAGAATCCGTTTACTTTTTTCAGGAGTAGTACAAGAAAAACATTCTCAGCCCCCAAAGAGGGAAATTAGGGCCCTATTAAGCCTTTTCACGGGCGAAGATCGCTTCGAACAAAACCGGGCGGCGGTTGCATTTTATCATACATTCCAAGATCTCATGATAAGGGCAAAATTAGAGTTGATTACAGAAGATAACGAAAACAAGGAACAAAGGCAGGAGGCAAATATTTTTTTGCTCCGCGCCCCGAAATTAAATCCACCTTCGTATCGTATACTAACACTCGTGGGGCGGGGCGAGTCAATTCACAGCTGGCCGGTTTCAATTTACCGTCAGGGGAAATAGGGTCTCCGCTCTATAATGTGTAATATATACTTTACCGAAGCGGGAGTGTGGCCTGCACCACTACCACCCCACCTCGCTCGCTACCCCATCACCGTTTTCGCTCCTTTAACGCAAGGATAGCTCCCCGCTCGACCTAGAAATGCACAGTATCTTACCCGAGTTGATGAGACGGCCCACAAGGTTCAATGAGGGTTACGATCATTTAGAAAAATCTTATCGGTAATATTTAATATAGAAATTCGAAAAAATAGGGTAATTTATAGAATGGCGTAATTGAATTATTACGTGTAAATAATCAAGATGAAATAAAATTATGTATTCCGTAAAATATGGGACAAATATATTCTCTATTTAGTTATTAAACAAAATAGTTTATCGGATATACATTGCGATATAAACACTTCAATACGGTTTGAAAAATATAATATTTTAGCCTTAACTGAAATCTTATCGGTTTAAATTTATTCCCATGAAATATCAATGTTATAGTTTATTATTTGCATCACATTTTTGCATTTTGTTTTTGGAAAATACAATATTTGAATTCAAATATGCCAACTTTTGTTTGAGCTAACGACTTAATGTCATGAAATAAACATGGTATTCGTTTTCAAGGGGTAAGCTATCGATCGGCCATTGAGAAATCGATGGGGAAGGCGGGTACAAATAATGGCAGGGATAATTACAGTGAGCGGCTTCATTCGACCATTTCCTTTATTTCAAGCATTGCAATTACATTCTGAGCGGCGTATTGGGCTGCCCGAGGACCTTTAATTAACCCGGAGCCTAACCAGGTTAGTCCTTTGAACAATACGGCGCGGCTTAACTTTTTTCAACCGATCGCCCATAATATTGCTATCCATACAATTTCGAGAATAAATCCCTCCTACCGCGCCAAATTATCAAGCCTGGCATTTGAAACCAAGCGAAAGTCATAGGTCAGCTAAACCGTTCTGGGAACACGGTTTTTCACTCACTCATTGGCATACCGTAAGAAAAGGGGTAATCTGAGCTTGATAGGGAGAATGAATTCAAACGGATTTGGGGCAACCGCGAGGCCGGGTCAAAGCTCTAGTTGGGCAGGGGCCGACAGAAATACCGAATGAAATACGATTTTTTTGTATTTAGCTGTTTGATTCAGGTTATGACCGAAATATAATTGCTGTCTTGAAGAACAGTTTTCAAATAAGTATTCTTGCGCTATATATACATAAGTAGAGAATTAATAGCATGTAACATAGAATAGTTCTGCAAATATGAGACCTAAGTCACGTACAAAACAGAATTATTTGGGCTACCAGCCTCTAAACTCTACAGTCCCGCTTCAGTGCGTATTCCGTAACGTTACCAGTATTAAATATTTACGGAAATTGAAAGCCAATAACAAAACACTTAAAAGACCAATCACAATTTATCAGTGCACAACAGAGTACGTCGGTATGGTGTTTGACAATTGACGAACCTTATTACATACTTCACATTTATCATGTTTCTAAGGGTTCGATTAGATTAGTAAATATGCCACATAACTTCTTACTTATTACTGAAATTGGCTATTAGCTACCCTTTCATTTAACCAATTATTCTTTAATTAAATTAACCCGAAGTCTGTGGAGTTCCACTACCGCTTGCTGATTACCGATTACTGACCACCACCCTTTCGTCCACTTCCTGTACTTCCAATGATTGAGCTTTCTTCTTTTTTAAACTTCCTATTTTCCGTGTATATTCCTAATTATTATTGGTTTTTGGAACGTAGGTATTCAAGGCGGGGTTTGAAAGAAATGCCAATGTAATATAGTTATTTGGGCAACATGGGTGTTGTTGCAGTCGTCCGATAACGCCGACTTCCCCGGAGAGTAGCTACTTTCTCTTTCGGCCGACACGATATAATACGGCTAAATACAAGGCCGCTTTATCACTGGTCTAGAGAAGAGACCTCTGATACCACAAACAATAGGGTTCTTTATAGTATTGTTCATGTGCAAAAAATAAAATCGTACAATTATTTAAAGGTCACAATTATTAAATAAAGAGGCAAAAACTCACTTTTCCGCTCTCAAAGGGCTTCCTTTGTCCCACAAACACAATACAGAAAAAACAGTACTACCTTTGTATTATAAAAGGTAAGAAAGATTAAAAACAATTATTTTAAAATTACATAAATAACACTGTAATTGATATAATATTTTGAGATGCTTTTACACGTTTTTTGGGTACAGAACACTTTATAAGCAGTGTTGCTACGATTTTTGCAGCAAATGGAACTATTGAACGCTGTATCCTACCTAATCGTATTACGCAGTGCCCGAAATTTTAAAAGTAAATAAAAATTAAACAAGCAATCAAAGGACCCTTTTGCAAGAACACACAGAGGTTTGGACTGTTTCGACCCGTTTAAGCCATCTATTGTCTGGCAATAAACAGCAACTCCGAAAAACAGCAGCCATCCCGTGCGTCCGATGAAACAAAGTTCCTAACCCACCGAACTCGCTATCGAATAAAACGGACGGGGTGAAGATGAAACTCGGGAGGACGCGGCACACAAATTCTTTAGACCAATAAATTTATTACAGAAAAATGACTTTTAGTGGCGTACCCAATTTATCACAACCTGCAGTAAAAGTCAATTCCGTCACACCGAGTTGTCTATGAAATGATCATCATTTCCTAAACCGGTAATACTCGAACACAATTTCCGTATATACACTATGAGATAGACGGTATTCATGAATGTCTGCATTAAAAAACTAATGTTAATAGAAACATCCAAATTCATCCAAATAAATATTTAACTGTTTCTTTAAATTACCGAAACGTTCATTTGTAATAAAATCAATATTAATTTTAATATAATAAAACCTATAAAATAACATTCTTTTCTAAAAAACGGGTTATTCTGAATTAATTAGCATTTGGCCATTTATTTTTAGGAAACAGAAAACCCCACTCTATTGCAAGAGGGCTGTAAGAAGGTATTAATTAGAAATCAATGAAATACTGTATATAGTAAAATTTCAATTACAGTGTATCAGAATATACTATGACAACAAGTATTCGAGAAATGGTACGTTTGTGAAATTCAAAAACGCTATATAATATAGATTGAAACGAAACCATTACCGGCGGTGCGAAAACCATAAAATTCCATTAGTTTACACCAAGCGGAACAGTTCTGGATTTACACTCCTCAATCCTTCATGATACTTCCTATTCAATTATTATTAATGAACCGGGGAATATAAGTTTCTTGTTTTAATTTATTTTGTTTAATTTTTTAATATCGATATTAATGTATTGTATTTTCTGTATTGTACTTCGATGTATGTGAACCAAAGTCCAGTCTTGACTGGCAAAACGTTACAATGAATCGGTTTGAAGAACACATTGAGATTTTTGCAACTGAGGCATTATTATACTTGCCGGTATTTATTTTGACTTAACGGTCCATTCTATAAGTGTTTTTAAAACGAAAAGAGAAAAAAGGGTAAAAGGTAAAAGAAACTGTTATTTCTTTGTCCTTTAGAACTGAAATTATTACCTGGAGTAAAGGAAATAAATGACGCCGGTGATTTAAATATATTCAGGAAAAATTTACCCCAAAGTCATGCTTATCATCAAATTTATACCAGAAAAAAAATTCATGTATTCAGGAAAATGGTTCACGGAAACACCGTTTTAGATTAAAAAACAAGTTGTAACCTACACTTTTCTTTGCCTTTGAACCTGACTCCCTGACAGATCAGAGGCCTGGCTTACACAGCTCGCGTTCATGTTTCATTCAAACCGTACGGAATTTTATTCGCATAACGGCGGATACCAGCTACTTTTGAGAACCGTCAACTAAAAGCTACGTAATGAATAATTCCGCCTAGCAACTGATATGAACAAATTGTTGATCGCGTTTTTTCGGAGTTTTGAGTTTCTCTACTTTAATCAGCTATATATTCTAATTTAAGGAAAATTCCCCCGATTAGAATTTGTAAATGATTGATAATTCCAACCTTTCTGTAATACGCAATTGACAAGGTAAAGCGAATAATGCTTATTTAAATTCGAACGGCCTTTGCGGTTATTCACCCGTTTTCAAAGGAGTTCAGAGAGCTTACAAAAAACCTACACGTTAAAAGCATGTTAGAGGGTTCTCTTGTGTGCCCCCGAGGTTCACAGACTATGTAAATGTAGTACAGATTAAAGCACAGCCAACGTCGGCCTTTTTCTACGAACAGGCTCCGAATTTGGCCGAAGATTTCACTCCAATAAATGACCGTTCCCCGACTTTCTCTTATGTATCCACGCCATCCCGTTGTATTCGAAAGGTCCCGTCCAATTGGCCCTGCGGTTAAGTATCAATGATCGCTGAGGTCTTTCGGTAAGCAGGCAGTAGGGCAGCTTCCGGCTGATCTGGGGGATTGCCGGTTTTAAAAACCGGTTCCTCCGTACGACCATTCGACCGACTGGGGGGAGTCGTCCCCTATGGAAAAGGGACGGTGCAAACGAAAATAAATAAATAAATTCGATCCGGATCCGCGTCATGCATATATTCATGCGGAGATAAATGAATCAACAAATAGTAATTCCGGAGTCTTTTTCATCGAGGCAAAAAAATAGAAAGGCTTTGGGACTTCTGAAATTGTCCACAGGCTGATAAACGCGGGAAATTGTATGCTTGAAGGCGCAATATATAGTTCATATTGATTAAAAATAATTTCGTTCAGAAAATAAACGTGAAAACTATCAAATAGCAATCGTTTCATATTTTTCATATGATTCTTCTACAACATATATTTATTTATTGTATTCTACTGCATTAAAGTACACGTTAAAAAGCATAACCAATAACATAAGAGGTATAAAAAAAGAAAAAGTGTCTTTACTACAATTTCGTTTGAATAAAATTTTCGAGCGTAACATACATTACTATTATTAACCATACTAGTGCTATACTTCATCATTAACGTTAAATTTTAGTGGTTGTCATAATATTACAAGAAAAAGTACACTGCAGTATTCTTAGAAGCAGAACTCATTACGATAAAAAGAAATTAATAAAAACTAATAAAGAGAGAACGACGTCGCTCTATTATTTCGAAAAATGTTGAAATAACAATGAAATAAATAAAAGCAAATACTAAGGAGACGTATAAAATAACAGAATTCCAAAACACCAAATGGGTATTACGTTTCGCAGAGAGTAAGCGCAAACATGATATATAGCAAGGACACGATTCGTCTCTCGATAACCAAGTATTGAAAATAAATATTGGAGATACAAGTTCGTTTTGAAATTACGTTTATGCACAAAATAATCAAAATAGAAATGAGGACGGATTCGGGGTTTCAGGGCGCCGATTTAACAGTTTTTAACCACCCAATTTATTTCCAACATAAATAAAGCGATACTTCTATTTCGCCGGAAAACAGATATGGGTAGAGTTCTTATCATCTACACGGCCTATATATAATGTACCGAAGTGGTCGGCACTGTTTGAGCCGCTAAACCCCCGCGTTATAAAATCGTCAGTTGACAAAGCTTAAACCTTTGTACACACACGATAAACAACACGCTCGTTGTAGATTGGTAGGCTTCCCGAAAGGTGAAATTTGAAAAGTTTATAAATACTAAAAAATATATAACTCCGAGGAAGATAGAGCAATTATTTAAATCTACATTATGACATGCAATTATGTAAATATATTTTGTTAATTACACCCAATGATGATTTGTAATTCGTTGTAATTATTTACCCAGGAAGTAATGCGTGGAACGTAAAAGTGATGGGAAACGATAAATTACGAGAATACATCACGACATTATACGAGTCAAAATGGACAGAACAGCTGGAATCCGCGAACTGGAAAAGCTGGGTAATCTACGCGGAAGGGATAAACTGGGCTTTAAACTTCAAGGTGCGATAGTGTAGGGTTCATTAGAGAAATCCAATATTCCGTTGTCTTCGTTTACTTTCCCCCCTCTTCGCATTTAGGAAGCCGGATCAAGTCCCGGATTATCGGGACAGCCTCGAGATTTATTTCCCAGAGGGTCAAAACGCAGAAAGCCCATCTATCTACTCAGCGGCAACGCGAGCGGTTTACACAATGTTCTCTCTCATCGAATAAATACTTTGCATTTCGTCTACTTTATTCGGACATTGAAAAACAACAATATCCGTAATTTTTCATTACTTCTTCCACTGCCAGGGATGATTAATTAAAGTTTTAGCACTTTTGGCACTTTAAGAAATTAGAAATGGAAGGGTTCACGATTGCTATATAGTTAAAATGATAAAAATAAGCGCTAAATTAAAATATTATAAAGATGTACGAGTTTATTTTACAATGAGAATTGTAGGCAGTAAATTACACGGTATTTTCGAACAAAAAAAATCGCAGGGCCCCAACATAAAGGGTCCTAAGGACCGACAGTTAAGTCGAACAGTTTCAAAGGGAGACACCAAGCAGGGAACGAGCACGCACAAGCTCACACGGTGCGCAAAGGGAAAACCAGGCTGAAAGTGTTCCCACAAAACCGCTTAGCCCCGCGATGTCTTAAATTATTAACGCCGTTCCCGCAATAGGTCTCCTTCAAACACTCATCGAACCCGCACGATCGACCACCGACCATGCTGGTCCAAAGGATGGAAACACGAGAGAAGAATTCGGCGACCGGAATTCGAACTATTACTAACTTCCGGTAAGATCGCGTAACACAAGGTGGAGAACCTCGGCCGGCAGGTATTGGACACGTAAGTTTCGGGACTGAATCATGCTCAAACAATCCTGCTTGACTCAGTTTATTCCACGAGTAATATTTATGTAACAGAAATATTATATTACCGTATGAAACTATTCATGGTAAAAGTGAATTAACTTTACACACAAACGGTTTCACTAGTGAACTACTGATGAATATTATGAAATATTTCAGCAGAGATACCTTTAACAATTATCATTATTAATTATATAATATTTAATATTATATATATATTTATATACCTTAGTTGAAATTTTTATTGTCTATAGTTTTTATGCATTGTAATATTTATTTATATAATGCACCGGCACCATGGTTCTTATGACTACACTATTGCATGGAATGTAACAATAAATTATAACTTTTTTTATATAATAGGTCACATATAATGGATAAAATATATAATAAAAAGGTCGAAAGAAAGATGAAAGTCAACCCGTACAAATCCTTTCATCTTAAATGCTCACTCACAAAAAAATACTATTATTTTCCAGCCCAGTCCCGAGAGTAAAAGGCCACTTTCACTGCCAGAAAGAGCTCAAATAAGAATGGCATTTTCCTATACTAAGCTCTATCTCCTAGATCTGTATTCGTTCTAAGAGAATTTGCAGACGTTTCTATAAGTATAACAAAAACTAATCCAAGTATAATATTAATCTATGAAACTTGTCCCAGTAAATCACTCTCAAACCGGCATTTCGGAATTGAAATTTTTTTGTTGGGGTTTCGATTTCCAACCAGTGCAAATTCGCAGTGAAGTTAGTTATTTCGTCAAAGTGATAACTGTGACTGGGGTGAATTAAGAAAAAATAACATTTCACAAGTGACGTTAGGAGAACGCATTAATTATAGAACGCATTAAGGAGGAAGTACTATTTATAACAACATTAAATAACGAAATGATCAAGATTACTTGTTCAAATACGTTGATAAACTGACACGACGCTAGGGGAGGTGAGCTAATTTACATAATATTACACTACGGAAATACTATTTCAAATTATAATATATTCTGTTCTGTCGTGCATAACATTATGAGTATAAACTAGGGTTAATTTCCAAAATGCTTTTTTGCAATGTCACAAAATGAATTATTAACTTTTAATATATTAATTTAAGAGCAAAAAATATAATATTAAATATAATTATTTTCAGCTATTTCAAGATACGGTGATACGTTGTCAACTGAAACTTCATCGTGATCGGGAATTGAATAAATCAAAGGATCGGTACAGTAAAATGTTTCCTTTTGAAGAACACTTACACCTACTGCTTTCAACTAAACTCTGATAATTGTACTGTCGGAGAAGCGAGCAGAAGAAAATCATACCGTATGCTCCCGTATGACGGGGATATATGCGGCCGAATTCCAATTTTAGAGAGAGTTCCATTTTTCAAGTGAGTCGTCAAACCGTCATCCCGCCGAAGCGAGGAGGGTATTGGCCCGCCGGGCAATAATTAACAGCGGTCGTGTACGGACAAAAGGACGCGGGACCGCGTCCAATAAATCGCAACGCTTTTCCGCTGAAATTGGTCCAACGCCGCGCGCCGGAAAATTAGCTTCCGTCACGGCGCCGACCAATTAAAAGCCGCCAACTCACTGCGAATTGCTCCCCGCCCGCCTGAACGGCCCTGCCGAATCCCTCAATCGCTGGATGATCTGATGCCCATTCGCGACTCGGAAATAAATCCCCCCAGGGGCACGAACACGAAATATGATGGGTGGAAATTGGAATACTGAGACCGACGTTAACTAATTCAGACGGGTTCGTCGTGTACTTATATTTTACTATTTGTTCAAATGATCCACACAGGTAGGGCAGGTTCGGCAACTCTTTAAGAAGTTAAAAAATATATTAGAGACATTATTAGTCTGACACCACCTACACGAAATGGATGGTTTATCTATGAAATTTTTGTTACTTCATCAAATGAACGTTCTTGCATTGTTATAAACATCGCCCATGGATTGTGATCCATAATCGTGAAAACTAAGTATAAAATCTTATAAGGGTAAATTAAAATGACTAATATTTTTTTGTCAAAAAAATATATTTATTTTTTAATAATCCGAAATAGACTAGAAAACCGGGACTAATTATCGCCAAATTAAATAGTGGTACATTATGAAACCTCATAAGTACCTGAATCACTTAAATCGACGAACGTAAAATGATCTCTTGGACATCCCCCGGGACGAGCTCCGAAGGGGCCCCCTGTAGTAAGCCGACCTCCCCCATTAGCTCTAAAGTGATTAATACTAGGGGCATAAATTTTCCCCGTCTTCCAGTAATCCGCATAGGGGATATATTTGTAATTAACAAATTCAAGGGACATAGTTATGAAATAGGACTCCGTAAAAAAACATTCTATTATGAAGATAGAAAATATTTAGACCTGACGAGATATGGAGCGTATCTTCAAAAAGATATTTCCGAAAGATATCATGTATATTTGTCAACTCATAACTACGAATAAAAACATTTCTGAAACCATCAATAGCTGTTTCACATATAGTATTCGCTTACCACTTGGGTTTATTTTATTCCAAATTTATAATTCATTATACATTATTCATATCATCCATCGTTTGCTTTATCTATCACATATTGAGGTGATAGGTCTACTATCTTGTTGAACATCCCTGTTTAATTCTAAATCACATGCATAGTTAATACAAGCCTAGAAATTAACACGAGTGCAAACATGTATTCATTCTAATAGTCGCTGTGGCAATTAATAAAATAAAAATGTTTATAAGCGGATAGCAAAAAAATATTCTGGATGCAAAATGAATCGGACCTTCAAGCGCAGAATTCCACCAAGAACAGAAGACGGCAAAGGCTGACGTCACCTGAACACGATGCCGCCTTAATTACTACATTAGAGATCATTTAACAACAATTAACATTAACCGTACTTAAAAGTATTATTGTAGCTTATTAACATGACAGGAGACACACTGCTGAGCACAGACATGGATGCAAATAATAAAGAATAACCAATCGAGGTAAAATTGAGGTCGAACTTTTTGCAGCGCTTTCCAACTTTCGCCTACGCGATTCGCCTAAACGGTACGTCCGCTTTGTCAAGACCCAACCGAATGATCTAAGAATGAGTTGCCACGAAAAATCCTTATTTAGAGCAATCCGAAATACGAAGAGAGCGACTTACGTAGTAGATGACTAGGAGTCGAGAGATAGCGTTCAATAGATCTCCCTACAACAATATATAACTTAATACACTGAATATGTTGTACATAATATATACTATTTATTTTCATTATTGTGTGCGTGTTCTCTTATTGAAATGTCAACCACTTGAAATGAAGACTTCCCAACAAAACAAGTAATGACTACAAAATTAGAGCTTTTCAAAAATTATAATATTCTAGTCCAAACCCAAAAACCCAGGCCGCCTATGTCAGAAGGTTCAGATGGGAGGACAGAACCCTAAGGAAAACTGGGTCATACTACAGTATACTTCAGAATAAAAGGCCTATATTTCTCTCGAGGAATAAGACCCAGAGAACACAAGAAGGAAGGGAGGGGGGTTGTTTCGAGCCAGCCGAGCGGGTAAAAAGAAGGGGGTGTACCCTGAGGATATGAGAGAGGGCATGTGTCAAACCATCATATATTGTCCCTCCTGAAAAATGAGGTCCTTCCAATATGTTCCAGACTGCGGACGAGGAACTGAGGTGCATACTGTGACCGCTAAAATTGGCTTACGTTTCTCTGGCGTAATCGCTGATGCTAATTTTGCGGCCAGTTTTTCTTTTTCAAGATATATTCGAATGTTCTATATGATAACGGCCTGAATACAAAATACCGATGTTTAGTTCTCTTCTGTACGTTACCCCCGCAAAGACCTTAATTCAGTCCTCGATTTCTTATATTCTGAAGTGTGAGGTATATCAGTAGTGTAGTTTGGACAACACGACCGCTTCAGGCCTCGGGAAAATTAAAAAAAAATAACGTATTTACCGAAATAATGTAAAAAGTTGAAGCAACGATGGCGCAAATTTTTTCTCAGCTTGAACGGAAAGTAACGAAGATAAGTTCCGTCTTGGTAGGAGTTGGTGCGTCAGACGGCGAGCAATCGGTTTTAAATGGAGTGGGACGTACGAGTGAGGAGAATGACACTTGCGAAGGTCGGTCCGTTTAAGAAGTGCTGTCAACGGGGACGAGAAAATCGGCAAACCCCGAAACGTCCAGTGTAACACAGGACAAAAGAAGTGCACGTAGGGTGCACAAGGCCCAATCACATACAAAGGACACTACGCCCAATTTTTAATAGTGCAACGGCATATAATTTAACACGGCTTTGTGGATTCCGCTAATCGGCGCTCCATTATGCCGGAACACGTATCCCCCCCCCTTCTGTTAATATCTAATTAGCAGCTACGCAAGCGGTAGTTCTGTATTTGTCGGTAGTTTAAATCATGATCAGTCAGTAGCCAAACATAGCTCGAGTGTTTTGAAATCGGACAATGTTTTGTCCTCTCGCCTAATTTCTGACGGATTGTTTAAAAAGAGGACCGGCCCTGTAGTATAAGCGTCATAAAATTATGACAATGTTAATGTAAAACGTACGATCGCAATAATTAAATTTTGTACCACAGGGGTCGCCTTACTCTTCTGTCTATCCCAATGCAGACTTGTTATTTCATACTCTACACACAAAACCTGCAAATACTGTCAACCCGACGAAAGAAGAAAAAGTACAGTTTTCTGCAGGAATGTACTCATTTTATGAGCAGTAAATGCCTTTAGATCAATTTCTAGACTTTTCGATCGTGCGTATGGTTGACTTGTGTGCGGAGGCGTAAATAGTCCAAGCAGCTAATCGCCCACTAATGAAGTGTTACTGCAACGAATAATCAAAGCGGGGAAAAATCGGTACCAAAATCAAAATATGTGGTACATGCATCTATGATATTATAGCATGAAGTTATTCATTCTACATCACCCTGAACTGTTTTTGGCCGAGGTTCTTCCCCACTGGGCCAGAGAACTAACAACATTATTATTTTAAGTAAACATTTTAAAATACGAAAACTAATTTGCAATAAAATTCAAACGATTGATGTATGTAAGACCGACGGTTGTAAAGCAGAAACGTACGCCGGGTAACTCGAAGGGAAAAATAATTCGGGCAAAGTAACGTTAGGGTTTCGGTTGTCACGGACAGGGTTGCCCGCATGAATTCGGGGGAAAGACGTCCAGGAGAGAGCGAGTAAAGTAGGGGGCGGGGAGAGGGAGGGGCAAGCGCAACACTAGAAATGGGCATCACGTACCACCATCACGTCTAGCCCCTTTTCTTAAGCGCATCCCGCCACCTCTCTCCCTCCTGGCTACTTGCCCAGTTCACTTTTCAATTACTCCGACCGGCCGCAGGTCGAGGGGAACCACCGCCGATATATATTTAATCGGCGCTTCCGGGACGAAAACGAAACAACTTTTATTATTTCGGTCTCAGCCCGAGGAGATAGAGGGGAGGATTAAAGAGTAAAATTACGGCCGCCGCGGTGCTTACCCGGTAAATGTTATTGTTCTTCCATTCTGCAACGCTCACCTTCGAATGTTAACTTCAGAAAGTCACAAACCTCTCCAACTTCTATCAATTGGAGTAACTTAACTAGCCAAGTCTAACTTAGTAATTATATGACTATTATACAGAAGGTATATACTATATCGTGCTGATTGCAGATGACAAATATGAATTAATAGACGAGCATTGAAAAGGTAGTTTTGTACTCATTATTATTCCGAATAGATCGTCAGGAAGGAAATAACATAAATTATTCCGATAATTCTGAATTGGGAACAGAATTTTTAATTTCAAATATTTCCAACTTCCAGATTCATACACCTAATTTCTCGTTTCGCAGAAAGGACTGGTATGTTGAATGTTTCATTTTTTACAACAAGAAGTAAACGCGCCAATTCCTTCTATAAAACCTGCTGTACAATATCTTAACACGACAAGATTTGTCAAATAAATCTAAAATCAAAATCTTCGAAATAATTTCATGCTCTAGCTCACGGCCTAACCATTATGGTATATACCTTAGGCAAATAGATGCCGAAGCCACAAATAATTGTAACAAACACCGCCCAAACCGGTAGAATGAGCTTCAAATATGTCAATGAACGCTCCGTCATTCGCTATACTTGAATAGAAACTTCATTCCTTCAAATCGCCTCAAGGCTACTGGCTATAATGACACTTTCTCTTGTTCGCAATCCTAAATATAAAGACCTAGGCAATTAGAATTTTTTCTCCTTCTTTCCTCGTCCGTCGTCCCTTTCTGGGGCCGACCAGAGAAAGCGAGAGAAAGGACAAAATTAAAATAACGCACCCCAAATAATTTCTAAAAATGATAATCGATATTATCTACAACCAGATATCGCAATTCCTCGAATATTTTGTTAGACTCTCCGGTAGGTTGTACCGCGTGATAGGGACAACGTAAAAGTGCCCAAATAAATTCAATCGCAATCATTTTTTTTGTTTAAAGTGTAGCCAGGAACTAGGGCTCGCAATCATTTTAATATAACATCTATTACATTCGCGGACATTATTACAAATAAATTCTTAGAAATAATTTCACTTAATAACCTAGGTTAAACAATATATCTCAATATTACCTCAGGTTAATAGAGTCTGAACCGGCATGTAAAACAATTTAAAATCACTTTACAAATGTCCTTCATTTTATCAAACTGTAAATCATTTCAGTAATATAATTGAGCTTATTACTTATTTCTATTACGGCAGTTACGGCCATTCTTCCCCTTTTATTGGATTAAAACAGTTACAATAGTAATTTCCGGGCCCTAAATTCAGATACAAATTACGGGGGAGGGAAGAGGGAATACATTTGGAAAACACGTCTCGGTTCGAAACAAATAAGAAGGGAATAAAAAAAGTTTCATTTATCCGTCTTATCTATTTAACAGGATAATTGTCCAAGATAAGCGGGACAGCCAATTTACATCTAAACAGCGTTTCCAAAATGCCCGAATTAATTTTATATAAGTCGAGGTCAATCTGAATTTTAGGAAGATAAATAAAAAAGTACTTTGCCCACGCGTTACTAGGCAACTTTTCCCGCGGAATGACTTTTCATTAACTTTCGCCCCTTTTCCAGTAAGTAATTAGTAACAATAGTCTAGCTTACGCCGTATACCGAACCAGATAATGTGACCATTTTTTACCTGAAAAAAAAGCGTCGGCTCGATTATCATTTTTGCATATTCAGAAACCGAACTGAACCAAAGAGGTCTTTTCTATGCATATCACGTTGAACGCCGAGCGAATTGTCCGCCAGCGTATCTCAGAGATAAGCCGCGGATTCTGACAGGTTTACGATTACCGTGTTAAGTTATTACATTAACTTAATTCTTCGAACCGAGCCATTCACCGTAAAAACCAGTGCTAAATACAGTTGAAAAACATCTGGATGGATGTACATGTATTGACGTCTGTATTGCCGCCAGCTCTTATCGATTAAATGTCACAATTTCACAACCGCAATAATATATTTGTTAATCTAAGACCAACTTCGCAGTTTTTAGTATATAAAAAATGTACATATATACTTTGAACACCAAAAGAAATTTCCAATAGAATATTTCCTAGTACTCACGACTTGCAAACAAAAATGCCAGTCGATAATAAGGAAATAAATACGTCAATTTAAATTTGTTAAACTTTATTTTTGTCAAAATCAAATTGTCTCGGCAAAAATAGTGTTTCAAATGTTCTCACTACAATGTTACTATACGATATAATCATTTAAAACATCAACACCGGATGGACGTACACGGTAATATCTGGGACGCGATGGAATGAGTGCAGCCATGGTGGTACGGTCACCTTCCATTCATGGTCAAAGGAAGTGAAATGAGAATTTCCCGAACGGAGCTGTAAAATTTCGCAGATACAACGGACTAGAGGAATCTTTGATCTTTGTTTTGGATATGCTGTTGAACATTTATACTTCTTCCCGTTTATTAACGACTGTGGTTCGATCTTCTGTCTCTAATATTGAGGGGAATAATCCATAAAAATGTATACCTCTGTCTGTCGAGGTGGAGGTACCGGCTCATCGGCGAATGACACCCCCCCATATTGTTTTCCGGGGATCGGCGGAAGAAAATGCCCTAAGTGGTAGGCCCTTACTTTAATCCCGCCGGGAAGCATTAGAGGGGACTGCCCGCTGTTGACATGGGAGCACTTAAAGCGCCCCCGCCGGCATAAACTCCGGCCACACTTAGCGCTCGACAAACAGAGAGACCTCAGCTGTTTGAACGGGAGACGCTATCCAGAAATGATCGGAAACCCGTCGGTAAACCGGCCCAGAGTAAACCGGACACCTGAACCAAAATTAAATTGGGCCACTGGATATGGCGGATTAATTTTTAACTCCGATTCTAATCACACAGTACACTCAAGCGTGTGCGAAGAACGAGCAATAGGATTAAATGAATCCTTAAAGTTAATAAATTTTATTAAATGTAGAGGGAGCTCTTATCATCTTTCATCTGATTTCCTGCCTCCCACATTAGAAGCGTCAACTGCCGCAGAACCATCCTCTCTACTACAACTTTGTAATACTACAGAGGTCAACAACAGGGATGGAGATTACCATAGAACCCATATGTCAGGAGGATGATTTAATTATAGTTTTAATAATCTAAGAGACAGAGTTTAATAGAAAGGTAAGTTATTAGACTGAGTTAAATAGTTCTCAGAATATAACGAAAAATAATGAAATTTATCATGCACTTATTTATATATTAATTAGTACACGCCAACCAGTATTCCGAAATCGTTACCAATTATTTTGGACCTCTCGGAACAAAACAATGAATTGAGAATATAACTACAAATTTTGCCACTTTTGCTCCGTAGAAATATCTAGGAAAAATAGATCAGGCAACAACTATAGAAAATGCAAAATGAATTACTGGATTCTACTTCCTTATTTGACTATTTGACCGATTCTTGACGATTCCATTTCATAATATTCATCGACCTCCCAACCTAATCGGAGTAATGTACCGTTTCGTCTTCGAAGCTGTCCTTCATTTATATCGCCTGTTTACGTACGATGTAGAAAGCTTGCTTTCCCGTTTACTGGAGGCCGAAGAATATTGTGAAATGGAATCGACAAGCCTCCGTCAAATAGCCACTAAAAAATAAAAACGTCGTCGGGAAAAACCGGATCTGTACAATTGTAATAATGCCAACTAAGAAATTGCATTCCGTAATGATAACCGGACAAAGTTGCAGGCGACTGCAAGCATAAGACGAGCTTTAACACTGCCCCCGTTAACATCCTCCTTTGCCAGCGGCTACTGTGCAATAGAATTTTAAGACCAGGTTTGATACGAATTGTACATAATTGGAATGGGAAACAGTTACAGGAGAGTACGGTTAAGTCACGAACGAGGAAGTCCAAAACGGGGTCAGATCTCCCATGTAAGATAACCACATTAACTGCCGCTTGCGACATAAATGCTCATATAGTGAAAAATATGAATAATTTTCAAATGACTGGATTTGTTCTAACGGCGGAAATTCGATTTTTAAGCAATATCGCTAATTACATCAAATAAAACGAAGGCGCTTGGAAAAGGAGGTAAATAGTCGTCCCTTGCCATCCTTTCACTTCTTCGGGTAAAAAAAAAATCAAATGATATGAAATTAAGTGATTTCCAAATCAGAATACGACTTTCTCAACATAATATCGGTAATGACTGTTCTAGAAGGAGCTAAATGAAAACGTAACGCCAGACTCCAAAATCAGATTCCAGGCAATTTTTGTAAACTATAATCAGATAATCCGCTGTTTATACGGACCAAAATAAATGTACTCGATATTCGTTATAATTATTGGTTGATTTTTACTGCCATAACTCGTTGGGTACACAATTGCAGCTGCCAGGTATACAGAACGCTTAACAAATAACAAAAATAGGGAGTGATGAAGGATAAATGCCAAGGTCGATATTTGGGCGGGATTTTAAGGTTCAGTGAAGGGCGGTGATCTCCAAGGTTGTTATGTGGATCAAATGTGAACTTCCGCCCTAAACGTCCGGAAATAAAAGAACAGACATTCAGTTTTTAAAATAAATTTCGAAATGTATTATTTATTAATATTATAATATCATTTATTTGAAGAATTTATTTTGCTAACGTTGTTAGTGCACAGTTTCCTATAATTCTCGAAAATAACAATGGGCTCTCTGTCGATGGGTACATTGGCTATCGCAATAATTACTCTTTCAACAGTTATTGATCATTTGCTTTTTACAGAATTATAACCTAATGGTCCTTGTTTACCTTACATTCAACTAAGTGTAACCCCCAGAGAGATTTGAGGATATAAAATGTTCTGCAGGTGTCGTACACGTGTATATGATTTTCGATTACACAAAAAGCGAATCAAGGAAAGTGGCATATTTCCATTCGAATATTCGAACTTTCGATTAAATGAACAAAAGTTAAGTTTCAACGATTTCTTTAGACAAAATAAACAACAGGGGTTGTATTTCTGTTTTTTGCAGAGCCAAAGCCGTTCCGAATCCTAAATTATAATCTACGTTTACAGATAATGACCATATTCGAATTAAGAGCGCCCTAGACGATAAAAAACCGGCAGTGAAAGGCAAACGCAGGAAGGTCAAGTGCGTGCCCAGGGCGAACGCAGGGCGGGGCGACGTCTCGATTATTTTTTTAAACGAGAAGTAGTCCTTGATGATAAGAAAAAAAGGAACCGAACGTTAATTCTGAAAAACGTCGAAAATTCACAGATCACAGGCATAATCAATTTAAGTTGAAACTGCCGACAACAGAGAAACAAATTAGAAACTGCGTTTACAAAAAAACGAAATACCTTCGGTAAATCCGATTTAGTTGCCTCAATCCTGTTTTAGTCACTTAGGTAACTAAATTCACATTACCTCATACACACTGATAAACAATTCAGACGGTAATACAATAACGTGACTATGATTCTGTCTCGATTCTAAATCCAACTGCCTAATTCTAAGAGCGAGAATGTAGGCAGAGACAAAGTACAGTTTCCAAAACTTTATGAACAAAGTGTATTTCATCAATGCGTTATTTTGGACATTATAAATTAGCGTGAAATGTATTTACTAATAACACTGGAACACAAATGCATAAATTAAATCCTTTAAAAATAGCAATAAATATCAATTACAGATATGGACTATTTCAGAAAATCCTCGTAAGGTAATTGTAGTGACAGCAAAATTGATTATTAAATTGGTGCTACACAATAACTAAACTGAGAAAATAAACTGTTTGTGTATGGATAAACCGTTGATAGCATTGAATTTCAATTACAAAAGCATTTATTCAATTTCCTTTGAATCAAATACAGAGGTTTAATAAAGTTTAATATGAAATTCATGGTTGTCATTGCCATTTCCTGCACTTACACGAGTCATATCGCTGGAATAGATATTAATAATACTCAACTGAGTATTAAAATGTTAAATATAGAAATCATGTTTCAATCCCATTTAATCGATGCAATGCTGCGACATAAATACAGTATAAATGTTGCCCGGTTCTTTAAAATTGTAGAGTCGTGTGTGAAATAAATGGTGATTTGCCTAATTTTAATAACTTTATCAATGATGTTTTGCTAAAAATTCTCTTAAGGAAAGTTATCCTAATAACAGAAGGATTTATTAAAAGACGGAGTTCAGAGCTTAATTTAAAGGCTTACCGTAGATGCGAATTACACTAATCCCTGCCCTTCGAAAACAGTTTCTTACCTGAAAACAAAAGAAGATAAAGATTAGTCGAGAAATTACAATTCTACAATAAACAATGAATCTATGACATTTACAATGCAACAATAGGAAAAATGTATGCATACATATTATATATAAATACGTACATGGCATATTTAGTTATTTTTCTCGTAAAAATTATAATTGTAAACTATTCCATTACATAAATTAAACCATCATAATCAGTAAAACACTAGAGGTAATAACTTTATGAACATTAACAAAATTTTATGTCTCTTGTCCTTACTTTATTCTCTTATAGTCCACTCTCGTTTTGATACAGAATCGTGGAGCGTATAAAATAAACATTATTGTTATTAGTAAATATATTTCCCTCCGAAGGTTGCTAAACGGTTGCGAACCTTCGGATATCGCCTTATCGAAGACCAGAATGGAGCCAGTTAAGATCATGGGAGTCAGTTAACACACAAGTTTTACCACAGTTGATGGAAGATAAGCCCAGGCTTTTATCTAAAGGCTTCTTTTATCGGCACTGCCGGACGTTTATCGAGGATAACCAAGTAATATCGCCTCCGTACCTTACTTAAACTAAAGATGAGATATGCATTCCTTCCTTAGATATGGCATTAAATTGCAAAATACATAAATTTGTCATAACAATGCTGCGAGAATAACACATATCAGGAATTAACTAAAGCATTCGGAAACTTCATAATTGAACCTTAATGTTTCCTCACTCGTACATTTTCAAGTATTATTTTAAATTAATTGCAAAGGAAAACTATTTTATGTAAAATGTAAGATCACAGATGTGTTAGAAAGGAATTTCGTATAAGAGCGAAGTTTCAAACAAATCAACAGTTCAACGCAATTTTACTATATGGGAAACTCAAAAGGCAAATACTTCGGTCTGGTAAAGCGTGAGTAATTCACCCACTTTCATTGAATCGCGATACGGCCTACTAAATTCGGTAAAAGCAATTTGACACTTAAAAGGCGATTAGGGCGGCGATACCTTTTACCGAACCCTTGACAGTGATAAATTAATTAAGGGCCCAAATGAACGGATTCCATTTTCCAAAAAAAGCAAAACTTTATTATCTTGCAACTGAATCTAGGGATGTGTGAAGGCTTTCACAATAAATCAATAAAACTATCGCCAATATTCAATTAATTCAATTTGATGAAAAGTCAAAAACTTCTCAGTTAATTGACGTATTTTTCGGAGGTAGTCATCCCGTGCTTCAATAAAATCATGAGTGACAGGATAGATCGAAACATTACCACATAACTACCATCTCCATCATTTTTTCCTGTAACTTTTATCCTCGCCTGGATACTGTTAAATTTATTTCAAATTGTTTTTTCTCTTACAAAACTGGAACAAAATGATTTGGAAAAGGAAAACAATGATTCGAGCTTAATATTTTTCAGACTTCGAAACGTCGGTTCCTTTCGATTTCGATTACGGATAAAATCGGCGCGCTAATTTACCGTCCACAAGCCCCTCGGCGAAGTTCAAGGTTCGAACAATGGAAGGATGGCCGAACAAAAAGAAGGCGAAGTGACAAAAACCGAGATAACGAAATGTGAAGGATGCCGGGGGCGTTGTCGCCAAATGCCATCTGAGAACCTTTCGTAGGTCGGATTTTACAAGCGGCGTAAATTGCGGTATATTTTTTAATGCTAAGATGAATCTAGAACGGCAAAGCAGATAGGGCAAAAAAAGTTGAACATCCTTGCGATTGTTTTCTTACTGCAAACATAACGTAGGATGTTAGTTTAACTCATTTAGATAGCCTCTGATTATATATAACTTCCCGCAATCGTACTTATAACTATTAAGATTGATTAGAGGATGAATTTTATTTTGAATATTTATTATTCCCTGAATGTTTTGAAACATATTTTTAAACGAGTATATGAGCTTTACGAGCTTCTCTCATTATTCATTTGACATTCGAAAGAGAAAATTCGGTCTCGGAGACGGACCAAATTTGTTTTCGATTGCAAATTTCAATTATTTTTTAATTTACATATCTTTGTTGATTACAAGGGGAATATAGTATTAATTCCATGACAGACTAACTCTAGTAAACTTTATTCCAAAGTTTATTTTGGTGATAAAATATGATTGAGTGTTTCAGACTTAACTTGGGTTCGATCGTAATCAATCTCGAATTTGAATGGGTTTATATTGGTTTTTTTCAGGTATATCCCATGTCAACGATGGTTCGGAATTGTGAGCATTTGGGTGAAGTGCTTACCAATGTCGGTTGTAATATCCTGTCACCACACCCAATATACCGCGTTGACCGAGCACTAAACCCTAGAGAAAAACAAAATTCTACCAACATTACTTTTTCCACACTGCCATTAAAACGATATTTGTTCAGCATTGACAACAAAACAAACTCATTTTCCTCTCAAAATTTATGGCTACTTCTATAATTTACTGCCACATTTAAAAAGTTACTTTATTTTAAGTCCAGGGTATAATCTAGTGGAGAGTTAACTTCGGAAATGTTGATCGCTTGAAACCTCTATTTGTAAATTGCTCTTAAAAACAGAAAAACAAATCATAATGGAATAATCAACTTGGTACGAAATAAATGAGCAGCCATAAAAGAAAAAGGAAGTTATTTTCTACATCTAGCTGTATGAACATATTCTGCATCTAGCATACACGCTTAGTGACATGGCATGTTTCCAACAACTGAAATAATGGATTTTAATACACATTTGGTGGAATTCAATAACGGAGAACCTTCCATTTGGTGAACATGTAACATTGAGACATTGCAAAGTAATTTATGGAAATTCTTCGACTATAGTCTGTAATTTTGCTATCGCCCTAATATAATAGCGTTGAGGTGGTCGCACTAACGCCGCAACATTGAGCAACTTTGCATTAAAATGCGGAAAATTGTATCCATAATTCTCGATACACTTAAATTGCGAACGCCAACTGTCCGAGAAAGAAACCCAGAAAGAGGGTTTCAAGAAATAATAGTCAAGTATTACGTATCTCAACTGAGAGTATTGTTAACGCTGTTTAAACATACAAAATGACATGCGATTTAAGCGGTATTTGGCATCTCAAATAAATGAAATTCACCATTCAGGTCGCTACCTCTCGACAACTCTCAATTTAACGCAATTCAAAAATTACTTTAATTGAATATGTACTTGGATATCACGATGCTAAAGCCGTTCCACGCGCTTTAGAAGCCGAAGGGTTTTCGATTGTAGCTAAAGGAGACATAGGGCTTAGATGTCCTTAATAAGTGAAATAACACTTTAACACTATAATACAACACATTAATTAGATAAAATACATAGATAATTCAGGATTGTATTTTTAATGTCTCACTATCCATCCCACATTGCCTCCAATGCGCATTTACACACTTGAGGCGTTCAAACGTATTTTGTGCCACTGAACCGTGGTTCGGATAACTAAAACAGAACGATCTTAAGGAAAAACGGGATCGGAGAATGGTCACTCAAAGAAATGGCTGGGGCATATAGAATATTCATCCTCGGGGAATCCTGCCCAGCAGCCACCCGGGCACCGCTTTCAGTCTGATATATACAACTTCTCTCGAACCGGATATCCTGGAATAGGACATTAAAACAGAGGCCCATGTCTTGGCCTTGTGCAAGCCTTGTCCGGGGAACGCCCAAATCTACTCTTAGTGCTCTTTGTCAGCACTCTCGACAGTAACATTCGACCGTAAGTCTTCGCGCTATTAATAACAAGGTCAAAAGAGTATTGTCTCACAGTAATGTAACCCATGCTGGAATATCGATAGCTACAATCCTCGGTTATTTGGGACTATTTCTTTACAAAGTGAGCGGTGAATACTTACTAATTGAAATTTTCAATGTTATTATTCTTTAAACAATCAACAAGGTTCAGATTAAATAAAAACATTCGGCCAGGTAGTATACACCAGCAACTTCCAGCGACCCGAATACGGGGATTTTTATTAACAGCTATAAACTGCCTAATTTAATTTTCAGCTTCTGAATCACTTATACGAAACGTGAAGTGAACCAATTTTTATACGCATTGGGGGCTTTTTCCCACATCTAGTGTGCCAAGGTTACAGCTTATTGCTACTATAACGGGGCATGAAATCTGCAAGCCGCTGTCCTCGAAGTGTTCTTACTCGTCCCTTTATTTTTCCTTATGTAGGAAAGTAGAGATTTTTTTTATTAAAAAAAAAAACACACTACATTGCTTAGGAATTACAATCTAGATGGGGAGTGAGGAGACGCCACATAGTGAATTAATAACGTCCTTAACGTCGTGTTGCTAAACGACGAAAACGTTCCAGACAACAAATACTTAATTATTTATTGGTAGGTTTTAAGGAAATACTAAGAGCAATAACTATAACGTACAATAATAATAAAAAGTTAAGTGCATAACTTATCTGAACCTCAAATTTCTTCGTGAATCGATATAAAATTACCATTGGTCACAATTTGTTTTCATCACTACAATTTATGTGAATAAATAGAAATATGTTGAACTACGCGATGAAATTAACTTGGAATTGGGAAAACGGAATATTTTTTTCCAATTTCTAAACAAAGGAATTGCAGAACACTGCGTTCCTAAAATAAACTACAATATTCTTCTTCTACTTATCAATAATTTACACTTATTGAAATACCTTTCTTCGTTCAATAGGATAAAAAAACTAAACCAGAACACCAGTAAATCAGAAATCATGTTGACATTGTATAATTGATTTATCGCCGCCACTGCATTGGAGTATACTGCTTCCATTTTATTTTGCTTACAACGTTTTCCAAATACGCACCCAAGGGTCGAACGGATGTTTGTCCGGTCAAATAAAGGAACCAGCTATAAAGGTTGAACCTCCCCCTAACAGATAAGGAAGGAAGGGAACAATAATAATTAAACGACGGCTGCAGTCAAGGGAATACAATAACAATGTAGGTGAGGTCCCAGCGGTAAGATAAGGGCGTTATCAGAGCCGGTTTCGTTTGTGAATGCAAGAAGACCGCAACCGTGGTGCAGTGGAAGGTATTAAGTTACCATTGTTCGAAGACTCCCGGGTTTAATGGACATATCGATTGTACCCGTATACCCGTCCCGCATCGAGAAATCGCGGGGACCACTTTGCAGAATACCCACCTACAAAAACCGGAACCCTATATCTAAATTGTCCAGTCATGGTAATTCTATACGTGCTGTAATTAATTACAGTGATCATTGGTATTGGTATGTAGTGTATCCGCCGTTCCTATCAAAATATGTCATTATAAAGATGTTCTTGTTCAAACCACATCATTTTCCTTCCCGTCTCAAACTGGGAGAATATAAGTATATGCCGCGAATGATAAAAAATCGAGAAAATTCTAACGTGCAAATAATCCATGACACCGTTGCGGGTAAACCTGTGTGAACGACTGTAAAGAATATCTTAAACAAAACAGGGCTAATTTAAAACCGAGATTCGCTGTTCAAAGAAAAAGGGAATGGGGCAGTACTTATTGCCCGGGGCTCCGCGAAAGCAAATAGCGGACCAGAGACAGCGTAATGACGCGTTCCAGTTCCAGTTCCTTCTTCCTCCGCATTCTATTTCCACGAGGAAGCGGAATAAACCGTAGAAGGGATTGCATTTGTGCAGAGTACCGGAAAGAATGAGGGCATCCATTTTCAGAAAATAAGTACTGCGGTGGAGGAATCCGGAATTAAATTTTTCAGAATGGAAGTAGGCGAAACTCCAAAGCTAAGGGAGGATTAAATCTACTAAACCTAGACTTTCCAAAACTCCAAGAATAAAACCACTGATTCCAAAGGGACAGAGTCCCACTTAAAAATGCGAAGAATATAAAAACATCCGAGTACCTTATTTATGCATTTAAAAATTGTATTGTATTACTAATTGAGATAACATAAAAATATTCTTCATTTCACTGTACAAACGTTATGTAGGCAGCTCGTGATCAAAATACATTTAATAACTTTACGATAGTATATTTAATATAATAAGACATAGAATGCGTTATGATAACTCAACGAAAGGCCAATTAGGTCATATTCATCTTAATCATTAACATTACTTGTTCTTACGAATTATTCCCCTGGAGAATTATTTTTTAAACTGCGTGAAATAATCCACTATTGATCCCCTCGTATTGAATCCCTCCTCCCAACAATCACACTGACACAGATCGATACTAGGGTGGGCCCATCAAGACCTATTTCTACAATTATTTTCTTTTGAACAGAAAGGTAATATAGTACAAAGATTATTTATGGCAGAAAATGTTAGTCCTATGCCGAAGTTTTTATTTTATTTTCTCCGGTAATTCAGTAAAAACGTATAATTACTTGTTGAATATAATTCAGTGCTTTTCAGAAAAGCGTTGGCAAAACACAATTCCATTTTAATCAAACTGTATTATACGCCTCTCAAGAGAACTGCAGGGACCCGACGGTAAATTACATTAAATTAGAAGCGTTATTTTCTCTATCAACAGTTTCAAGTAGGAGGCAATCTACGGTTTTCTGGGCGGTTTACTTTTCCGATGGGAGGGGCGTGAGGGGGAAGGGCGGCAATTAGAGTAATGGAAAAATGGTACTCGAACCTGCGCTATCCCTCCCGCGGGGCTGATAATGGACAAACGTGCGGAGCGAATGTTTTCTTAACTTTCACCGACCGGGGCGGACCTCCACAAGCGTTAAGATTGGAACCGGCCGGAGAAAGTCAAACAACCGGCAATAGGGGGAGGAAAGGGAATAAAAAAGGGTTGTCGAGGGAATAACGTCGGGTGGGGGCTTTTCAGCGTTAATTTATCATTGAGGAAACGAGGTGACGGGATTGCTAGGAGAAGGGAACCCCCAAATCCGACTTTCTACAACAAATCTATGCGGACAGGAACTAATTTTTTTAATATTTCATTATTTAAGGTAATAATAAAGCGAATGGTGAAGATTATTTTTCAATAAAAATAACTCTTCAAATAAAAGGGCGGGTTGTGAGTGAGACGTAAATTTTTAAAGTGGTAGTTCGTACTGGATTGATTCCCTGTGTGAATTCACAATAAGAGGACCTTCAACCTGACCACTATGATGAATTTTACATAGCACGTGAATTAATAGTAGTAGTATTTTTTTTGGATTAGGATTTCCGAACAGTGGCTTGGACTTGAAGCGTCAATATCCACTGAATGAGTCAGTTAGAAGAAAATCCCACACCAGTTAAAGGAGCTATTTTAGGAGCCTATGCAAAATATTTACAGTCAACATTTGGAAGGAGGATTTCTATGCTTCCCTACAATTGGCATTGTACGGTTCTAATACTCGTCATTCACACAAATAATAAAATGTATAAAAATTATAACTAATTACTGAATGTATTGCTTTTAGATCCAGTAAAGATTATGAAATTTAACGGATAATCCTTTTCTCCGTCTAACATCTCGTTGATATCTCCGAGGCTCTGTCGTAAAAAATAGAGACAGTGTAAAAATTCTAGAGTGAAGTTAATTTGCTCTCTCCTAAAACTCTGGAGTTTCCACTAGCACGTCACGTCCCTTCGTTGACGCTATAAAGCCAAGAGTGGCGTACACTGAATACTAAGGCAGTAGATGCGTTAGTCGTCCGCTCTATATTTAGACCTTTGATAGTAATGAGCGGTTATTAGCGGCTCAATAGGGTCAAAGGGGGTACGAACAATAAGGGACAGATGCTTCGAACAAAATGTATTTGTGACGCTTTAATTGTGCTACATTTTGGACTACAGACTGCCGGTTAGAAATGCGTCGTTCAATCATGCTGTTAACGAATAATTCATTTAACCCTCTATAATGGCCTCCATGCATCGGTCGTCCAAGGATTGGGCAATCATCAGGCTTGAACGTCAGTCCTTCACAATGAAGGGCTCATTTACTCTTCGTAATAACTATATGTTTCGAAATAACTATGAGCAGATCATTGTCAGTAATATTCAAATAGAAAATATTAAAACTACATTAAGTTATCATGAAAACATCGTCTGACCAGAATATAAAGCAAAAGTCAATCTGCTAAATGCACTCCCGATGCATAAGTGAGATAGTACATAATGCCTAACAGCGTCAACTTTGATCCCCTGCAATGTTCAAAATGAATTGAAACATTAAAGGAAACATGTCGCACAACAAAAATTTGATTCTTTTACAGTATTCTGTACCTTGCAGTATTACTGATTGCCGATATGGGCGGAAAATCAGAATTAAAAGGAAATAACTTGTTTCCAGATTACTTTTTTACTATAGGAATGGCACACAATCACATTAAACGTACTGTTTGTGGAAATGTCGCTTTTTGTCCATGTTCTAATGGTTCGTAATGTAGACTGCACTACCTTTCACGTAGACGTTACAAGAGTGCCTATTAACGCTAATTGGACTTCGCTTTTCGGGCCACGGAAAATGTGGGAACCTCCGCTCACGCGTAAAAGGCAAACGTGTGAGGACCCTTGATTCTTTTCAAAAGGAAGGTACCATATTAGGTGGCTTCCAAAGGCAGATAGTGGCTCATTTAATGTCCAAGTCGTGCGTGTAATTTGAAATATATGGGTCACTTTACATCAAACGTTATACATAAAAAGATTTTCCTGTGTTATGATTACTTCGCATGCAAAAAATGGAATTAAAAATGGAAATCCGAAATATTATTTTAGAAATAGCGAAGATTTCGCTAACTACACACTCGACAACTATTTTATGATTAGCCTTGCTTCTTTCTGCCTCTGATTTACCAGTCATTGAAAATCGGTCCTAGATTTTCAGGTGTGAGCAAAAACCCTACAAGTTTACAAAACGGATCGGGGAACAATTCATTATAATTAATTCGCGCTATGACAAAAGAACGGCCGTCAGCCAAAATCCATATTGACCAAAGCCTTGCCGCAATTTTCAATTTCGTTCATAATTGAACTCCCACCGGCGGGCGAACCTCCAATTAGTTTCGGACGGCCGCGTTCTCGAAACCTCGGATCTCGGACCAGACTAAGTGTGGCCACACCCGCAAAACAGAATCAACGGGGCGGTACACATCATTTATAACTGACTTTAACGGTCGAGGAGCGACGGGACAACCATGAACTTCGGGTTCCTTCCGTGGTATTTTCCAACAATGCGGGGTACTTTGCACGGTGTGACATTTGAGAAGGTATAAAGTCACGGTCGGATCGCATCCTCTTGAGCCGGTGGTATTTATTGCAGATTCATATATTCGAATAGCATTTGTAGAGGGTATAATTACAACCGTGGCATTGGGGACAGTGAGCACTCTGCATATTTTACACTTGAGAAGATGGTCTGTGACGAAAATAAAATGGTTACTGAATGAAATTAATTGATCTAAAATACGTATATCATAAAAATTATATGAGCTGATGGATCATTAGGTTGATTTAATATTTAAATGATGAGAAGATTTTCAGAAACATTAAGCCAACACAATAACACGAATAATAGGACTTTGTTTTACATTTTTACATGAAGACACAGGTTTAAAATAATATATATGTTGTTCGACGAAAAACATTCACTAATTAAAATCTTTTTTTAAATGTTATAATAGTTGGAACATTATCTACTAATAGCTATGGCAATAACCTTTACGGAATGTTTTTTGACAGTTAATGTTCATCTCTTTTGGACCAGCTAAAGTTCCTTATTTGCATAATGTTGTGTCGATTGCATTCGTTAATTGCAAGAGTTCAATGACATAACGTAGGCAGAAATATATTTTCTATAATGCTAAAGAACGTCTTACGAAACACTATTCCATAATTTAATGATGCAAATATCCTGTCTGGCATCCGGACAAACCTGACGGGGCACCTGTACACTATTTAATTCATTCTATGGAGGGATCTGTTTTTAAACTATTGTCATATACATAAAGAGCTTAAATGTTCACAACAGTCTTGGTTCTTGGGGATATACTTTCAGCGAAATTTGGCCACCGGCCAGGAGGCTGGCAGGCAGGGCAGATGTGACACAGAAGTTCCCTACTTACGTAACCTTTCGAGCGAAACCCGTGAAAGTTTCAGGCCGTAAGCCGCCCCGGCGAAACCTGCCCAAATGAGATTTGAAGCTTGAAAACATCTAATCGACGATTCTCGATAGCTAATCGCGATGTTCCCAGGATCGTAAACCGCTATCCTCCAAGAATTTCCGTGCGTTTAAACTGAAGGTACGGAATGTGTCTACCGTAGAAGAGCGTAGAAAACGCCGAATCGTTTCAGCAGTTGGAGTGTACAACTGCGACCCGCTCTCCGGTACAAAATACTAGTAGCGCCACATGTCGCCCACACAATCCACCTCGTGCAAATCCGCGCAGAATGATTCTACCCGCGCCCAAATCCGAATTTCCATTTACAGAGGTCGGCTTTTAGCAAATATATTAATGAACAAGCCGATACGTCAAAACAGTGTATATTATGGGACGTTAAACCATAATACAGTGTTAAAATTAAACTCTCAGAATAGAAGCTTCTATTTTATTTTATGTCCTGTTGCCTTGTAATCATCACTGCCAAGCTAAATATTTGAAGAATGTATGCGAATAGAGGATTTATTCTCAAATCAACTGTAAAATGACATAGAATCGTCAATTTGTGGGAGATAAACAGGGTTTGACATTTAGATTTCGAATTAAATACTAGTAACCAATCACAGAAACATACAAGAAATACGTAGTTATAATTTAACATTTCCTTTCAGCTTTTACCAACTAGTTCCTTTCCGGCTCCAATTACTTTTTCTTCTTTTGTAATTGAAACATATTACACTGGATATCCACTAATTAATTTATCCACGGCGGCCGTTAATTGGGGTTGCCTAACCTTCGAAATAGGTTATCGCTGAAACAAGGCCGATCCTGTATTCCCTCATAACAGATATTTGGCAATAACTGAAGGCCGTCCGGATGCACGCCGTGAAACACACGGACAATGGGGAATTTTGAGATTGTCGAAATTCGAAGAAACCTGACTTGACAATTTCGAAACGCGTTCGAAGGAACGCGATCCGGTGGAATTCCCTTCGCAGCTTGTGTTTCCCGACCACATAAAAGCGTAACCGAGCAATTAGCCGTGGAACTAGCCCAACATAGGATACTTGTTTATGAGATAAGAACAGTATTTAACCCATATTAACGGTTTAGAAAGCAATGAAATATGCCCCCCCTCCCTGGATCTGATAATGACGAGCACAATGAACAAGCGATAAATCAAACGGAGTTTACATCGAAATTATCAGCAATTTACGGTTATCGACTGACCACATGATTTCTACCCACCGTGGCAATACTTATTTCTCATTTTTAAACCGTGGTATCATATTTAGTACGCCCGAAAGGTTAGCAATTACAACCTAACATAGACGTTAGTGCAAAAGAAAAGCGCGTAATCCAGGAAGCATAACTGAAAATATGGACGATTTCTCTGTATAAACCTTTCAAACTGAAACCTTTATTGTGACCTACAAACCATGTACAGTTGAAGAAGTGTAGTGTCCTTCGCTGATGAAATCAATGCGATACGTATATTAGCGGATGGTCGGTTCGGAAAGAAAGTTCTAAGTTTGAGCATCATGTACTTCGCACTCCACTTTCCGGATTAAGAAAAAGAGAGTGCTCGCCACTGAACTAAGCACTCAGGGGCTTACTTCGACCGAAGCGGGCAAAGGTATTGGCCAGGGTTGGTTTCACGAAGTTAGAAGTATACTAGCGCTTGGATTCCGCAAACAGGACTACCAATACCGATTAGAAAATATCAAACAGAAAATATTTCAGTGGATGACCGTAAGGCGTTAATATTATTTCATGACTCAACTGTGCGCATTAAGATTAATGGATTTGAGTTACGTCATGTCCCAGTTTCATAAGTCCCAAAAAAAAGTTTATAAAAACATTTTAATTTGTCATTGATGAAATTCCACCCAAAGCGATCTTAGGAAAACCCTCCTAGGAATTCTGCATACATTAATTAATATTTATAAGTATGTATATGATTTTGTTTCCACCTTCGTTTTTTCTGTTTCGTTCAACGTATCATTCTAAGAAACGATTGTTACCAATTTATATTTAAAACCGAGAGGGAAGAAAAAATTATATTTATAGAAATAATTTCATCTCTGCTGGATTTCCACGTCCCCGGTTTGAACCAACGCGTTAAACATTAGCTCTAATTCCACGTCGTTATCTCTAGGAGCCGTTTTACCGCCGACTCGTTAGACGAAATAAAAGCAAAGGAGAGAGAGAGATACACAAGTCGTAAAAAAATAACGAATGCGACTCCCTGCCGAGGGGTCGCGAAGCGGCTAATTGTGTCATTGTGCTGGGACGCTAAACGAGAGTGACCGGGCTAAGCGGTGTAGCAACAAGCCTATTTCGCTCCTCCTCTAAACCCTCCGCGATAAGAGAGATGCCAATCTGAAGTACACACAAAAAAGGAAAGAATAATAACACGGCCGCGGCACGAGCAAAAATCGCTTGGCTATTTATAAATGTCAGAGCAATTACCGGACACAGTAACAATACATGCTCCACATGTGTTATACATAATTCAATAACCCTCTCGCATGCAGTTGGCAATAATTCCACTACTCTGCTTTTTAATCAGAGAAAGAACTATTTAAGTACTCTAGCAATCTGGAGTTAATTTATTACAAATGACCCTTTATAAATTCAAATGACCTTAAAAATAATCGACCGTACTGGAACATGGTTTCTAATCAACCTTCAGGACAGGAACGGGCCAGGAATTTGAATATGCTCACAACTCAAAAAAACTCACAAGATACCATAAAAATGACTGTGTGTTTGAAAAACCAACTTCGTCCGAAGGCCACTTTTAAAACCTAAATGGCTTAAACTCTTCAAACCTACTGTATATTTATATAGTACATACATGTAAAGAATAACTATTTATGTATATAATATTTAAATATGGTTTGTGTGACAATTATAATCCCAAGAAGGAACCTGTAACACAAAAATGAGCATCCGGGAAGTAGTGAGGTCGCGTACTCCATTATTAATGCAAAATCCTCACATTCCTTCTTTTGAGATCTAAGGAACTTCAAATATAATAAACAATAAACGCATTGTAAACTTCGCATATCAGATGTATGATGATTAACCTCTTAAACATATTTCCGGCGGTCGCTGATAATAAATCTTGACTTAATACCCGATAACAAGAAACGGCGAATAAAAAATACTCTGAATGATTTATAAAAACATAAAGTGTCAATCCCAGACATGATCCTGCTGGTGAAAACAAGCTACGTACGTGAAAATTCGAATGATTACTGAAGCGGTGAAGATGGGCTGAGATGCACACGCAAGGCGCCGTCCGGAGGGTGGCGCGCTTCCGTGACGGTAGTTTCCGGAAGTGAAGCCCCTTGGCATTTAGGCGTCGAAAACATTTAAATGTAAAAACAGTTTCGAGGGTGAAATCGACACTCGGAACGCTCGGCAAAATGGAACGCGAGCGAGCCCGTAATAATTTCTCCCACCCAACCATTTTTGCCGCTCCTCACGTGCAGTGCCGGACACGTGAGGTAGTTAATATCCGCCGAGCGACCATATAACGCGACGAAATCGTCTCCTGTAAGCGGCGGCCGTAATAAGAAAAATAACGGCCTATTCAAATTTTCCCGTAATTCCAAGAATCCTGTTTAACGCTAACGCTTTAATGTCCTGATAAAGATAATGGCACTATTCTTTCACTCAATGATATAGCCACGGTCAGAGGATGAACGATCCTATATAGTTAATATAAGCACCACGGTACTATTCACATTTGGAAACAATGGTCAATATTATCTGATGATACCAAAGATTATATTGGTGAATCACAATCACGTTATTATCAATTATCAATCTGGGTTTCATTCAATTTTGCATACGAATAGTTATCAGAATAATATGCGGGGATAAAGATTTATCAAACTTGTGGATTTAATATCGTCAATTTAAATTGTAGAGGTATTTTAAAACAGCGATATCCACGTTGTCTATCAGGGGTACTGAGTGATTTTTGTACGTAGTGCCGTAAATACAGATTTAGACATACACATTTATAAAGCATCATCACCACCTTGTACCTTGTAAATGCAGCGTGTTCTTGTGAAACGAATACCGAATTAGCAGCATTAAAATGGTTTGAAAGTTAATAACTTCCTTATTCTAAAAACATACTGTTACAAAACTTTTCGGTTTTATAAAAACGCGATCCCCCTGAACAGAAGCGCGCTCAAAAACCTGATCAAAGTGCCTGAAGTTGTCCCGGTCAGTTTTTAGGTACCCCGCATAAAAACAGTCTGCCAACGGAACCAGCGGCCTCCATTTAGGAACTCGCTTAAAACCAGTAACCGAGGACCAATTCCGGGATTAACAAACTCAAGTCGAGTTTTACGAAATAGAAAAAATGTCGACGGAAGAAGAGAAACGCCTTAAATAATGTTCACCGCGCTGATTATTGTCCAAGAATCAAATATCCACGGAATTTAAACTCAAGTAAATACATCCCTCAACTAATGGAATTTGATGTACTCAATCTGTTGACCAGGGATATTTCGAGGACCACTCAAGTTCATATGTAAATTTAAATCCAGGTACGCAAAGGAGTTAGTTGGAGAGAGGGATGTGGTATCCATGTATTTTCCTTGTAGTTCACAGGAGAGGTTCAAGTGCATTGCTATGTCACGTGGAAATGTGTAATGTAGTGGCCGTATAATCGAGCATTGAGCGTGTAATTGCGTGTTAAGTCCAGTGGTGGGAGGCGGCGTGGGTTTTTAGTGACAATATATTCCTGAACAATGTCCAGCTTAGTATTAGTACAATATTAGAAAGTGTACAGAAGCCTATTTAAAAAGCCTGAAAAATCGCATTCGTCTAAAAAAATAATTAACATCGCAAACCATAAATATAGTACATCCAAAAACTCAACAAAATTTGCACATCCCAGTTCCTAAAGTCGCATTCCCTTCTCCCATGATAATTCTCGTGTCTGTCTCAAGCGTGTACGAGAATATTGAGCGAGGAACATTGAATATTGAATTTCACCATAACTTTATACAAGGAAGGGATGCATTTGAATGATAAATGATTTTCTGTACTCTAGACAAGTCAAAAACACGGCTTCCAGGTATTTACATAGGACCCCTCAAGTTGTCAATGCATTTGAGAAATGATATATTAAATCATTCGTAACAAAAAACCTCCGTAATGACGATAAAGTGCAGAAATATCAGTAGGGGGGCGCCACAGAACAGATACTTTTTCATTATTAGGTTCCTACCCCCCTCCCCTTACCGAACTCGCCAGCGAACAAACGCTAATGGGCCTCCGGGCATCATAAATAACGGGGCCTTTCTCGTCAAGCATTCGCGTTAATGAACGGACAGTTGCGCCATTAATATATAACCAAAAATTGTGTTGAAGAAAGAAAAAAAAACATTTTTAAGCCGGTCGGAAACAGGCTATAAATTTAGACGGCGCCGTTAAAACCACGGCCAGAGGGGGAGTCGGGGAGCCGGAGAAACTGGCGGTACGTTCACGAAGTGCGGTGAGTCAGAGAAAGGAGGAATTGAGACAGCCCGGGGAGAAGGGCGGACCACCGCGGCGGAGAGGGGTCAACAAACCGCGGACAAAAGCCAGTTTAGATACCTGGAATAAAGAAGAGACTGCCGGAATTGATCGTCCGATAAGTCAACCGCGTCGGCACCGGCGCGACAACAGCAAAAACCCGATTGGCCACGGTGACTCACATAAGTAATGATCCGCCGCCACCTTCCAACTCAGTTCAACTTGGCTTTTTGGCCGCCGTGAAATTCGGCAGCGTCTCCGATAACGAGACATTCCACAGTCCGTACATGGACCCAGTACGAAAAGATTTCTTTTATTTCGTAACACTTCAAAGGCAAAATTAATTTTCCAAGTCGAGTACACAGCTCTACAAAAATTTCTATTTACGCATAAGGCCATAAATTTCATAGTTATAGTAAGATATAGAAAGAAAAGAAATATTCCGCTCCGTAGTTACAAAACCGTATATGTCGTACCACTTTAATATGAAATTCATAAAAATCGAGTCCTCCTGTGATTAATGCCACCAACGTATAAAAACGTGAATTCCACACGAATTCACAGTCTGGTAATTAATGCCTAATAATGTAAAACCAATAATACAGCGAATGAATAATGAATTATAATTAGGTCTACTCTCGAATTAATCACAGCTTAACCCTTCTTCATATTTTAAGGTGGTGTCGGCGACCACAAATATATACTAGGCGAAGAGGTAATACTTTAGAGGTAACTCGTTGTGTTTATTAATTTGGTAGTCAGAACAGAGTAAATAATATTCTCAATGTTGCATTCCAGAATTTAATAATCCAATATGATTATATTAAATGTGAAGACTGTATAATAATAAGAAATAACTTGGGAGACGATGTACTGACTTCAACTCGTGTGGGAGGCCGACTACTGTTCGTTACCAATGAGACTAAACAGAGACATACTGAAATAGACACACTATTTATAGCCACACACAATATGTCTTGCTTCGTCATTTTAGGAACTGAAATTTTGTATTCCGCATTCAAATGAAATCATAAGAACGAAGCAGTAGAACCGCGATTTCACAAATGGTAATTAATTCACTGCTGGTTAATAAGTTGCATGGACCAATCGAGTACGAGGAAAATTAAATACTTTTATGTGAACATCGCATGAGGGGTAAGGATATCGAGATGTTACACCGGAATATTTCAGAACTTAAACAATTCTGATGAAAGAATTTCTGCAAAGAAAACGTAGAGAGAGTTTGAAAAAAAAATTAGAAACAAAATAAAACGACTGACACGTGAGAGACGTAAATCGACATTCGATAGTGCATGTTCATTTCATTTTTAACTAGTGCATTCGTTATTAGAAAAAATTAAATAAGGAAGAATGAATATTATCCTCTGAGTTGATATGTTACCCATTCAAGTCTGGTCTTATACGTTTCAGTGCTTTTTACGACATCGCATTTAATACAATATCAATACGAGTAATGAACTTTTCGAATCATGAGAGCTCTATTTACTATCCCTATAAGGGTAGACAAAACACATAGTATAATTATTGTACTCCTTATAAATATATACTTTACTAGTAGGTAGAGTTGACGAAAGGACTACACGAGAACTTGGGTTCATTTAGAATTCCTGGCATCGACAAGAAGTAAAACGTCGTTTTCTTCGGCCTTGACCCAGGGAGGCGCTAAATTTTCATTTCGCTTTCAAAAGTAATTTGATTTCTTAATAATTCCCAGTCACGGTTTTAGCCGAAGGAACTTCATTTTAAAAGTTGAGAAAACTAAGTTAAAATTTTCTTCAGTTATCTTACCCAGTCGGGTATTATTAAAGGGAGTAACACCCCTCTCCCAACGCTCCCGAAGTTAAACTTGTAAAACTTCGACTGAGAAAGCTTCGATGTAATGTAGTCTCATCCAGCAGACATTTACTTCGGTTATTTCGGAGGAAGTGTCTGAAACTGTACCGTTCATTATGCATAAATTTCATTTCAGTCTTCATTCTTTTTCCTGCGGGGGACAACAGACTAATCCACACAAGGAGTAGCTTCAGTATTGGACGGTGGTGTTCTTATAGTGCAAAACTACCTGTGCATCTCTTGTGCTGTGCACGTGTTGTGTAAAGCGCTTCAATGAAAAATAGGTGTAAAACATGGATTAACCGGTTGTTGTAACGTGTGAATAAGAGATTCAGGACCCTGGCTCGACCTTAATTCTGTGATTGGCCACTCCTCCAATGGCACTGGCTAACCTATTGGTGGGTATAACCTTAGACAGAGGTCAATTGGGCACATACCAAGGGCGTGAGCTATGTGGAACATTAAGGGTGGAGGGGGGGTTGTCAAAATAAATACGAAAATATCGAATTCTGGTCGGGAATTTGAACAGCAGAAGGTGACCGGATTGTAATCTCATCAATGTTACTTCTTTCAGTCCCTGCCTTCGCATCCGTTATGCACGTAAATTGACCTTCTAGAATCCAACTTCTTACAGACACACAACGGGCCCGGAGGACACGTGGGCCCCTGTTACATTTTTCTGTATCACTGAAGACCCAGATATAAAAACTTCAATCGTGAATGATAGCCTGAATTCCCGTAGTCCTGTATACAAGTGGGGCTTTGATCATGTAAATCACGGTATCGAGTAAGACGAGATTCATAGAATGAAGGTAAACAATTCATAAATGAAAGTGCCCCAGAATTTAGAAAATATAATTCGACAAAATCCATTCCGCGCTAAACCACACCGTTTTCATATTAAGAGCATTAATAATTAGCCCTATGAACAGATACAAACGTAAAACAGGCTATTTATTTCAACTCAATAAATAACTACTAAAACACACACAACACAATGGGTATTTAGTTCTGTGTAAATATTTCTCAACCATATCAACGCAAAATTTGTCTACTGTAACACTACAGTGCATTTACCCGGTTTCAACTTCAAGAATTTGGCATCAGTCCAGATTCATGTTTTGAAATCAACGCTCGCATCTTAATGCGTAGCAGGTCCAAACTTAAGTTATGAGTCGGTCGAACACATATCTCATTATTCAATGGACGGTGGGCCAACGTTTCGATGCTTCACACTCGTGTCTACTGTTCCCACGTATCATTAAAAGAAAATAATTATTTGTTTACTAGGGATATCCCTATTAATCAGTCGTAATCCCGTCAGTAATAACGAAAAATCAGATGCCTTTTCTGAATGGCATCGTAGTAATAAAATACATTCTCTAGAACTAATACCGAATTCATACTTCTTTAATTTTAAATCATCAAATAATTGAATAATGGAAACATATTTTTAATAATTGAAAGGTAGAGACCGAAGCATATTTGAGGATCAGATCATCTTAACCTCACCCTAGGGAGAAACACAGAAACAATAGCGGAAAATGAGGCTGATGCTGGTGGCCAGAAGGTTAACCCCCATCTAAAATCTGATCTTCGCCTTAATGCGACTGGGGGAAACGGTTCCACCGGGCGAGGTCCAGTGTAATCTCCGCCGGTTAACTGAGCATGACTTCTAATTTGGCCGGTTATCAACGGGACCCCATCTCTGAGAACCGTGAGGTCAACATGCCGCCGCTCGTTCCAACGCTAATGATAAATTATAATCCGGCAAATGGTTTTAAATTTGATTCAAACAGGTGATATTATAACCGAATAATCTGGGGATTAACCAAAGGAATGCTTTCTTGTAAATGAATGGTACGATTGTGAATGGGTATATGTAGAGACAGCACTCCCAGGTTTAGCGTTATTTAAATCATGTAACCTGCTCAACGAAATCTAGTTGACGATTGTAAGCATAAATTACAATTGAATATAAGAAATCTTTTAAATTGCATCTTATTAAGGACCCAGATTTTTCCATCAGCATGCGCGGAAAAATTATATACTTTTGAAGACTGATATCATGTTTGTCCCACAGGAAGGATCCTATGACGGACATACAACGATTCGAAAAAGCACAAAATCCCCCTTCCCATCTGAAAGGAGGGAGACCGGTGGGGTGCTCTCCCCCCGGAAGGTGCCAGCATCGTGAAAGGGAGATCCGCTGTCACTGGAGGTGACAGCGCGATCCGGGAAAAAAGGAAAAGGCGGAATTCCGGAAAAGTCGGGCGGAATCCCACCTCCTGTCGAACCGTCACAACCGGAAGACAAATCCGCAGGGCCTTTCCCGGAGAGGGCAAAAATAACCCCGCTCGGATGGCAGTGAATGGTTGGGAAGATAAATAAATTCGGGGAATGAGGCGTAAATTAACAGGTTGTGGCCAATACGGCGGTATACTGCAAGCTGAAGAAATAGTCTGTGCAAGGACACAGATGAGGGCCGGATAAGCTCGTTATTCATTGAAGCGATCCATTAATTACACAGTAGCATCACTGTAGAATCTAACACAATAAGTACCCAACATCATTCACGGTGTTTTTTGCACTCCGCATTGATCATTCCCTTGTTGGAAACAGAAGTCGACATCGAGTAAACTAATTTCACTAATAAAGAATACGCGACCTAATAACTGCGTTCGAACGACGGAAAAAATTCGCGGCATCAAAATCTAGCGTAAGATTTCCAGAGGTGATACAATATTACTGAAATTTTCCTTCAATGAAGTCATCTACCAAATTTTGTAAGTCCCAATATGGCGTACTCAATTACATCGAACGCGGTACAGTTTAGCATTCAAATTGAAATGAATAACTAATAGAATCTGGGCGACAGCGATCAGTGATGAGAGATCAATAACTGATAGCGTCGGAGCGTCTGCCCATGGCAAATAGTTTTCTTAACATGCACGCCCCGAGAACGACACGGTTAACTGAATACGGGTAACCTAATACCTCCCGCCTCGATCGACATCCTTTGCGGTTCAAAGGAGAACGAAAGTTCCGCAGGAGCGGATGCAATAAAGGATGAAAGTCTGTCAGGCGGTATTCGCCCGTTAGATTAAGCCAATTTGTAAGATCACATAGAAGAAGTGGGACGAGTTGGTAGATGACGGAGGAACAAACTTCGTTTTGGGAATAATGAAACTTTTATTTCGGTTATTAAATCGCCCTCTATCAATGGCCAACAATAATAGATCGATTCAGTGCACTAATTTTTACTGCCCGTCAGAAGCTTGCAGTTTCACGTTTTATTTTGTTTATTAAACAAAAAAATAAAACGGACTGTCGTGGTCTATATCTTCCTTAATAAAGAAGTCTATTGCCTTTAAATGCGAAAATTTCCTTAACATTATGAATGTTAAAAAACAATTAACATCAATTAATCGAAACATTTTCCAGCCATTGATCTCGAATAGAAACATACAGAGAAATAATAATGGAGGGGTGGTCCCAAATTATAACACTCTTCCATTCATTTTAAATCTCAATTATAAAAATTCTGGTAAGGCCTACGCCTACGCCTACGGTAAATGACAAGAAAGGCTTCTAAAAAATTATCGAAATATAAATCGAAGAATCCATGAATTAATAAAGAATGGAAAAGTTATATGAAAATTGAGGCAAACAAAAATATATACGCCGCTATTGGCCACAATTCATTTGCATGTCATTGGGCACAATTCATTCATTTTTTATAATAGATTTCCAGCGTTCACCGAATGCGCTAGGATCGATTTCAATTCCGGTTGAACTCAATGTCCTGTACATGCGGTTAAAATAGGAGCGAAAGTGGTGGGGGATGGAAGGTTCAAAAATTTATTGCCCCCCGCTCCCCGAAATGGAATTTCGTCGAAACAGAAATTCCCTTGGGGGGAGGGGGGAGGGGCAAATTTCATTTAGGCCCCGGTTTCTTGAAAAACAAGGAGAGCCCAATAATGGGGGCCACCCCCCGCCCAGAATGCCATTTTCGGAGTAAGTATCAGCGGGACGGAGAGGAGAGTCCTCTACTGTAACGGGCAGGGGGGGGGGGTTCGCCTTTAGGCCAGATTTAATTATTGCGGCCCCCGCCGTCTCCAATCTCCGCCCGACCCGGCCGGTCTAACAAATTAGATTTGGACTCGTTCAGTTTAAACCGACTCTAACGCTCTCTTTTGAAAACTCGAGCCCCTTCCTTGCTGAAAATAATTTCAGGCATGGGAGCGAACTCGCCTCGCCGAACGAATTTCATTTACCCGAATGGTAAATTAATTCCAGAAGTCACCGCTTTTGAACTCGTTTTATTTTAGGGGCGACTTTTCGGAACTAGAGAGGGGTTTCGGACGATTGCAAGGACACACGAAGAAGAGTAGCACTGATGGTTCTGGAAACAGAATTTCGGCAAATAACAGCATTTTAGATAATTGCTTTCGTTTGTCTTTTATTAGCCAAATTGGCAACTAGAAACTCAAAATTCTATTAAAGCACATATTATCAAATAATTTCTCAATCCCTCCCATACTGACACTACAAACCACTAAAAAGGACCCCTCACAAGTCAAAGCAATAGCATTACACGCATCCATAGGCAGAAGGCAACAGCCTTACGCATAAATGTTAAAACTAAAGAAGAGTAAGTAAAGTCGCGTACACCGTAAATAAAATCCGGTGAAGGGTCTCCTGGCAACGTCTGCAAATAACCAGCAGATGCTTGACCTCCCATGCTTCAACTCACCTAAGCTGTCTTTGTTTCCCCCTCTGAAGATTTTGTATACGCCAGATGTACCGAATAGTCCGCACTATATTACTTAGATGTGCGATTACAGCTCTAATTAATGAAGCAATAACGACTAGACTATTTTTATTGCTTCCAAATATTTATGTGAATATGCAGGAAACATATATTACTGTTTATTCATCGTGTCAGAAGTAATCGAAGATACCAATTAACATGACATTCTGAAATCACCTTAAAGGAAGTCCATGATAAAACAAAGGCTGCATGACATTACCCCGTTTGTGAATCGAGGACGTATCTATTACGACGTTTACATGTCAAAATTGATAACATATATCGAGGTTAAATTTCAGAACGGCATGTGATACCATAAACAAAACACGGTGTTTTGATATTAATATTAAATGAATTATTTCATTTATGCTTAAAATAATCAATAAATAGTTACATTTCAAATCCAATAAATCGAAGAACGCTTTCTTAAAAAGTCATTCTCAGCACAATAAAGAAATGGAATCAATTAAACTTACAAAGAAAAAAGAAGCGATAATACTCGGTAATGTAAATCGGCAAGACATTAATTAAGAACAGGAGGACCAAGGTGAATAACTAACACTTTTAAACTGTGGGGTCAGTTAGCTGGCAATAAAAAGCAGACTTTGCAATCGAAATAAGCTGAGGGGAAAAAACCTACAGGACTACAAGGACACTGGTGTACATTGCGAGTGGACGTGACCCACATAATCGGATCGGCAGCCCCACAGTACTTACTGCCCGAGTGGCCTTCTATATTTCGAGGGGCAATAAGGATTTTACTTCGAAACCCTCTTAATACCCTACAATAGAGTCAGACTGACTTCTAAACTATTATTGACCCTATTTCCATTTTCTTTTTGATTTTCATATTCCGTGAGTGATAAAATAACATTCGACTAAACAGTAAACTTATAACTTAGTAAAACGCTGATGAGATTTTGGCCGATTTAATATTATTGATTAGATCATTTGAAAGGTGTTATGGATTCCATACGTACTACCTGGCATCATATATTCCAATATCCTTCAGGTAAAACGTGCACTGTAAGCGATTACAGGAGTGGAAAAATCCATAGCCCAAACCGTAAAATGGAATGGATCCATGAACTATTACCCGCTTTTGCTTGGTGCCAATATCATAACTAATGAAATTCAACTGGTGGAAAACCTTCAGGAGATTGAATTATGAACTTTTGCAGTCTAGAACCTTTAAGAACAAACCGGGTTTCGCTCGGGGTGAAAAGGATCACTACCCTAGAGAACGGAGAGGGTTGTTCGGCATATTCGACAAACAACGCCCCCGGGTTAAAAGGGAACAGTATTTTCCCCTCAAAACCTTATAGGAAGAGAGAGGCGGTGATCGACAGCCATAAACCTAAACCCTGAAAGAGATCCGGGAGTTTCTGCTGAAGCTGCAAAGATGTGAAGATCGTGTGAGCCCAAGGCCTAAAGGGCCGCAAAACATGGCCCAGCGGAAAGGGTTCGCTTCAGCTGCAAAACAACTGCTTCTATCCTAAAGCCCTCGGGGAGCAAAACAAGCCTCGAAGGTTGACGGTTTTTCGAATATTTCGTCTGAAATTTTGTTTATTCCAGATATGGAGACATGATCAGAAGCTCAAAAAGGGTCTTGCTGTATAAAATATGCTATTTACGCTTTTTCTCTCTCGTTTCTACAGGAACATTTTTACATACTTCTAAAAGATTAAATCGTATCCAGATTATGAACTAAATTCCTATTTTATTGAATGTATCGTCCACATTTTAATTGTGCCCGTTGTGACTGTACACGAAAATTACGAGAAATAACGGTGTTGAAAGTATCAGTGATAAAAGAATAAAGTGGCTACTCGATACATCCTTCAATTGATCCCAATTATTAGTTAATCCATTGAATTATCTCTCTATTGGTATAAAATCTATAAGGTAAATATAATGCTCAAAATAACGTACGCCAATTTTCTTCCCATCGGCTTAGACTCTTTCCGAAGTCCTGTAACAAAACTCCGACTACTTTTCACTTTCGTAGTTCAATTTCGTTAATCAGAACAGAAGGGCGGCAGCTAAAGGGAGGTTGTGACCATTGACGTGAAAACCCGGAAGAGGGAGTTTTCTCTCCCCTCGCTAACAGAAGTGGGAGGTAAAAGGGCTTTTAAACAAAAGAGTCGTTAGCAGCGAGTGCGGGAACACCCGAATTCCACGGGTATAAGAAAATGCGGGGATTTCACTACACAGATTTTTTTTTGCTTTAACTGTAAATAACTGAAAATTAACAGTTCTTTAGAATCGGCAGTAGGTTAGATTCTTACAGATTATGGAAAATCTGTACGCGAACCCTATGAGCTCTACTAAAGATAAAATCCCCACCATGCGCGAGTAATAATACATCGAAATCGGAAATTCCGTATTCACGTTACTACCAATAATTATTCCAATTTCAACGGCCTACGCGACTATAATTAATGCCAAGGTGGAAAAGTAATCAAGGAGTAATGACGCAAGACGTTTAGAGGTAATGACTTTACAGCTAATTACTAATCTTGATACATATTATTATTGATTGTGTAAAGTTCTTCCAAGAGGGACATCCACTTCATTGTCGTTCGGGTGGGGATTTAATAACGTACATTTCTTACCATTTTTTACAGAGTACCGCTTTCGTTAAAACAAAAAATTATAACAGTTCAGTCAATTATAGTGTTAAGCGGAAAATGTTTCTCATACTGTTTTATATCCGTATTTACATTGCGAAATTTTCTCTCGTTATGATAGATCGATGTTGAAAGACACTTGGCGGATGAGAACGAAGGCAGAGATTGGGGCCGGTACAAATATCCTGGGGCCTGGTGGGTAGGAGAGGGCTCTAAAAGTTGACTCTTCCAACTCCTCTCGCATGTTTGTTCGAGTAGATCGGTTTCAACTTCTCGCCTCAGTCATTAGTGGTCAGATATTTAAGCGGGTTGATTGCCAGTGGCTCTTCCTGTTAGCCCTATCCCTAAACCGGTACTACTTCAATAACCGCTGTCAAATACCACATGACAAACGCGAATACCAAGTTATACTAACGACGATATTTTATAAAAAGTAGATCAAATATGGTAATTGACAATATTTTATTCATTCTGACATCTATCATCAAGAGGAATTTGAGCACGATTCCGGTTTCCAGTGTTCCCGACTCCAATTGCTCGTTACTTCGTTATGTAGACCACAGTAGAGAACGCAGATTCCAATTGGGGGGAAAACGCTAAGTAATTCTTTTCCTTTCCGATGAAATTCCTCATCCCAACATAAGACTGCACCATAGAATTTATGTGTTCAACACCCAGACGAGATGCTTTTGGTTAAAACGATGGGTCAGTACAACACCTTCAGGAATATTGGTCTAGCGAAAGCGTTAAGGGAGCTTTCGTGGCCGACGCGGAAACACCAAAAGGGTTTTCACTCTAATAGAAGCGGCCCGCTCCCCTTCTCGCCAGCGTGGGGGCTATTAATCGAGAGAGTCGTTAGAGCTGAGAACGAGCTCTCAAAGACGGACAGATTAGAACGATGCGGGGTGGGGGAGGATGCCCGTTGCGAAACCGGCCGCAGCAAAAAGCCCCCCTCCGAGCTTACTCTCCTTCTTTTCCTCTCACTCGACAGCTCGGACAGCGTGCACCGAGAGTGGCGCAACCGCCTTGTCCTCCATACGGCCGATCCCGGCAGCGTCCAGTTCTGCAATTTTATCGTGCCAAAGCGGGTTACCTCACTTCGCGTAACTCGAACAAACGGATCCCCGCCGCAGGATGTCTACAGTAAACTGTAAATTCAGGCCGGAATAACTTCTTCATAAAATTGTTGTGTCGGTGAGTCCTTGACTGTTGCCAGACATCAATTAAGGCTACCTCTTAGGCGGACGCAATCCGCGATAAGGGGGTAATTAGAATGCATTCAATTATTTTAATTGCAATTTCGACGAGTTGTAGTGTATCTTCTGTTTCCAGCCCTAAGCCTTACTATAGCAGAATTGACAGTGGTCTTAAATCTTGAAGGAATAAAACTTTGACTTAATAAATACTAATAATTTGGGGTTTTCTTAATTTATAGAACAGTCCTTGACATGAGACGTTGAAGATTCATACTTCCTACTGTATACAGTTAAAGAGAAGAGGTAACTAAATGATATTTTCCTGGAAAAGATATTTATTGCTTTCCTCGGAATAAATTTCAGCACAACAATTACTAGAAACATCGAAACGAACGTGAATAACCATAACTGGTTCGAAGTTAGTATTAATCAAGGATGATACCCTGGATCACGATGGATAAGGTTGTCGTCTGAAAACTTTTCATTCTTTAATTCAATTCCCGAGCAATTAATCGGGGTCCCCTACTTGGTTTAAACCCTTGCCGCAGGAGGGACGACCCCCTTTTCACTTTGGGGCTATGTTAAGGGCCAAGTTCCCTTTCTCGGTTACGTTCATATGGTGTAGAGTGCCTCTAATGCCCTGCAAAAGGACACCAAACGACCCACCTAAAGGGTCCCAAAGCCGGGTTTCCGTGAATCTGATCTCCATATAGCAATCTTCGCCGAACACATAAATCTACCTTAAGTATCGAGCTCCTCCTACCTTTAACAATTCCCAAAACATTTGTTTAACCGATTTCATTTACACCGAGTAGTAGTGAATTTTAGCCTAAGAAGACATAAAATACTAATTAATAACTAATTATATTAAATGTTTATTGGATAGATTCCGGAAAGTAGACATAACGATTAATAAACTGGCTCGAGATAAGTTATGGAAAGGGAGTTTGCGGTGAGCGTTCCGAAAATAATTAGCATTCGACCAAAACATCCGACGATAACGGACGGAGTTTCCTCTTAATGCCCGTTAACCAAGGGGGAACGGATACCAAAAACCAGCCAAAGCCGTGTTCCGGGGCGTACAGTTTTTTTCGGGTTCGAAAGCGTTCGTAAACCGGTTACATTGACATTTCACTCTGATATCGTTTTTTTGAATACTTTGCCTTTTAAATCTTAAAGGTACTCCGCAAGTACTCGACATTCAGCGGCCGTGATTCAGTGTGTCAACTGAGTGATCGCCGTAGTCGTACACATCCATATTAAATATGTTACCCGGAAAATGAACTATACAAAACGCAGTACTTCATATGGGAATTATCCTGAAAGGGTTCACCATGAATAGAATATTTCTTTATGTAACGAGAAAATAATAATTCTGAAAATACTGCGATAGAAATTATGAAATTAAATGAGTTTTTTTATTGACCGTTATCATCCATTAGTTAAAATCTAACATTTTTTCATTATTATTGTCGGTTCGCATCTACTTCAAGAAAAGCTACTTCAAAAATTCTGAGATATGCATACCAGCGACAAGAAATTATTGAAATTTAAGAAAAACCCGCCTTCAGTGAATAATAAGGAAAGCAGCGGTAACACATAAATAGCTATGCCCAACGATCCTGTTAAAAATGTTGGTTATAATCGGGGGCCGTTTAGTTGTAGCAAGCGTTTCAAGAGATCTGGCCGATCATTATAAAAGCGTTTAACTTGGCTAATGGCCGACAGTCGTAAGGGACAGAAGGATGGGGACGAGGGAATTTTCTGCCCGCTATCGGCGAATTACACCGGCTAAATGTCTTCTTGAAAAGGCTTTCACTGAAATGAACCCGCAATTAAGTTTCCCGATACGCAACTGGGCACCTCATTGTGACAAACCAGCAAGAGATAGAAGATTAAAAAAGGACCTATTCTAAAGTTGAAGTAAATAATTATATCACGTGGTCAGCTTTAATTACTTCAAATGGACATACCTTGCAGAAGATGCCGGAGGAGCAATCGAACGGAGGTGTATATTTCGCTTACCTAGAAAGAAAGAAAGACAAATATTAAATACAGATTAAGTAATGTATTAAATAATTAAATACAGAACATAAAAGACTGATTAGTTTACATACAACACACTTTGTAATTATCTGAACATATTTCTTAAGAGTGAACTATAATGTTCCTTCATTAAAAATATTTATGCACGAAACTATTCAGAGAATTAGCGAAGGTATTTAAAAAAATAGTATCTAGTAATTAAGACATTTTCTTATAAGATTTAAAAGTCAAAAAGATACTAAAGCTCGCAAAATGGGGCCTATATTTTTAAAAACTCTAGCAAATCGCGCCGTTCCAGTAAACCTATTACATAGCTGCTGTCTGTAGTTCCCCCAAACTCCTTTTTATTTCACATTCCCATCACGAGCTCTGATTTAATAAGAAATTCCCAATTGTTAGAATTCTCTCGTGTTTGTTCTTTCAATTTAATTCCGGCGCCTCTGTACTTCCAATTCTGCGGTCCTTCTCTACACACTCCATCCCCGTGCCAAATTCAAGCTCCGCCCTCGCAGTCGATCGGGCACGGCGGTCGGAATTCACTGCAGGCAACGAGACGGATAGAGGCGACGAAGGGAGGCATGGACGGCTGAGAGATAAAAAGGGCCTGAAAATATGCCCTCAGTCCCCGCACGCGAATTTAAAAGGGAATTCCGACAGGGGGGACTTCACTCCGCTTTCCATGATAGGAGCCCATTAAAAAGGAGCGACATTAATTAGGCGACAGTAAAAACGGACGGCGCCGTTAACTCGGAATCGCCCGACCTGCCGTGGCTCTGCCACTTTTGGAGAGTCAACTCGAAAATTCAGGAACAAGGAAGACAGCTGTCGTTTAATTCTGTCGTCGAGGCACCAACAATTTTCAATTAACGCATAAAATGAGTACATTATTAAACAAGTAGGTTTACTATACGCTAGATATCCAAAGCGTATACGCATTTGAAAATGACTTCAAGAAAACGACGTGTCATTATTCCATTGAGTAATAATTAAACAACGAATTCGGTAACATATGATATAAGAGTATGTACGCAAAAACTTTAAGCTAAATATATCGATCTAGAATGGAACAAACGACTTAATAAGGGAGCGCGTTCGTATTCAGAGCAGCCGTGTAGAACAGATTGGTTCACACAGTGGATCTGACAGGGCGTTGGGCCCTTTTCAGGTCTCGGATTTCAAATTTGTTATCCCATTCGTAAAACTCCGATAGTCCTCCCCGGACAATTGAGAGAACGACCCAATCCCCTACACCAAATATTTAAATCCGCCGTCTATTCCAGTCGGAAACGCTGGATCTCCGGGCAGTGTACGGGTAGAAACACAAAAAATACATAAAATAAATCAGCGCCGGAGCTGGCAAAGTCGAATAGGAGGAAGCGGTGATTCGAGGGGCTCGAAACCCGACCGCTCGGTCCCTGACACCCCACTGATTTCCCACAGGATTTTAAGCCCCGGCTAATTTCAGAATACGGACCCGAGAAAAGACGAAATGACCGCAACTGTGGAGCACAAGCGGCCAGCGGTCTTCTCGCAGCCAGTGTAACATTAATATGTACGCGCCGCTGGCTACGTTAAGCGGCTAAATTTTTGATGAAATAAAACTGGTTTTCTCGGAATACAATTTTCTTCCATTCCACCTTCCCATACCTACATCTTGTCAGTATTAATAAGGGCTGCTTTTCAATATGACATGCATTATTTCGTAAAACCGAAAGTTAATATGTTTCAATTATTATTCGAAATACTCAAATTAAAATGAAGGTATGGGTACAAGAAATAGTTGATTTAGTGTGAAGTTTATTACAATTATGACAACTACGTATATAAAGTAAATAGAATAAAGAAATCAAAAATTCGTTGTTCAAAAGTTTTTAATTTTACGAGCAGATTCGAATTCGGATTTCACCGGTCGTGGCTTAGCTCATGCATGGAAAAAACCTCCTCGTCCTGAGGAGGGAGTCATACCCCACTTTCTCCCCTGTACGCAATGACCTCAGATCTTTCTATTCGCTCGAAATGAAGTTGGACATTCGGAACATTTCGGAATTGAAAATTCCCTTAGATTCTCCAAGTAAGCTGCATGAGAGTAAACAATTACAGGGATCATTGGAAACTTGTCAGCTAACCAATGCGAAGACAAGTACTCAACAATTTAGCATTCCACAATAAAACTAAGAACTTCCAAATTATCCCGAACGTACTATTGCTCGTTTTACAACTCCGAGTGCTCTCGTGAAGTAAACAAACCAAGAGCAAGTCACCCACGATCAAACTCAAACCGAACTAAACCACGAGAGGAAGTCCTCGAAGGCTTCCTGAACCTCAATAGTGAATTTCCTAATGTTGCGCCAAGCCGAACGGGTTCCACTTTGCAGACATAGGGATAAGGAACAATTTGCAGCACGGGGCGCCGTGAGCCTTTCTTAATGCCCCTATATAATGATGAAACAGCTGTCTTAAAAATCAACGATCATTAATCAACGTCATATCCGGTGATTCCCACGAGATATGCCGTTGATATCATTCATTTAGCATGTAAATTCACTTATTTATTACTGACTTATAGAACATAGATAACTGGAAATTTCAACGAAAAAGTAGGCTATTCAATTCTACCTAGCTTTAAACAATTAAATATATTATTAAACTGAAATGTATCTGTCCACAATAACATTCCCTCTTTCACTTTTCCCATTTCGATGATCCTTGAGATCTGAAGCCAAACAACTCCGTTATTCGTAAAAAAGTGATTCAGGCAACCATGTGGATCCGAATTGTCTGCAAAGGGTACTACTTCAAAGTATACGGATTAAACGTATCCGGAGGCCTGTATAAAACGCAAAAGTTACGTTGAAGGGATTCCAAGTCTTTGAGTAAAGCAGCGACAAGACTGACCGAATACTCGGGGCCCGTCAACGCAAGGCTTTCATAACCGAAGTTCCTCGGAGTCTGGAGAATCCCTCGAGGGCGCATAACTCGCCCCTTTCAAACCACTAGGCCCCTCGCCCGCCCTTCCCCATTCAACAAATGTGGGGCCCGCCCACCTGGACTGAAACTCCCCGTAGAAACATCCGCCTGACCACAGGCACGCGAACGAACACACGAGAACTCAATTCGCAAGATTTACATTCACCACCGTAACCGAATGTGCAGAACGGGTTCGTGGAGAATGGTACTACTGGGACCTATGTACTAGAACGTTCTTTTTCTGACATGGATCCAAGCAGGATTCCAAGTATATCCAGTAATGTGAAATATGTACAAATACATTCTCAATTTAGAAGCGTGTATACTGAATTATCTACAGCTGAAACCGCCATCCAAGTTCCAGAAATAATTAGAAATTAGGTCAGAAATAATAATTCGCAAGATGTTGTGGGGAGTATTATTCATTCAATAATCGGTTCGGTGCATTACTAATAAGCCATCTCTTTTATCGTCTCTGGTCTATCTGTCATAAATTCAAACCTTTTAAAATACTATGCAGGAAGTACAATCAAAATGTCTTAACATCCATGTAAGCTTGCATTCAAATTAATTTATACGACGAATTGTCTTATAAGTCGAATCCGTATCCAACATACCCGATCGTAACTACATACACGTATTGTATTGTATCAATACAATTGATAGTTACGCATCGAAAAAGCATACGGTTGAGAATTGCTTTCAATTGAGTTCCACAATATTTTATTAGTTATGTAAAGTAATTACCAACACTGAATGGGAAGAACATAAAAAACTCCTTTTTGGCTCAAATGGACCAAAAACGGGCAAAACCCGAGATCAACATTCCTCGACGCAATCTAACTTTCTCGATCCGTCTTTGTTTTGTATTCCCCAGCCGATAACCCGCCCCGCCTTCGCTGGCATTCCGAAAAGATTTCACGATTCATCAACAAAGTAACCGGGCATTATTACTGAGACCACTCGCGGAATAACAACGAAGAGGTGAAAGCTCCCGGGGGGTAGGGCGGTTCTGGGGATCCGAGTTGAGCACTTAGATAATACAATGCAATCTACACGCCGACGCCTTTGGACTTGGTTTCCCGCGACAGCCATGCAATAATACTAATGCAGCCGGGCTTATTCGTGTACAAGCATATATGCCCGAAACGAAGACACTTCGCAGCACTAGGCAGCGCATCCCTCATGCAAAGCCGACAATAAACAACCGTCAGCCCAATTATATCTATATGATAATAAACTGTATTTATCAACGTCCGGATAATTTGTTAAATTAGCATCTAAATTAAGGACGGCCTCCTTGAGGAATACATATTTAGTAGCCGTAAATCAAATAATTCAGTTCAGGTTTACACTCTGCACTGCCAAGTCTGCCATCATGTCTAAATTATTGTACTAGTTTATTTGAAAATAGATCAAGACTACCTAAATATAAGTGATATTTCAGGGTATACAACCTCTAATTGTAAATTTGAAGTGGTTTCCGGTAGTGCAAGGAAACATTTTTTATTTTTAGCATAGTGATGTGAAAAGTTCTGATTTCGGTTGATATAAATAAAAATAAAAACTTTCTCTTGATCAACAGGAACACAGAATTTATATTACAGAATTAGAGAGGCCGTATATGGTAAAACCTAATTAAACTTTTAATAATACCTATGTTTCATCCAAGAGACTGTGGGTTACAATGTTAACAACAGTGGTATGTTTTTTGTTTTAATTAGTTTCGTTGTAACCGGGGACTCCGTGTACCGGGATAGAAGAGCGGAAGGGGAGGGAGGCCGACCGAGCTTGAAAGCTCAAATCGTCGGGGACCCTGTTTATTAAATCCGAATGGTAAACACATCCCAGAAACAATTAAAACCGCTCGTTCCGCAATTGAAATAAATAGTGCGGTCTCGAGGGAGAGGGAGAGGGGAAGGCAGGGAGACAGTTACGGGCCGGGATTCGAGCAGGATATTGCTACGGGCCCCATTAATTGGCAACCGTTTACCCAGTACCGGTGACCCATTTCGAATGCCAACACACATCGGGTCGGTGTGGCACACTAAAAAAAAAAGATGAATTATCCGGCAATAAATTATTCATAGAAATTGAATCAATGGACGACATTCCCCTCGACATTTTAATCGGTCGGTACACGCATTTTAAGACAGATGTGAGTACGGTCCCGAATGTGCGGCCTTCCAATATTCGTATTTATAATGTTGCAACGCCCAAACGAATTGTTGATAAGAATGAACTCGCAGACACGGACAGGTAAATCATTCACATAAATCAGATAGAAAATGTGAGGACACACCGACAAGCCAACTTTATGAATTTCGTGAAAAACATTAAATAAAAACGCGTTTACGTTACAAAATAATATTGAAATTTGGCCAAATGGCGTGGCAGCAGAATCGTTATAATTATAGTCAAATATATTTCAGTACATCAAAATGTAAATTATAAAGCGACTGGAGCTTTGGAGTGTACACGCTTCCTTCCTCTTAAACTAGCCAATATAAAAAATATTACAAGATTTATGAAAAATACAAAAATAACATTTTATCCATACGTTTGACTGAGTTATAGTTAACTTGGTTAGTTAAAACTGAATTAAGGATGACTGACCACCGGCTTCATTTAAAGCGAGTAATTATCTCATCGCTGAGCGCATTCCCGAAATGCTTTTACTTTAGACTGACTGCCTGAAAACTGGTGCAAATACTAATAAGCGCTCGGGTCTCCAGTTTAATTCGAGTGTCGCAACGAAATTTTGCCTGTGAAGTTGAGTTTAATCGGAAAGGCCATCCAACTAGAAGTTATGATGTCAGTTCCGAGAAGTTGGAATTGGATCGTCCTACTACTTATGCGCTCGGAGACGACGAAGTCGTCCAGCCGTCTGTGGACAGTTTCACTTCATTCAGCGTTTCTTGACTCAAACGCTCGACTAGACTAATCGCCGAATAAGGCCGGTATAATCGTGTAAAATATAAATCAAAATACAGAAATAATTCTCTATCGGTTGACTTTTTGTTATCTAAACCGGTTTCTAATCCTCGCCGTCTGTAGAAACCATTTCCAATCGGGTAAGTATTGGTATAGAAGGGGAAAATCTGCAGAACTAATGCAGCAGCGGCAGCAAAGCCAATGAATCGGATACTGTGAAATTATCATTATTGATATTACTATAATAGCCGTTATTTATATATTATTATTTGTTACTACGATTATAACTAATCCCAATTTCCGTTTCAAAATGTTTGTGAATTTTTAAGATGATACCCCCAAAGTTGATTAATTCTAATATTTTTATCCTTCACGCATTCCACAGGGAAGTGCGATTTATTAACAGTTATCCTGGAGGTTTCTGCAATATCCCTTCCAGATTTAGGGTTATTGGTCCGGCCATAGCCCGAATAAAACGAAAAATAAAATAGGTCCTGAAGAACCCCGCGCGGTAACCATACCCGGTTCGGGGTGGCACGCGACCGTTCCTCGCAAGAGTCGCGTTTGACGAACGAATTCAAATGAATTATTGGCATGCAATGTATATATTTTTGAGGCATTGCATCGCTCGCGGGTTGTAGTACGGCGCAAGGTCAAAACTTTTATATCACACAATAAAAATAAAACAATAAAACCAATAATAAAACTACAAAATATTAATTGTTATCATCACTTACCAATACACAAATAAGGAAAATATATTGACCAATACTAATCCTAAAATATATCATAATATTAATAACCATAATCCACCACACACAGAAATACTACCCTCATCGATATTGAAATAAATGTGAAACTTAGGTTTTCAAGGTGATCCACTTAGTAATTCGATAACACCCAGAAAAATATAAAACTTATAAATGAAAACTCAAGCACAAATGTTAGGTTCAAATTAAATCAAATCAAATATTATTCTAAACCAACTATGAAATGGTGAGTTACTTATTTGGGTATTTTTGGTAAGAAACTATTATTCCAAAGGCATATTCAGTAATGAATGTAAATGAGAATAGTACGGTTTCGGCGGAGCGTTTTTCCCAAAATTAAAATATAACGAACGTAAATAACATATGATTAATATGTATATTTTACGGATTAAACCACGTCTGTAACCTCTGTTTGAACTGTCCACTCTTGGCTAAAAACGGTTTCACCCCCAACGATAATTTTCTAGGATCCACGACTATATCGGGATATTCTTTATGCCGAACAGATGGTGGTATTAAAAGCGGACGGAACAAGCCCGCCGTTTTATTCACAGTCCAAGCGACCTCATTTGTTTCTAATATTTTTGCGACTCATTTTTATTCGGGACTTCTTACCCAACTCCCTTCCTCCGCGTCTCCACTTATTCTCTATTATAAAGATTTCAATGTGCCTCAAATTTACACATCTTTGTTATTACTGCATCGAGAACAGTAGACTGGATATAGGTATGTGCCGATTCCAAGATAAAAATCAGTACTTTCAGTTCAGTTTCAGTGAGTTCATAAACATAACATTTTTTTCATTGAATGAGACTGACGGAAACGAGTATCAGGGGATGCGGAACTGTGGAACATGGACCACCGAGTACATGTCCACAAATTGCAACCTTTGTGGCGACCACTTTGAGAATGCCGAAAGATATACGCTGAGAGTTATATCTAGTGAAAGCAAATAACTCATATAAATGTTGATAATTCTATATAACTTTCACCAAAGCGTATATTTTTCCCACTTTTAGAGAGTCGTTGAGGACAAGGAGGGATGAACGTCACGATTGGAAACTTTTACGTGATGTTCGGAACCAAAATAGTATTCGCTAGAAAAGTGATGACATTTATCCCTTTATCAAAATTTAAATGTGAAAGTGCAAACGTGATGAGTGCTAAATGGAATTCGAGATATATTAATAATATAACCTAGAAACTCAACGGTAATCATTTAATCTTTAGCTTCGAATTGTTTGTTTAATACATCTAGTTTAATGACGGGGTAGTAACACATGAAAGCCTTTTAATATTCTCAACAACCACGAGGAGTGAATGTCTCTTCCCACGTTCCTCGCTTCACTCGTAAAGGCCTTGGCATTCATCGGAACAATTCGATAATTCCTTCCGACAATTGCTCCTTGCAGGTTCTGAAAGACGGTATTACGTATCGTCTTGAATGGTTCTTAATTTAACTCTTCAGGTTCATGTGGTACGCTCTCCCCTTTTCTTCAGCGGGGGGTCACGATTATTCAAGGACTATGTCTATTACAAAAAAGGTTAACCCATGCAGGAATATGCCAGAAAAAATTCACGAAGAAGATAATTTATGTCTCCAGTACAGCGCCCTCAAACCTGGAGTACATGTAATTCGAAACTTTTTCTTCTTGCAATCCCGTAGTAATTAGTGGTTTATTTTACAGGAGCTATATATACGACATTTATATACGTACACATATATACCTTTTTATACATATTTATATATAGCATGAGGCTCCGTTTGTTACCGACAGGCTTAACTAATGATGTTTTTTGACTTTTGGGATCTAAATGTTAGTACATTATATCCAATTGAATTTGTATTTAACATAGAGAACAAGTATTTTACATTCAAATACAGCGCCGTCAATTGTCAAAAGTATTTTTCTAAGCGGAAAATGCTTTCAAAGGGATTCAAACTAGACTCAAGCCTTCACCAGAAAAACATTCGAGACCGTTATACGGGTTTCCACCAGATCACTGCAGTTAAATGGGTTAGAACCTTTTTCAGTGACCTACCGAAAGTAGAACAGGCGACTCCTTGTTACTAAAAAGCGGAGCTAATATGACACTAAAACTATAGCCATGGCAAGTAACCGATTGACGCGTAATCGTTTGCAAGTTGTTCCTTGGTTTATAATCATACAGATGAAAGTAAATTAAAAAATGTATCTTGGATACTTCAGTGCATAGGAACATTCATCACTGTTATTTTCCTTTCAATAGAATAGCCCTCAAATATTCTAAGTATATATGCAAATATTAGGCCAATGATTTGACAGTATATCGAGCAAACTTAAGAAATATTCTCTCCAACAAGCGTTAAAAAATCGATACTCCATATTGTATCATTTACCAGTTCAAAAAGTTTCCGAAAATGTCAGAAAAAGTAACACCAATTCGGAAAAGCTAAAAATAAATCATTGGCAGTTTTTATCCGATCTTGTGGAAAAATATTTTTTTTTGTTATTTTTTTTTATCCGTTTCAGGACCGTGACAAATTCATCGACAATCGATGTCCATGCTAGGCCGAGCGTAACAGGGGGCGGTTGAAACTCACCCCTCTGCCTAATATGTATCGAATTTATTTTTCCAACCCCAGGTTAAAAAAAAGGCTGTGGTCCACCACGATAAAATACACCCTGGACGGGGCAAATTACAGCCGTGGCGAGGCAGTAATTTGACGTCAAGTGAATACAGCGGTAAGTTCGGGTAAATATATTTACTTTGGCATAGTTTAAATCGGATAAAACGTCTTTTCAAATAGGCCTTTCCAAATCAAACGTTTATACACCGCATTCAGTGAGACATGGTTAACAGAAATAGCATTTAGTAGTGTTAGTTAAGTGGAGGTAAACATGATGGGCGGTTATTTAAAACTTATGTTTAAAATTAAAATTACCAGAATGGATTAAGATTAATTATTAAATTTTAAAAAATTGGACAGTGGTATAAATATATATTGTAAATATGTTTATATAGCACTCATATTTCGTAAAATCTAATTACAGGTATCTGAAATTGTACATTATTGAACTAAATTTTCATTATATCACCAATTTCATTTTACCGTAATGGGTAACTCTCCAGAAACTACTTACTCAGCTACCTACTTGTAGCAGTATTTACTGTGGTATTTAGCCGTATTGGAAAGGCCATTTTCGCATATTTATGAGACCGAGGTAACGATCACTGAATGACTTCTCGATTCACCTTATAATTTCAAAATGCGGTCGGTTGATCACGTTCACCGGCAGGTCACGAAGCCAAATTTTACGAAAGCACCAAAGCATATTTTTGAACGGAACGGCGAAACTGAGACTTCGCTGTCGTGAGCCCACTTTGCACTTATTGTTCTCCGTTGTGGCAATTCACCGTCGACACAAATTAAAGGTCACAAAAAATGACCAGTTATTCGGCAACGACGGTCTGACCTTACTCAAATTCTTCAAAATATAAATCGCAATAATCCCTTTCTCTCCGAAATGTCGCCCCTTGTATTCATATCTAGACAATTCTTTCAAGCCCAGTATCCGATAAATGAAAGGCTACAATTCCTGTAGTGCGGTTAAGAAAAATAATATTACTAACAGAGCGCTCTGTGAATAAAATAATATTTAAATGCGGAAAAGCCAGAATATTCTCACTATTATGAGCTATAGTACTGCATTATCACTACATTGAAAGGTCTTATGTCATGTAAGAGCGGCAAAACCAGGAGTTCGGTTTCTTGACCGCTTAGTCATCGACACAAACTATAGATATGACGCTAGATGTATATAAGACTATACAAGAACTAACTGAATTTTAATAGTTGTCGATCTCCCTTCTATAATAACAATTTTAGTAAAAAAATCATGGATTCGAGGAAGGAGGACCTGGAAAATGAAACTCCGCTAAAACAATGAATCTTCTTTTTCCCACACCTGTGATACATAAGTCATCATGACTGAGATAATAGCACGCAGTTAGCTGTAAGCGTACATTAAAAACAAACCAAGGCAGCAGAAATAATTCACTAAACTCTTACACAGTTGACGAAGTCCACTGGAGTTGGAAATCCAAAAATTCCAACTGTGCAACTGTTCTCAGACTTTGGCAAAGAATTCCTGGCGAAAAACCTTATCGCTCGCAACCCATGAATATTGTGCGCAATCAATTATTGCGACACTGTAATTTTCCTTTGTAATACTACAGGGCATAATTACATGTCCTCAAAGTCTAAAATGCGTTGGGCGGCCAAGGCGAAGGCAGCGCGAAGGCGGTGGGAGTTTTGGGGTAAAATGACGCGATAACAGTCAAACTCGAAATAATTTCTTAAAACTCAGTTTTAACCCACCGCTAAGGTAAGATTCAGCCTCCGCATTGGGGGATAGGGATCGAGTGCTTTGTTCAGGAACGAGGAAAAGTTTCCTTAACTAAGTTCGCGGGAGGAAACCAACGTCAAGAATGAGCTCAAGATGAAGAGGAACAAATTAATTTAGAATTTAAGCTCAAAGAACCAGTCGACAGGCAGTATTGACAGCAAACCTTTCACAAATATCCGAGAAAAGAGAATAAACTAAAAAAAAACTACGGTAAGGTTTCTGAAAAGGTTCGGGAAGTATGTTTTCAACCTGGCGTCGGGCTATTGGAAAAAAATCGCACGCAATCGACTTTTCGGTTCTAATTTTAGGACCGTTCGTGACCACAAAAAGGGCACAAATTACGTTTATTATCCATCGTTTGGCTATTAAGGGAATTCAGTTCGTTGGAAATATTGTATTTCGAGTTAATTTGCCTAAATTACATTGCTTTAGGCGTTTAAAAATCTAAAATAAATCTATGGCGAATAAAACTTTGGCCAACATTTTTTCAGTTCGAGTTTTCGGTTGTCCACGGCAATAAGGATGATAGGAGGATAATCTATTGTCATAATATTTTGTACTGAGATTAAAAGAAAAAACTTAAATCACGTTTATCTCAGTCCGTCAAGTTGAGGCAGTGAGCGAAGAATTCAAATACGAAAAAATGTTATTCAGTGATGTCTATTTAGGACCTCTGTTGGAGTCGCCAAATTTTGCAGGGAGAATAATTTCCAAGGCGAGATAGGCTTAACGAAGGCGCTGACTGGATCAACGACCGAGAAGACAAGAAGATGTGACTGAAATAACTAATACGATGCAGTCAGTCATTCAGGACCGACGTGCGAAAACTTAATTCCAGCCACGTCTTTTCTATTTTCTTCATTTATTTTTCGTTGTGCCCCAGGCCACGAGATAAATCCTGGCGCGGGACCCACGTTAATTAAAAGTGTAATTATTTTGTTTGAATACAACCGACGAGAAAATATTTTCGGCGCGAAAAAACAAATGAAAGGCCGTCGGGGGAAAAACCGACCGCTTTGCAGCACCGGAGAGTCCATCATCCCTTTCGGGCGATTGTGTCCCGACCCCAACTTAGGTTGAATGAGGTACTAGCACCGAGCCTCAATCCGGGGCCATAATTGGAATTTTAATTGCAAACTCCGCCAAAGAACTAATAAAGGCTTGTCCTTCAGTAAGTTCATAAAGCCGGCATTCATTAGGCGTTGTTACTCCAATCTCTAGAACCCAAATCTCCAACACACCTGCCGAAAGGTTGACACACGCCCGGAGGCGTTGTTATGATTGCGAGTCGCGACAAATCTGTTATTTTTTTTTCATTTAATAGAAAGAATATCTTCGCCTCATTAATTTCCTTACTGGTCAAAGCTCAGCAAGGGAATAAAAGCTCACCATACAGTAAAAAAAAATATTTATTTATTAAAGGATATATTTATCTACATAAATATATATATGTCTCACATATAAGACTCCACAGTTGGGTAATCCGATTACATATGTACAAAGAAATCGTGAAACGGCGAAGAGTGAAGAAACCTTGTGAAGGCTTTCAGTTTGAAACTCACCAGGACTGTAAATATAATAATCATATACGGAACCGTCGGTTAGATTAAAATTATTCTATTAACCGTTATTTGAACATTTTTTAAATTTTAATTTTTAATTGTATTGCCTTCTCTCTCTTCTTGCTTTGTTATTGGCTTGGCCGACCTATTCCCGCTAAGCAAGCGGTTTTACTTGGTTGAGCAAGCGGAAGTAACCAGGAAAACAAGCGGGTGATCTCTATTAGAGTTAGATAACAAAATTTATAAAACTGGTAAATCAAAATTTATTAAAAAAATTATGCAAACCTTTATTTAAATATCCACGAATAGATTACGAGAAAATTTTAACGGAAATCAAGAAAACGAAAATGCCAGTCAACTGATATATGAAAAACTAGCCACTATTATGTTTCCCCATTCCCAAACCCGAACGTAATACGGTATGGGCCGTTTCCCTTGCAATGAAAACGATATACGCAATAATTTAAGACCCGAATAGGAATATAAAACGATTCGACCCCTACCGCGAGCTGAACAATTCGAGGAGTATTCATGAAAAATTCCACAGCGTTCGGTAAAATAAAAAGGTGGTAAAGACCGGAAAGAATATATCCCAAGAATGGCGAAATAAAATAGAGGGAGGGGGCAATAACTCAGCATTTTCCCTGCACTAGTACACACCGCCCTTGAAATACGGTCTACGCGGTTTTCTGGGTTTTCTTTACGGCCGCGAATAATTTCAGGGCGGCGGTTTATTTTATTATTTTCCCGAAACCGTTTCATATTCTTAAACAATTTTACGGCCGACGGGGCGCATTGATCGCTCAATGAAAGGCCATTCCCGCAAGGAACTATGCCCAAACCGTCCCGATTATGACCTGCAATTAATTCAAAATGGGCAGTTGTGAACAGAAGGTCTCAACACCCCCGAGTCGTTAGGAAAATCAGATTCCCTTTAAACGTTAACAATATCCCTGTCTGAAATCTCCTCTCCTCTAAATCCTTTATGACCAGTACCCGAGGAATATTTGCACTTCGCAGAATGAGACAGCGCGGATAATTATATTCATCAGTGGGCCAACAAAGTGTGTTTACTCTTAATTTTATTAAGAAATTTGTGAGGCGCCAAACGTTCGAAGGAATACTGTTTCATTTTCAGTAACAATTGTAATAACCCATATGGTCAACAACCGTATTTTATTTTATGGATTTCCGCTCTCATAGCTATACGGTATAACTACATTGGAATGCCCTAATTACAATCCTGAATATCGGATAAAAAAGTGTATATCCTATTAAAATAATCGACCGTTTTCAAAAGACAGCCAATGGTTGTTACAAAATAAGTTTATTCACAATTGCTCTCATGGCCAGGTTCTTTTAAATTTGCGAGTGGAAATGTCGAAAAGGATAATGGAAAGGAATTGAATCTGCGGATTTATGCAGTGAATAAAGCTTGAATCTGAGAAGAAATGGAATATGATTTCCCATTTTAGAATAAAGCATTAATTAATTTTTAAACAATCTATATTGTAAGCTGAATATTAAAAGTCTTATCTTCTGGTGGAGCTTCACAATTCTATTCTATACTTCACTGCACAGCGTTGTAAAACCATTCCATATTTACTTGAAATGAACTATTCATTAATTAATCAGTGACAATTTAGTGAATTTCAAACAATGCACAGTTTTTCCCTTATCACAATGAACACAAAACGTTGAGCAACCAGGCGGCTGACTCAGCCAAACGATCACACGCATTTCATAATATATAAGCAAAGGCTAAGCAAATCCCATAGGGTGAATGTCACAATGGGCAAAAATGACGAAGCTTGCGAAACCTGACAGGACAATATTTACATGGGGCTCAGTTGCAAGAAAGGCCTCCTCCGATTTCCGAAACAATCACAAAGACAAATACTTTGGAACAGGGAGGATTTAGGAAGAAACAATCAGATTTCAGACTAAAATGGCTAAATCATTCTCCACTGGTCTTCCAAGAACTTTAATTTTTATGAATTTAAGATGTAAAATCCAAGTGCATGACTATTTTTTGGCTAACAAATTCTGGATTCTGAGTAGCAAAAATCAAGCACCTTTAATAATGCAACAAAAATAATGAAATGTTCTTTACAATTAGTGCTTCAATGTCATAGTTGTTGTTTCTAAAAATAAATAAATTTAGACAGAATAGTTTATTCCAGCTTTTTCTGGTTTCTTCTGCAAAACGACAACAGTGCAGCAAAAAACTTACTGTCCCCGAGGGTGTGTTAAAGGGGAAAACACTTGAGTTTTAAAACCACAGCGGCGGTATTCGCTCTGGCATGCGACTATCATAAAAGAATTCATGGCGTTATAAAGAACAATTGTTTCCACAAAAAAACGGCGGCCTTCCACCCCCCTCCGGACTCGTTTATGCTAATCGCCGCTTATTTCATTTACCGGCCCCATTCACCTTAACCCCCTTTTAAACGGAATGCCCGTGTTACTTACAACGATACCGCTACTGAGACGGACTAGAGATTGGCAACAGACATAATTTCTTATGTTTGCAAACAAATAATGGTCAGCAAATAATTGTAAATTACAATACTTTAGGCACTTTAGGTACTTTAGAAACTTAAATATACTTATTGTGTGTAGTGTAAATTAGAGCATAAAGGTGGAGAAAATCGTTAACTAATGCCAGATAATTATTTATACGCCTCCGTCGACAGTAAAAGAGCGCATAAGACCGGGTACTTTAAAACTCATTCAAAACTCGAAAAACAATACTGTTATTATCTCTGTTAGTTCAAGATAACGGCGTTCTTGGTCCTCGATATTTTCACGGATTCGTAAGGGGAATCTTTTTTTATCTGCACACTAAAGACTGAGCAAACGCAACTTTTTAATCAACCTTGAGCTAAATATCATGACACTGCTGCATATGCATGCGGTACCCATGCAACCGATGCATGAATTTTTTTTTATTCCTCGAGATAAGATCATATTTGTTTCCCACAGGGCGAGAATCACCATTGGTAAGTAGCCCGATCAATAATTCATCTCACCACTTGTCACATTTTTGAACATCGCCCAACTATATGATATAACGACCGACACGTGAGAATGGGAAATGAACATTGTCACTGCGCCTGGAAAATTCTATTGCACATTACCTTTCACATTAAAATTTCAAATGTCCGAAGATTATTAGCGCTGAAATCAGCCATGTATTCACTGTCGCCTACCACATCATTATTTCTAGTTTGTGTAACAGCTGTTGCAGAATCAGGTAGGATTAAATAATGCCTAATGTTTAATAGAAAACATTACGTAAAGCCAGAGTTAGCAGATTCTAAGAAAACATCAGCAATGCATAAGAAAATGTAAAATATTCCTCTTAATTAACACCTGTATTCAGTCACTTGCACATACACTAAATTCACCAAGAGTAAATCATTTTATAACCAGAGAAATGTTTTATATCTGGAATGAATACGATGGATTCGCGGGATAATAGGAATCTTATTTTCACAAGCCTTCCACCAGCATCGAAGCTACTAATCAGTTGGTAGTAAATGTTATATTCTGGAAAAGGGACTTTTCTTTATATAAATATTAAAAGCATTTACGTCCGAAATTATTTAATCTTGTTTCTGGAATGGAAAACGAATCTATAGTAAGTTAAACGAATGGTTGGTATCACATAATCTATTACACTTGTTATCGGCGAGTCTGTCAATGCACTTATCCCAAAATAAACGTTACGAACTCCTCTTTAGATAGGTTTACGTTCAGAAATTTTGCAGTCTTGTTTTCGATGTATTAAAAAAACATTGACAAATTCGATACAACGTTCCATCGACGTGTGGGATAACCGTACGAAAGTAATCAAGTTCGTCCATTCGTAGTATTACAACTGCCATCATTCGTATCAAGCTCAAAGACTTTCTTTTGTATACAAGCTTGTATTTAATTCATAATTTGCACGCGACCGAAGGCCGTTCAATTGTACAAATATCCAGGAGTTTGATATATAAACGCGGAAACCTAGCGGCGAAACGGGGTAATTACCAAAAATCGTTTCCGGGACGGTGGAGCGTATCGAAAAGCTGTTGTAGCGGGCGCACGTCGCGAATCGCGAGACCGATTATGCAACCCGGGGCTCAGTCCGAACGAATAAATAATGCTCGCCGACCGGAAGGTAGAAAGAGGAGGAGGAGGAGGAGGAGGTGGAACTGGAGGAGGATGCTAAACAAAATCGGTGTATGAAACGTGGAAATAAAGCCCGAGAAAGCGTCGGCCGCCCCAGGTAATAAAATCGTTCCGCAGTTCGGGAACCAGCGATTAATCACAGACCGGCGAAGGTTTATGAGATTTAAATATACCCGCCCAGTTAATTAAAACGGAATTCCCGAAGGGCCCTGTTCATTTGCCGAATTAAATTTTCATTTAAAAAAGAACATATTCAGCCGGACAAACGCCTGCGCTGTGCGAAATTAAATTTCGCCATTTTGCCTAACAGAAAAACTCCACCGCAACCACTAATTAATCTACAGATCTACTTTTCAACACATACTACAAAGCCAAATATATTTTTTTATCACTTCGGTTAAATTTCTTACTCGATAAACCAGCTAAAAACAACGATCTTAAACTATTCTTCAGATACCCCATGACCGATTTTAGAACCTAATGACTGGCATCATTATAAAATTTACAAAGAGTTGCATTTATCAAACGAACACACAACACTCGAGTGAATAAATATTGATTTTTTATGTGAATAAAAGTGGGGGGTCATGTTGTGCCCACGATTACTGGGATATACTCAGTCAGACGCGGCCGCATCCAGAAATATTGGCTAATTTCCCCCGAACACGATGTATTGCGCACTACCTCCATAGTGACTCCTTGCTCTATAATAACATTATAGTAGCATCATTTTAAGAACATTGCTTAAAAAGTGGTGCGATTATCGCTATACCATTATTTTCATTTCTCACACGGTTCACATCCATCCCTCCATGTATTTCTGAAAAATAATTAAATGCGCCATATTTGCAAACGGATAGAAAGCATCGGGATAACTGCGTTATATAAATCGGAAAAAATGTTATTTAAAATAATCCGCAGTTACGCAAATACCAGTTCGAAATATCACCGCTAATAATTCCTACCTTACAAGAAAGAAGAATTGGAATAGGAAAATAAATATACTCCCGCGATACCCATTTACATTCAGAGAAAAGTTGCATAAAAGCCATTCTTTCAATTCATAACTAAACTCCAGATTTCCTTCAACCTTGACGGACTCTATAAAGCTATTTAAGTTTGCATAATCACCCGTTGCATAACGCTCGTCCCGCGACGGCCGTAAATCACCTATGACACTGTGCCATTACCTCATAAACCTCAATTACCCCGCATTGTTAATATCCGAGGGTAATGCAGAAAGTTGATAATGTAATGGCGGGAGGGAGAGGCAGAAATTTCAAGCAGGAAAAGGAAGGCGCATCGAGGTTGGCGTTGCCTGAATTCTGAAAATCACACTTTGAGCCGGATAAAAAAAGCGTTATCATCACACGGACTGGAATACTCAAAAAAGGCTTTTGCAACGGAGAAAGTTTTGTTACTGAACGGACCATGCGTGAAATGAGGGGACGTACAACGCGGACGTAGTCTTTTCAGAATGGCCCAATGCATGCAGTCTATGGCCGTGCCCTTGTTATTTTCCGTATGAACACGAGTTCATACCCCCCCATAGCGTATGGGTTGGAGGTTCGCCATACGAACGGGTCCACAGAAGTAGTATTCCTCATACCACAAGCTGAATACTCTACATACAACGGGTAATACACTGGCGTGTATTAATAAGCTCGGTGAAAGCGTTTTTGTAATACTTTCAGTGATCCGTAAATAAAACATAATTAAGATACGGCCGATTTTTTATAACTATACTAAATATATCTTTACCGTGTCATACGCAGTAAATATGTCTTTCATAGCAATGTCCAAATACGAATCGGGATATGAACATGTGCTACACGCAATATTATGCAAGAAAATGATATAAAAATATAAGTAAAGGTTTTTTACATTACTACTACCCCTTCTTTCATAACTTATGGTGGCAACAATAAACATACACCATATGGACGGAAAAACTGATGTTTTAATAGATAAAAGCTTAGATATCTATGCTTATAGATTACCAGCAAGAGATATCTGAATAATTCTAACACAGCTTCCATTTAAATAATATTAGTACGTGTTGAAATTTCATGAAATTAAAATATAACAGATTGGAACAATGATTCAGTTTGGTGAGGTGTTGAAATTAACTTCTAAATATTTTGAAAATACACGAGATGGAAACGGGTCGGGCGTAAGAGTTAAATACAAAATTGAAACCATTAATTCCATATTTATTGGTGGACATAACAAAGTACGAAAAAGGTACTAAGGTATTTAATTCGACGGACCTATTGAAATTGTTTTGGAATTTCCTAGAGAATGCGGCCCCTAACGGTTTAAATAGTTCAGCGAACATTCCAAAGTTATAACAGCCTGTATTTAACCATAGTGAAAGAGCCGTTTAATAAACGAAACTTTCAATGTACGCCCCCGCTTTAACTAAAATGCGGTTACGGAACTGGGACTAACGTCCGTGAAACCACTACATTGGTAAAGGAAGGAAAATGGAGTGCAACAAAATTACCCTAAGCTAGCTATGATGTCAGTGATGTATAACAGTAATTAATACACTTAACGTATGTCATAGAACTTCAGGATAGACAGCCATAAAAAGTATATTACTAACACCATTAAACTTGGGTGAATATAAACACTGGTACTCCCAGATTTACCTATGTTTGACTTATGGCGAATTCGGAAATTAAGACTGAGTCATAGTTCGTAGTATGTGCATATACGATATGTACATATACAACTGTACAATGGACTTCACTATAAGATCCTGGTTAAATACCAAGGATTGCGCGAAGCAATTTTTTTTTTAAGTTAATTAATTATGCTCTCTCATTTCATCTATACTGCACGCTATTGATAAGCTACGTATCCATGATGATGGTTATATATAAAGATATGTACATATATGTCTTTATTATAAAAAAAAAGCATATAGACACAGAAAAATTTATCGATCGAAGGGGTACATTGCTTCTGTCGATTGCCGATGTCCTTGGCAACCAACAAACGTAGTACTGACCGCGCTACTGCGTTAGCCGTGAGATATTCAGAAGAAAAATGTTCGCGTGATTGCCCCACTACAAATATAATGCTCCAACGACGCACGCAACCCCAGGATTTGTACCGTTGACTACTTCATCATTCGGGGGTTGGGAGAAACGAAAAAAAAGTTACCGAAACGAACGGCTCGGTGTTTTTATAAAAGTTGAATACAACCTTAAGCTTTCTTTGGGAAAAAAACGTTTCGCGTAATTTTGATAAGTGCCAAAAATCACGAAAGCGTAACGGTGAAAACCTATATGCAAAGAAAATGTATGTTGATAATCGGTAAACTTTTATGAATTTTTCAAAACTACCCTACGACTGCGACTGTCCTAAGTTGAAATCTTATCTTGTCCCGCTTTCATTTGCCGCTCACGTTAAAAAATATTTTTTAATATTATATATATATTATATTTATAATAACAAAAATATAATAATAATGTTCTGCCATCGATTTTGCCATCCCACGACGGCCTTACACCCTAAATAACCGTGTAATCTAATTTTTTTCTTTAATTTGAAATAGGCTCCAAGTTAGAAACTAATTAAAAATTAAATGAGACCATTTTCTAATTCGACATACTTCCCGATAAACAGGCCCCCTTCCCCTTCCCCCATTTAAGCCTAATAGCTTGGAGGCGACGCCAAAGCAATTACCGCCCGTAAGTCCGTTCGACGCCCTGAGTTTGACACTTTGGGAAGGCGCCTCTCGGGCAAGATCCCTCGGGCTGGGGAGGGCGGCCGACTGAACGCAGGGGGCACAGAACTCTGTGTGTGGATGGGGGGACGGCAGTTGATAACAGACACAACACGCAAGAATACACCTGCTGCCTACCCCCGCCGCGATTAACACTGTACACAACCGCTACAAAGGGACCGGTAACAAGGTACTGACGGTGTAATTAGGTATGCAGATGAACCCGCGCATAATTCATTCCCGACACCCGCGGCCGCCGCCACGAGCCCAAGTAAGGGATTTGTTTTATCGACGCGGCCTCTAATTTTGCAAACACGATCCGTTGTGTGTGCGATTTAATGACGTGTTTCGATCCGACTAATGAGACTGAGAATCGTCTGAAAGCAGGGTATGACGCGGGACAATGTTGTTGCCATTCAGCACTTCAATGTTATGTTTCCAATTCCTGTCATTTGAGTAAACGATACGCCGTTGTTATACGACGAACGAAAGAAAAATGCTAACAAAGTTTTGTTTCACGGAAATATTTTTCACTAAACTAACATACGTGTCAAACTCTCTCTCAAACTCTACACTACCGGAACAAGGAGAAATTAATAATCTATTACAGATAAAATATACTTAACAGGTATGTATTAATAATTTAAACAGTTGATTTCATAAAAACTGAAGTAATAATTTCGGTCCAGAGATTTTGAATGAATATTATGCGAGTGCGTTGTTACGCAGCAGTCAAAGTGCATACATACACTGCATTTATGGCCCTCTCCCGATAACTGTTTCACAAAAGTTGGATCCATTCGCAATATTGACACACATACTGAGGGAAAGACTCAATATAAAAAATGTAAAAGAAAAATATATAATTAAAAAATATATTTATTTGCGAATTCGCGAAGACGTTTCCCGGGAAAAATTAGGGTAACCCAATCCCACAGAGGTAATATTTCAGTTTAATGATGTGCTTTTGGATGTATCCCAGCAATTGCTAACTGGAGGGGGCAGACCATCACATTTTATTTTCATACACGATAATACGAACTACAGCTCTGCAATAAAGGGCACGCGGATAACGATCTGAATAATAATTTACATTGGCCTAATTGTTTGCAACAACAATCGACTGCGACATGACAATTCCACCGAAAATATTTTTTTAGGGATTTAATAGACCGAAATTGTCAGAGTTGGTTGTAAAAATTGATAAATTAAAAACACAGTTAACCTGATTACTTTATTTTGACAGGCGACCACTTGTTAGGGGTATAAATAGTAAAGTAAACTTTCAGGGAGTGGTCCATTCGGTTGGAGCCGGGCCCTTCCAGGATTTTATACGTCTTCGATTTCAGGGCAGCACCAAACTTTATGTCTCCCCTAGTCCAAGGGCGGGTTGAAGGGGCCAAATGGGAGGGACGTTTTACGTCCGGCTTTTTCCCTGTCATGAACCCGTTAAAATAACTACTTCTCGTTTCGCGTGTCTCTCCCCGGCCTAATTCTACGAGTGGCCATTCCAGGGCCGACGGTCCCAACGACCTTCCAGTCGGGTCGTCGAACGCATTCAGTTGATTTCAAGCCCCAATCGGCACTTAAGCCTTACTCATATACCATGTTAGGTGGCCGTAATTTCTTTATTTACGCGCCCTTTATGATTATAGCAACCAAATATTGGCAATTCACATTCACAGTAAATTTATAAAACAGAAATTGTAAAATCGAAAAAAATATGAATAACAGTTTTGCTACTTTTTTGGAAAGAATCATTTGGTGATATTTCCCGGGAATAAGCCAATAACTTCAGCCAACAATAGCCTATTATATTACAGAATTCGGCTAGGTTATTTGTTATGTGTCCAATTTACCTTATAATACCTAATAAATTTATAACCTCTTTCTGTAATTAAGGTACACCATCAGATAAGATAACACAGACAAAGCGGTATTCTTCTTCGGTAATAATCTTAAATATAAAGCATGTCGAAAATTTGTATATAAAACTTCACCGACGTACCTAAATTCCAAACAATTGATTAATACAATGGAGAACCCAAAGGGGGAAAATAATAAATCTCTTGTCCACTGGAAATTCATGGCTATTTCAATTGCACCATATAAGCTCAAAAAATAAAGTAAAAACCTCCTTTTAATCCCGCTCAAAGTTACTTTACACAAAAAGAAGTAAAGCTGAACTAACATTCCTCTGATATTACACACCAACTGACACCGCACAGATCCCCAAAATTAAAACAAGAAGAAGAACACTTTGGACAAAACCGAAAGTGATGAGAAAGTTTTTCATTCGGGCGGTTATCGTCTGGCAAATACCGCCCGGCTCAAAAGTGCGATGACCGCCCCATTAAAAGTCACAATGGTGGTTAACCACAGTACAGAAATTCTAAACTGCTTTCTTCATTAGCGCTAACACTCCAGTAAGTAATTACCGTTATGAATGCGAACGGACGGGACGTTATACAAGACGGCCTTCTTGTCCAAAACGAAAATCTTCTTTCGCTTCGATTACTCCTTCATTTATTATATGAGTTCAAGGAAGAAGGTTGTAACTGTGCCTGTAATTTTTTTCAGCTTGTAACATTAAACCCCATACTTCAAGTCCTTGACATATATAGAGCGTGACGAAATGGCAAAGGGTTGAGGAAGAGAAGTCACGGACTTACTGGACATTAACATTTAAGCTTGATTAAAACACGAATGTATGCGCTACCTCGGGTAATGTGGTTTTGAAAGTACGAATTTTACTTTCAGATGGATCCAAAATAATGCTGCTATGCAATACATTGAGAATTGTGAAAAAATAAACACAGTGCAAGGATTAGATACAAGGGAGGTTATCGTTAAGGAAAATGTTCGAAAATGTGCGAAAACTCGGAAAATGTTTTCTAATCTCTCTTGGTAAGTTCTTATGAACTGCCCACGGTAGGAACAAGCTCACGAGATCCAAGGAGGTATACACAGAATCAGACTGGTGAAAACACATCAGAAAAAGAAATATATTGTAAATTTCCCTGAGTTAATAACGTTATTTTATGATGTTATTAATATTCTAACGCCAAAATGTTAATTAAATGTACAATATATACATTTGCTCTGTTTATATTAATATCTTGTGTTCAACTGCTGCTACAATGATAGTTAAGGACTATCGGAAAATTATCGTAATTAATTAACAACTCCCACCCGTTAATTAGGTAATGAGTACGTAATAGATGGTGCACGACTTCCGACCTTAAAGCATACACTTCTCTTAGTAAAACTAATTGCTCGCTGAGATGGCCTAAATGAGTGAAAAGAATTGTTCGATAATATTCTTCCCCTAGGCTATATTAATAATAGAACATAAATCTAAGTTTGCATTGCAATTAACGAAAACCACACCGATTTTTAACTGCGGGCACTAATTTGTCTTAAACTGTTGAAAAAACAAGCAGCAACAGGCTAAGTCCCGGAGAGAAAATACTGATTTAAATTCAACCAGGCTTCGCAGTAATTCTATTTACCTGCACCAAATAGCTTTCGAATTCAAAAAGGTAAATAATTCGATAAACAGAATCTCATTAAAATAAAAAGGGGAGAGGGAGTCCAACTCACACAATAAACAAAATAAGTAATGTACAATAAGCAGCACATAGCATAGAGCACAGCCAATTACAGTACGGCTTCCAGATAAAATTTCCCTCAGTTTATATGTTAGGATTATCAAATCCGTGACAAATAAAAAAAGTGACATAAAAAAACTGGTTATTTCTTCACGGGACGTAAACTCACCGATTATTCGAATGATTACCACTAGGACAAAATTTGCCTTCAAAATATGAAGTGCAAAACTGAATTCAGATCAAATGGAGCAATAAGTAAATAGAAAGTTCGTTTTTAAGGGAAATCCGATTGAGTCATGGATCCATTTCCTTCTTCAATAGAACATTACTCGAAAAGGCATCAATCATAGCGTCACTGAATATTTTATATGCCAATATTTAGTAACTAAACTGTGTTGTAAAAAGAGAAGGAGCGATTATTATCGAATAGTGTTTAAAAGTTACACACTTTCAGAACGCGTAAGCTTAAAATGATTAAAGTCAGAGAAGAGGTAAGGTACTGTACCATTTTGTCTTAAACAAGGATTTCCACGGTTATGTTTTATTTCTTAATAACTTATTCCAGAGATCTTGAGGAGGATATAAATGTTGGACAGCTTCCGGAAAAAGCGGGGAGCGTTCCGTTCCCTTTCTAATCAAGAAATTACCCTCCCCCATTCTACCTCACGAACGAAATTGCATTGGGCCAGATAAACTTGTTACGGGCTATTACACCGGCGTTACGAAACTTTTCTTCATCAATTTCACTCCGGAGATTCATCCTGAGTTTCCGCAAATCCGGTATCGATGATTTTATCCTTGAGTAATAGTTATAAACCCTACTATTACCCTAAGACAACGTTGGGAACAACTATTATCGAAATTATTGGTGAACGAAAATAGGATAAACTGTTACCCCATAGTAAACTACTGCATGAGATAATATAAACTGTAATTTCAATACGGTGCGTTGAATTACTTAACATACCCGATTCCGTAGTAAAACCTATGCTGCGTGTAACATTTATTTTATCGTGCAAACATTTTATAAACTAAAATATTATCCAAGATATGGGTCAACTTTACATATACGAAAATCAGAGTCGGCAATTTCGAATTTAAAAGCTAACTCTGGCCGCAATATAATACGAGTAAAAAAAACCATTCTGAAAAATGTACACCTATTTATTACTGCCATTATTATAAGTCCAGGATCAAAGTGGGGGTATCGCGAGATTGCCGAAAAGATAGAACCGATCGCGGCAAAATGGTGCAACATAATTTCAGCCATTTACGCGAGCGATGAATATTCATCAAACCCGGGAGTGGCAACAAATCGAGGCGTCGGGTTTAAAATCAATGAGGGGGGGAGGGGGGGGGTAAAAAAGTTATGGCACCGAATTTAACTCTAGCAATATTACGTAGTTTGGGGTTAGGGTTGGTGGAAGGCTGCATAATACGAGGGGGGGACGACCGCCGCATGTTTGCTGATAGTTCGCGTGCCGGCCGAATAATATCGCCCTTCCCACCCTCCCCATTCGGCCCAACCCCCCGCGCCACCGCCCAATCGAATTTTCTATGCAAACACGATAATAACGGTACTTTTCGACGGTTGCCGATAGCGATAAAACCTAGGAGGAATTCAGCGAACACAACATAATTCTATCACGACGGGGAGGGAGCGAATCCGGGGCACGCGTTAAGAAACGTCCATCGGTAGGATTTTCGCGGACAAACGCACTTTTCCTACCGTCAATACCCTATTTTTAGATCCCTCCTCTGCATTCTCATTCGAGACGGCGTATTTCCTTTCTCAGCCCTCGCCTATATCATTTTCATTTGGACGAGAATACATATAATAAATAGGTGTAAAAAATTTTTTTATACAGAGATAACCTGCACGGTAACCAATAAATGTAGGAAAATCCGAGAGCACGTATTCTATACCGTTTATTATTCTTTTAATAAAAATAACTAATTCCATTGGTAACGACGATTCATAATTTCAAACGACGTTATTTATGGAAGCTAATAAACATCGCTAAAATTAAGAGATAAAAGATTATCTATATATTTCTTCTACATTAGATCTTTCCTTCAATCATAATTGCAATATGGTTATCGCCTATCTGCGAAGGACTAAGAATTGATTCACAGCATTCACTAAGGTAATAAATTTACTATTTATTTAATTCTTACGCCTAGGCTTTAGACGGACACTGGTGGTCACATTTAAGTCGTTTGTCAACTGATAACAGACTGATGTCAAATGTACAAATTTGACAGAGAAAGTGTATATTTCGTGTATTTAAGCTCCTCATCCAACCAGGCGCCCCAATCTTCAGAAACTCCATACAATCAACGACATGTATTCAGCTGGACCGAGAAGGGCGACAGCCGAATTCGCCGCTCGTTTTCCGGCCTCTCTAATTCAACTTGGGTCCCGGTCAAATTACACACTGTCCAATCCAGACAGCGAATCGTGAAACATCAAAGTGGACGTAATCTGCCCCCCCAAGAGGAAATAGGTCACCGAAAGTGGGGAGGAAGGCCGGTTTGAGTACCTCGGCGAAAATGATGGAGGGTTATATAAAATTATCTTATTTTAGACACTCCTAGCCTCCGTTGCCTCGGAGGTTTAGAAAACCACACAGTTCGGCTCATTATTGACGAGAAATCATTGCTATTATTTGTATTGCAGTTCCAAGAACGGTTTCAGAACCAAGATCCGATAGGCATGAAACATTACTTGACCATTTACAGTTGGCACGATACTTTTGATTGAGTTCGCAAGTCAACAGTTATAACTTCTATTCCACGTAGAATTTGCTCGTTTTCGGGCAAGGAAAGTTGGAGTAACAAATTTTCCCGATGCTGTTTACTGATAATAGAATAAACAGAATAACTTTGAGAGTAATCAAACTTAATTTAGATAATTACCATACTGTAGTGTGGAACATAAACTGGACATAGCAGAATATTAGTAATTTCCTATTTTGTCAATACATTATTCTACATTTCTCCGGACGAATTTTGTCTGATTGTATTTTCTTTGTTTTCGTATTATTTTTGTGTGTTATTCATGGAATCTTTCCTTGTTAATGACCCTATTGTGTTAGAAATAAAAGTGCGGAAATTGTCTTACATTTCAGGTATTATACTAATCACGAAAAACAATGTTCAGTATAGTTTCACAGATTACAATCACCGTCTGGCATTTTGTCCCGGAACGATCACTGAACACATTAAATGCACGTACACCGCATGCTTTTCACCCCTTGCATGCATCATTCTAATGGCTTCACAGTTAATAAACGCGCCTAGTGCAACTCAACTAACAATTACCATTTTTGTCCTCCTCTATTTCTCTCTACTTCTATTATGTTAAATCTTTTCCCATGATAGATACTATAATTAACATACACCTCCTATAAAATAACAACTCATTCACTACTTAAACAAAGGAGATTATAGAGGACAAACCCATTAGAGCTATGGCTCTGCCGAACATTTAGAAAACAACTGGAAAAAGACATTTACTTAGTATCCAATAAAGGTTATATTACCTTATACTTTGAGAGTATCTCAAGGGCATTATTAAATTCAACCATTCTTCTATAAATTTCAACCGAATGTTAACCATTCAGTAGTTGAACATAGCATCCTACGCAGAAGAAGAGCCGGACGTTCACATCTTCGTCGTAATATGTGTGCAATACGATTTTGATAGGTCAACGTATTGCAACTAAATCAAGGTAACGGCCGAACCGGTAAGGTCAGCATTAACCCCGGGGGTCCCGGGGGGAAGTGATGACGTCAGCCTTGCTAATAGACCCCTCCATAAACTCCCTATGCTATAAGGTCAGGGGGATGTTAACCGCGGTTAAATTTTAAGGGTGAACGTTTTCAATTGGATCGATTGCGAATGGGGATGAGTCCCACTAAAGGGGGTGAGGGTGATCGATGATAGACTGCATTCTTGAGCAATGCGTCTAACAGCCTAAAGCAAGAAGTAACCGTTTCGATGTTATCAACAAAATTGGCCTAAATAATCACCTCAAGGCGTAAATGCAAAACCACATCCTTTCCATATTACACCCTGGTCCCAAACTCGAAATATTAAACATATTTCTATCTGACATATTCCTACTTGCTTCTTATGGACAGATTATATGAGCACTTTGGGTATTTGTGTATATTCCTGGCGTCTCCAACAAATTACCTTAAGTTAATTACGAATCTTAAATTAATCAGATGATTCTAAATATAGCGTATACAATATATTCGATAGATCTGAAATTGATAATCTCTCAAATTGGAATCTGAAAAATCGTACAGGTTCACCATTCTGACTCCGAGTTGGTTTATAATGAGTAAAAAAGAAATCGAAACATTTTTATGAAAGCATTCTTGGTAACAGAATTTGAACAGATTAACTTTTAACAAAAGCTCCTATACTGCTTCGCGAATTCAAAATGGGGAAAAAATTGGTCTGAGATAAGCTTCAGCATCCGACTAAATTTCGGTAAGATTTCTCCCAGATCCATACACTAAACCAATAAATTGTAAACATAAAACTTCCTGCAACTCAGGAATGTTTTGCAAAGCTGCAGGATAACAAGTTAGATTGGAAGGAAAGCCCGCAAAGCCTGAGATTGCGACTGGAGACAACCGTCCGAGATATAAGGAAAGCTTGTTTTCTTTTTAAACTATCACTGTATTTAGCCGGGGTAAAAAAATTGATTAAACCGTTAAACATGGCTTACTGAAACAATTGGAAAATAATACCATGCATATGATAACGAAAAATGCTATTATTAGAAACAGTACAGTCTTTTTAATTAACGAAAGGGTTTAATTTGATTTTTTTGAATACATGGACTATATAATTTTGGAGCCTTTTAATAACTTTTCTGTAGAGCCTGGAGAAGTATTTGTCTATTTTCGGAGTAATATTTATAAAAAGAAGAATATTGATACAAGTGTTGCAAGTACGCACAATGTCTTCATTAAGCAACACGCTTAAAAACCAGCATAATTAATTTAAGTGGAACGAATTATAATAATTACGCATCGTATTAATACCGTAGCAATTGTGAAAGGGTAGGAAGGAGGAATTAAATTAAAGAAGCCCAAGAACAAGGACACCCACCGAAAACAATGGGGAAAGACTCAATCTGATGCGGTCATCTTGACCAGAAAGAAATTTCAATAGGGGAGAGAAGAGAACTGGAGGTATGTATGGCCAAAAGAGAAATCATCAAGGTGAGAGCCTCTGAAGGTTATTAGCCTGAAGTACTTAAGCAAAAACAACTATTGCAGACGTCCTGACGACACGAAGTCACAAAACACACGACTTAAAAGTTAATAAAACTTATATATAATCCTTATAAGTCAGTTTATTACACAGGAAGAATGTCCGGGCATTCTCCTGGAACAACGCACGTGTACAGAGACCACTGTAGTTAAGCAATAAGAACCTCATTTAAATATTTGATGTAATTAAATACAAATAGAAATTACAGGCACTGCATACCTCCCACGTTTCACGATCATTAACTATTGCCCAATAGAATTTCTGCGCCGTGCGACTGGTTATGGGCCTATTGAACCGCAGCGTATTTCCCGACGTTTCCGCAAATATAAACGGCCGTGGTTGAGGGAGCACGGTAACTACAGGCAGCCGGCTTGGAATAGTTTCCGTCGGGCATTCAATTCAATATTTTCAATATGAATGTTTCCTATGTTTTGAAAATAAGCCGAAATATCTTCATTCCTTCGCACATTGATAGGTTCGACTGGTGAGTTTCAAATATTTTTTCATGAAGAACAAGTATTAACTCCTCGGACTTCTAAACAGCATAGACTCATTCCTACTAAACATTCAACCCATAGACAACTGAAGAAGCTATAAATATTTACATCATACATTATTGTATAAAAACGTTTATAAACATAAATGTGCAACTCAGGTTCACACTATATTTGATTTATGATTCATATATGAAAAATAAAAGACAAATTGAGAAAGATTTAGAAAGGAGCTTTTGAAGTATTAACTTTTCAAGTTGCTTTTTAAATTTCTTGATAGTGTTATAATGAGAGTTATGAGAACGCCCTGCAAATTTATGTTTTTAACAAAACCGGAGTGCCATTGTGATTATCAGAACATTTCGTTTCCTAGTGTTTGTAAGATGATTATTTTCTCCGATCCTCCAGAATAAGTTATAAATGTCCTATTATCGTTACATAAATAGTATATCATAACGTCTAACAAGCACCCTTTAGGTATAATCAAACAAGCCGTCAAGGCATTTTAACTCACCTACTTTTCGATCCGGGGGAGTTTCCACGTCAGTTTTGAAAAACATGCGGAGCCGGCCGATTTTCACGCTAATTCAGCGAGTTGAGCCGAAAGTTTTCTTTTGTCAAGAACCCAACTTCGAAGGCCTCCGCCTGGCCAAAGTGATAAGTTACTGCGGGTGAAGTGTCCAACAATCCTCCCCCTCCCCACCACCCTCTCGTCCAAGAATTCTTCGTTAAAAACATTTTGGCCGACGCCCAGAAGCGTGCTTCCCAAACCGCCTGGATAATATATATTTCATAAGGGCCTTAGGGAGAGCCCGACGGAAACGTGTCTCGAGTGTTACAAAATAGGACCACTTAATGTCGGAGTCCCCTCCCCCACTCCAAGGTGATTGCCTTCACTATTATGTCCGGGTAAATAATAAATAACGGTTAGGGTACAAATAACTTTACAGACTTGTTTTCACCCCTCTCCCGAAAATGGAAACAAGCTATGACGGCCCTTAAAACCCGCACCTAAAAGATAGTTCTACAGACATCTCCGGAGTACGTACAAATCGTGGAATCTTATAGAACACGGGCATGTAGCTCAAGTTTACTCAATACTGAGTTCAAACTGCACAGTTATTCCATGTATGCAACTGCCATACTGAAACAAGTAACGTCGTCTGCGGGAGGAGAGCGAGAATTATTGCGCAGTTCAAGTTTCAACTCTTTTGATTAGTCAGTTAGTGGCGACCGCCTTTTTGCGTCAAGGTTTCTTCTGACTATTATCCGTCAGCCCACTTTAAGATTATAACAATGTAAGCACCTCGTGTCCAAAATGTTAGAATAAAGTTAATTTTTATATCAAGCTAACGAGCAATTCTATTTCAATCGGTATAAAATTACAGAGAACCCTTCTGGTAGAGAGCCCGCTACCGTATCTTCCGTACTCGAACAAAAACTGTGTTACATAAGTTGAAGCCTTCCAAAATCTACCACCACAATCTCTAGATTTTAAAAAAGTGGTGCATTGCAGTAGTCATTTACGGGGGAATCATGAGCTACCGACCTGTAGGGAAGGATATTTACAGTCGAAGAACGAACGCCCTGCCGGAGGCATTACACAATGGCACGGTCGCTGAACGCATAGGAAGTCGGTAACCGCACCGGTCAGCGGGATGTTCCAGTGGCGCAAATCAAATGAAAATAACTAAACCGTCGCGAGGTGAAAGGCAACCAGTTACATAAAAGCCCGGACTTGTAAGCTATCGATGTCCTGGCATTAACAAATAAATAACGCGCACCAGGGCCATAAAACTCGACCATGCCGCCCAATTCATTATTTTGGCTTCAGTCAAGAACAAAATAAATCAGCCAATATAAAATAATAATATACGTCTACTAACAACGTTTTCAGAAATATCTCCGTGCGTCATTGAGGACTTAATCTCAGAAGTAGGTTAATTAAAACGGTCTAATCGAAATCATAAACTAAATTTCGTGTAACAACGTATATTCACCGATGTTTCTGTACAAGGCCGACAGTTCATCGAAATTAGACTGCCATACAAAGTTCTGATTAAACTCTCTAAGGCAGAGGCCAGATATGATTAAGGATTTAATCAGAGTTTAAATTTCTTCATTAAACAGAGATTAAATGCAGGAATTCCTTAGTAACATCTGCTCCGGTTGGAATCATCGCAGAAAAATGCCGGCCGGCACACCCATCAACTCGGAATGAAAATCGCGTGGAATCGACAAGAAATGTTTGTAAAATGAAAACTATTGTGGAGTATAAATTCACCTATGTTTTAACAGTACAAATAAATTTGTATCAATAAGAAGTATTTATTTTTATCCACCGTACTGGGCTAGAAATGATATAAATTTCGCCATTCCGAAATACGAACGGAAGTTGCGGTGCATTGTTGCGTCAGAGAAACACGCGAAAGGACCCTACCTAGGCAACCCAACTTCCTGACCGGCGTTATTATGACGCCGATTAATTAACCATCGACTAACGAACATGCTCTAGCAATATTAAAAGGTCCACCAATTTCCGCAACATTAACCAGTCCTGGGTTCTTTCTTCAAATTGCGTTAATACAAATTTGTCTCGATCACGAGAACTTCGCAATTTGTTGCAAAATAAAACGTACTCGTACGGTGTTCGAGGCCGTAACATTCCGTGATGTCTTCCTGAATTTAGTTAATTATAAATTTGAGCAGATTAATTTGAACTTACTGAAATTAATGCGACCGTGAAAAAAGTGAAATTAACTTTTATTGATTATTTCATATTATTAACATTATTATTTCATAAATTGTACTTATTCAACCATATTGCACTTATTCAATACTTCAATATTGAACCAGAGAAAATATGACACCAGATTCAACAACGTACCTTACGTGTAAACATTACATTCTGGATGATTCTATTGTGAATTTATTCTCATACAAAGCATTGGTACAGTTCTTAAAATCTACAAACTGTCGAGTTCGACAGCAACCGATCCATCAATGAGAAATTGTGGGAAATGAGGCCGCTCCTGAGTTCCGGAACGATCATTTACCACAATACTCTCATGGAGCAACTGGCGGAGGAACGATTCTGATGCAAATGTTATCAACATAATTTATCCTTTGAAATGGAAAAGCCCCCCCTCCCATCAATAATGTGCAATTAATTTCCATTCAATTAAGAGACCTCCCAGCGGAAACCGAAATTTGATGAGCGAACGTTCATATTTCCACACTAGAAACTCTTCAATTCCGCCGGTGCATATTAATTGACACCAGGAGAGCACTCCCGCAAATGTCAACGTTCCACTTATCGAAATTCATTAAAATAATGAGTCACGTACTGGTGACGCAAAGAATAAATAATAACGGTCGGAATAAATTACAAAATTCGGAACTCGAAAAGCTGGCTCTACGGTGGGGATCAATTAAAATTAATTGCTCACGCGGACCTGTGTTTCCAATGCCTTCCGTTGACACGGAACGAACTGTCAAAGTGAACTTTTAATTACGATAACGCGTTCCTACCTTTCCCTTGACTCTTATTGGAGGCTAAATGTTACCGGCATTATCGAACGATTCATGCTCACAATGCGAACGAGTGTCAGAATCCGCACACTTGGGTCATTTCTCCGCCCTGGTTAGTAATATAATACAACTGTACAACTGTTTAACCCTCCCAATTTGACGAAACATGATAAAGAACGGACCCCTCAATTCCATAGAAAATTATATGGGTGTTTCGTGCCGTGAAATATATACTCCAACCCGCAGCAACAAGGTACAACAAATAGTCTGCAGAAAAAAAGGCAAGAAATGGGTCGATTCGAAAGTGAGTAATGTGGGTGGAAGTCAACGTTCTCAGCGTCGGGAAGGCGTCCTCGTCCCTTTTCAGATCCGACAATTGGCTTTGGAAAAAAAATACCCGAGAGTGAAATTAAAGTCGTGGAATCCCTTGCGCAATTGCCGCAAGAGGAATGTGACACTCTTTAACTGTGTCACAGCTTGTCCCCCCCAACCTATCCCTTAGCTATCACTCATTCCGTCTCCGCCGACTGTAAACTCTCCTTCTGTCTCCTCCTCTCCCCTTTACTTCCCCCCTCTCTATCGGTCAAATGACGCGACGCTCATCCGATCTAAAATGATGCAACCGCGGTGGACGCTAAATTGAGGCCCGCCAAACACCCGGTCTGGGACACCCCCCCGATTCGGTTGGGGCAAATGCCCACTCTCCAATTCAGCCAGGTGGGAGACGAATTCAATCAGGCTTAAAATGTTTAATTGTCGTTTAAAGTAGATTGCGGGGAGGACCTCGACGTTTCGGGACATATCACAACGAATCGGTCCTCCCTTGCTTGGTGTGTCTATTTCTGACGGAGAGCACTGTCTACCAGTTTTACTGCATTTACGTGTTAGGCAAATAAATATAATTTTCACTGATACTTTCATATTTGAATCGAATCAATGATAAAGAGCCATCGAAAGTGTTTCGCGCGAGTGTACACCGCAATCGGCGGAAGGTGCCAAATCGGACCACGCCGTATTTATAACGGGCACCGAATACAACCGAATCACGTTCAGACTCAAAACCCGGATCCGAATTCGAATCGTCATCCTAACGATCGATTGTCGCCCTGACGCAGTGCGCCTTCCAGTTAGGAACGCGGATGGGTCATCTTTTTCTCTTTAACTCACGAACACCGTTTTTTTAACTCAGCGATCGTGACGGACGGCGTTCGAAGCTGGAGAATAGCTAAGCTCTCAGCGGCTTCGCCCTTTTCCCCGTCCCAAGTCGCCAGGCAATGACGTACGGTCACTGTAGTCACGCCTTCCTCTCGTTGACCCCTAAGATTTCTCCGAAGCCGCGGGGAATTTTTGTCGAGAAAGAATCGCCGATTTCACGCAACGGAAAGTACAGTACAACATGCGTATATGCTGTGAATCTAACGCGAACGATAATATCCTCGATGCACCATAGCAAAAGTGTGCTTGTTGGCATTTACTTTTACATCTAGTTCATTCACAATAATGTTTTATGTTTTCCGTATATGCGATTATAATGACCTTTATCAGTTGCATATTGATGGTACGTATATTTTGTATCACTTTTAATAGTGGACGAAAATTAACCAGCATGAACGTATCGGCCAACCCAAAACACAAGTACCGTAAGGTTCTTGAAAAGGTCAACCTGGTCAATGAAATAACGATTCATCTTAATTTATTTTCATGCACATATTTGAAACAGATAGTTTGAATGCATTTTCATTATTGATTGATCAGAGACAATATACTTGCAGCCTTTATCATATTGTTGTGACAGAATGTGACAGAATAAAATTGAGATGGAAGGGAAGAAGATTTGATAAAGCGAAAAAGCGCCGCCATGACTCAAGACGATGAGACACGATGACATGTTTCTGTGTAACGCCGTAACAAGTGGAATGTAAGCAAGGAGGGTATTTTGAAGGATGCAAAAAGTGATTTGCTGCAAATTTTATAATAAAGTGCGGAGAATTCTCTTATGAACGTCATAAAGCGAATGGGCCATAGCAGTTATTCGCTGAAAGAGGAACGAATAAAAATGCTGCAATTGTATGATAAAATAAGAGTTCAGTCTTGTAATATCAAATACAGAAGAAGAAATATAAAATTCAGTATAAACTATAAGTACATACTTCATTCCTAAGATTTAGGCCATCAATCAAAAACTCCACTGGGTGATTTTAAATAACATTTATCCGTTTTCAGACACCGCCTTTGGGATGAACCTCACTATCATTGCTTGTTTCCATTCTACGTTCAACAACCTGCCCTACTCATTGTCATGAACCGCAGGGAAAACAGTAATTCCATTATGAAGAGCCCTCCAGATTACTTCATTGAGTCGGAATTCTTTTTTAATGTTTAAATAAAATTCACATTTTTCTTTTAAATAAAAATTATCTTCCTTACTAGTACACGCGATAAACCAACATGTAAATGAAACATAAATATAGGACATGTGATATTTAGGTATTCCGGTGACCCATTTATATTTGACTAGCGGTTAATTTGAATATAATTGTATCGTTTTCGCATTGACATGGATCCACGACACCGATTTCTAGGCCTAGAAGATTGCTTCTTATCGCTTGAAAAAATGATAAAAAGCAATTTCGAAAGAAAATAATTGCGCAAGGGACTAAACGAGATATCGTTGACAACTGGCGATATCACTGTATAACATTCCTTATTGGTAGTATTTTATCTGCGTATGTATACTAAAAGACATTTGGTTGACTACTAGTACCGAAGTAAATGCATTACATAGATATACCGAACATAACTTTCTAATGTTAAAACCCATCATCTGACAGTATATGCCCTTCATTTTCTAATCGAAAGGTAGAGAACGGTAAAAAACATTATTTGAATATTGAGCGAAAGTGACCAAATATACAATTAGAAAATCACTCTTTTTTATACAAACCAAATGTATATTTTGGTATAAAACTTTAAGATTATCAGAGCGAAAGCCTTTGAAAGCGAAAAGTTTTTTTATGGTAACATCTGGTCTTTTATTACATTCGTATTCAACAACGTTATGAGCTTGTATGATTTATGATTTAATTTTTTATTGTACATTTATCGTAGAAAAAATTGTTGGCAAACAATTTCTTAAATTCATTCCTCGGAATATCGGTCAAATCTGATTAGGAATTCTCCGGTAACAAGAGTAGAAAAAAAAGAGAACGTAAGCTAAGAGAGCCAGACGAATGAACACGAATACACTTACTAAGTACCGAATCGCCGCCGTCAAAGAATATCGTCAGGAAAGGGGTTTATCAAGTAAATACGTCATGATCTCCACGTAATTTATTTCTTCACTCTCCAAGTCACGCTAATGAATTCCCCCGATTACAGAAAGAATGACTTGGGACACAATCGGGGATAATTAAAATAAAAACGAAATAAACAAACAGGAAATCGTGACACTGACCAACGTGCAACTCACCGGCTGTGTTTTGAAATTCTAAAACCGGAAAGGGATACAAATTTGTCTTCCCCGCAGTGATTGCAAATAATAATTATTGCATATAATATCGATTACCAACCGATGATTTCGAATTTGTAGTACGAAGATAATTCTCAGTTATATTATGCGTTAATGGTATAGTACTACTATGGATATTATTTGATAACTTTCAGAACAACAAAATATTTAGAAATAACTCCAAGTATTCAAATTTTATTTTTTCACTATGTTCACTTTTTTATCCGCTATTACTACTGATTTATGTGTTTATGGGGGAGGCCTCGATGGTTTGGAGCGACTCGGTTTTAGCCAGGTTGAAATTATAACTTGAAAAGCCTGGGTGGAATGGTCCGTAATTGTTCCTATCATGATAAAGGATCCAGCATTTGACTGCAATATTTACTGGGCTAGGCCTCAATCAGATCCCGCAGCTCCGATTAGTTTTCAGAGCAAATCCAACTACGTGATCGGGCAGATCGCCCCGCCAGTAGTGGAACTTTTGCAATAACTCGATGTCGAAAATCCCCTGGGGGAAGAGGTTTAGCGGTTTTTTCGTTATACAACGCTAAGATAGTGCCGCGCGTACGTGCACAACCTTGGGAGTCCTCTTACTTTCTTCAGACTCATAGTGTTCAAGTTCTTTTATTAAATCTAGCAGTAAAGAGTAGACCAGAAATGCCGACATTTAATACCACGTAGAAACAAAAACTTAAAATTTATAAGTAAATCCATCTGCAAATTCGAATGGACATCTCCCGACGAATGGATTCCCTAATAAATGAAGTGTAGAAATAATTCTACCGATCTCAGAAATAAAAAGAGTGGTTCGCATGTACTACGAGAAGAAGGATCCTAAACAGGTTCAGTGAAGGACTACTAAACGTGACAATGAAGGTGTGCTATATAAAAAGTTATAGGTCTAGTGAAAGGATACTGTTCCACCCAAGTGTCTCATGCGAAATAAAGCAGTGTTATTATGTAACTAATTTTATTGCAGTAACCTAAACTATTACGCTATTTGAGTGAGAGGAGTGAATATGAAATTGTCCTCCAGACTTTTGTTTTTTCCCAATTATTAAACATGATATATAAATTATCTGTTCCAGGATTCGTGTATAGGTGTATACAAATGACGGCATATATTTTTTGCCCTTTCTCATTATATAAAATATAAATATAATTCAATATCGCGGATTTAATATGACAAACTGAGATGGGGGAGCACTGGCTAGCAAAAGAACAGGGTCGAGATCCTGTTTAGGGCGAAATTCGCATTATGTGCAAATTTGAAATTGTGACCCCGGCACAGCGGGTCACTCCTAGAAGTTGCAGACCGCGCGCCCATTGGTCCCAGAGAGAAACTTAAACTGAGTCTAATCAAAAGTAAATTGTCCCTTATTACTCATCGCTTTGTTTCGTTAACTCCCTAAAACGGCGTGACTCAGCGTATCAAATTGACTACGCACGAAAATAAAAGACAGTTGTCTCGGCTTGAGACAATGCTCAGGCCTAACCGCCATTGTCGTCGCTTGGGAACAAATAAACAATCGCTTCTGCATAATTATTTCGGCCTACCGATCGATAATTAATATTTAAACGATAATTAGTACATCGAAGACAGCAGTTACTTTTGGCAGGAAAATAGCGACCGGCGGACATTGAGAAATTTCCCTGCTCTCGGAAGCTTTTCCTTGTGAAAACCTTTCGAGTGGAAATTCACTTTAACCTGGGAGTGGCTTGGGGAACACTCTTCTACACCACTAGGGGGGCACTTTCCCCACACTGCGACCGCCTTCCATATCAATCGACATCCAATTCAACCGCCATTAATAATTTACGCATTTCAAAGGCAAAATCAAGAAGCGCTCACAAAATAACTTTAGTTCGGTTCAGTAACTATGAAACTGAATAATTCACAAGGTTAGGATTGGTCCTCTAAACCAAATACATAATAAGACCAGAAGTTATCAGGAGCGCGGTATTTAACTCCGCCGAACGCCCTTGAACGAAAAACAGTGTAATTACTACAAACGCTAAGACGCTCCATTTTATTCTAATTCCTCGGCCTGCGGAATAATTCTATACGAAATTATTCTATGCTGAATAATTTCTAATAAGAAAGAACTGCGGAGTGAGCGAAAATCTAGTTGCCGGCTTACAACAGATGTACCGAAGAGCCATAGTACTTCCTACTCTTGGTGGTCCCTCAATTAAAGCACTCAAGACTAAAGAGGCGAGGTCTTTTTTTTCAGCGCGCGGTTCGAGTAGGCGGCTAGGCGGAACCATCTGTCCCGCTGGGACCTCGCAGATGCCCTCACTGACACAATACCTCGTGTCGTATAATCTCCATTTGGACATAAAGGAAGGGTTTACGCTCAAATAATAATACCGCTCCAACCACGATTTGCCACATATATGGTACTAACATCAACGCAATTAGCTTCACCTAATTCATCCATTAGGTATTTCTGTGACCATTACGTACATCAGCTTTAACCTACAAGCATGTACGGGGACTTTGTTATATACCGATTGCGTACCCATGGAGAAGGCCACTGACTACAGCCAAATTGTATTTATAATTATATTCGTTCATCTACCGTAGTACGGCGTTTAACCACAAACCAGGATCTAAACAGCAACCTATAATAACTGAGACGTCCTTGCTCATTCTTCATTATTATAATTATATAATGATTCATAATAACCTCCGCTAAGGTTGTTGGTTATTTAAATAAAGGTAGTTTCTTATTATCGTGCATTTGATTTTCAGCCTTAGCCATAAACCGAACAGGTTACAGGAGACGGAAAACTGCGAGGACGATAATAATCCGCACTCTCTCGGACCCCTCCTATAACCGTTTGAAACTGAAACTGAAAGTCATTTCCTCCAAGCTAATTCAACAGACTTGCAACGTCGGTTATTTCCTTAGACAGAAACGGTCCAGTATAATAAGTCCCGGAAACGTACCTGAAAATGAGTATTTTGAAGACGGCCGGTTTTAGAATGCGCTTATCGTTCGAGTATAACAGACCTCATCCAGGGCCAATATTTCAGGGCGGGCTTCCGGAACAGCTGGCAGTTTATGATTTAATACTGAACGGTGGGAAGGAGGGGGGGACACACTTGACGGCATGTCACGTCGCCCTCAACAAAGGGCGGGGGGAGGTCAGTTCCCAATCGGACTTGGAGATTTATGGGGGGGCCACTCAGCGGCACACGGCACCTGGACAACTCTCCACCCTCAGACTTGAAATTTAAACCCCGGGACGGACAAATAGGAGGTCATCGCTCAGAGCCTCCCGGTAATTCATTCCCCCCCCGCGCCCTTAATACTACTGGCCCTCTTTTCTTTGCAATCTTCGATCCGGCAATTTTTCAACGAATAATAATAGTCCAGTCGCGTAGTAATATAGTTTCAAAACACCTCCGGGTAAATCTATTCCAGAATTGAAAACTATTGTGGGTGTAGTTCATTCAGATCCACTCTTCTCACCCCAGTGCTGTTGTGGTTCCATTCCCAGTGGGACGCTCATTTTTCAGAAAACGCGCATGAATAAAATATTCTAATAAATTATTTTAGTTGTCAAACCTCCCCAAATGAGGAGAAATACTGCTCAATATTAGGATTTAATTGAATAGTGTACAATTTACATGGTTATAATATTTTTCGCAAGCAACGCCGGGTGCTACAACTAATTTAATATATTCACCCCGAAGATATAATTCCCCTGACGACCGAAAGGATGGTCCTGAATAATAATACGAACCCAAGTTACAATTCCTTCAGTATAATATTAGATAAAAACATCCACAGTTTCCTGATTCCGATCACTGAACCTAGGCGTGCGGCGCTAGAACTTCGTTTGCATTTTAACTGGAATCGTGAGTTCCCCTAAAAGAATCTGCCAGTTTCCTTTGGAGAAACTTTCGACAGGCCATTCTTTCAGACCACCCAGCTTCTTATAAGTTAATATTAATCGGCGACTGACCATCAAATGCGCTCTTCTTTCTCCTCTCATTTGTACTGTACGAATGGAGTAAGTGACAGTGCAGCAAACAGGATGCCCGACATGTATCCCATGTGCCATAGTAATGAAGATGGGGAACCGGCGAAACTGGTCTAACAATAGACTAAACCAGCGAGAAGAGACAAAACACCCCGAAATCCGTGGTATTCATACCCCTCGCAGACCACAAAACAGGTATTCCAAACTCGTAAGCAGTAATCATATTGGCTCCATTCATGACATCTATACAACCGCGCTGATGCACAATCCCCCATTCAGATTGAATGATGTCTACATTCAAAATGGCGGATACTAGAGTACTATTAGAGCGCGATTATATCGCTAGTACGGATCGAGCCACGCCCGCTTTTATTCTCCCACGGGAACACGGCAAGCAGCAGGCCTGCGATGAACGGGTGCATTCTCTAGATTCACCCAGGGTAGCTGGTTCGACATTATTCCGTATAGAGCCATAATGATACTGTAATGAAGCAATAGGCGTCCACTGAGTGGAAAGGGTAGGAGAGAACCAGAACCAGTCGACATTTAGTCGTCGACTGACCCCTCCATCCATCCAACCGTAGAGAGTGCCTTCTAATAGAAATCGGTATTAAATTACCGGGTCAACTTTTCCCCAAAATTTTCAAGTGAGGAATTCCGGATATAATTCTCACACTATACTGATATGCAATACAGAAGTTGGGAATGTTTTCCTGCAATGTAATACAATGATCGTACTTATTATTATTAAAAATAATCTTACCATCAAGGCTACACTGGACTTAGAAGTGCAGGGAAGTTCTAATTATCAACACGTCGCTCATTATTCCCTACCTACTTTCGTTATATTCTAATATCTCACCAATCGTCCTATATTTAAACTTTATCGGAGTGCAGTTCTTTAGGGACGAACCACCGAACTGAATTCCAGTTCCTGAACACTTAGTCGTTTCCCGTCACCAATACATCCTAGCGACAAGTTAAGACACGTTTAAGCCAGCTCGTCTAATCAACCCGTCACTCGGTCTGAGCTGGCCACATTACCGTTGGCTGTGGCGCCATTGCACCACTCTGGAATTGCCAAGAAGTTAATCCCCGACGGCTCATCGAATTTTGAATAGAAATGTACGAAGCCTCCTCTACTGGCCGGACTTTATGCGCGTTTTTCTAACGAACGTATGGCCCTTCACGCGAGCGCGTAAAGTTGGGTAAAATTATTTCCAGAAGCGAATGACAAGCTTCGAGCTCGACTATAGCCCTGTACTGACAAGCATTAGGAAAACTCAAATCCCTGAACTATTTCAGTTATACTACTTCGATAAGTAATAAGTGAAACACTGCAACTGCTCTGTAAACAATCCCTAACCACTAATTCTCCATTATACTTCGAATAAAGGAATAACATCCCCAAAAGCTATTGTACAAATACTAGCTACCGAATCATGAATTTTTAATTTGCTTTATTTATATAGCGCAATGAGCCCCAAATGCTGCACCGAATCACATTATTAATCCTTGTTTTCAGGGCAGGAGCCCTTTTACACCGAGTAAAAAAACATCCCACACATATTTAGAAGTTCCCCGCGCCATAAATAAACTGTATACGTGTGGGCCATCTTATTGTCGTTCCCATCCATATTTATGACATTCAAAAGGCTGAGCCAAGAAAATATTCCTTTATCGGCCGCCACACTTCTTCAGCGAATACAAGAAGCCTGTACCAGCCGACAAACCGAAAAGTCCCTACTTTTATCCCGCTACGATTGTTTCTCGAAATCTTTCAAGACTTTAAACAAGTTGTTGCCGCATACGGCAGTCAAGTTCCGGTTGATTAAACTGCGAAAGGGATCCTAGACCAGAACCGGGAAGTCCTCGGACGAGGAAAGAGACACCGTCATTCCGTTAAATGGTAGCGTGGAGGGGAGTCCCGGTCCCGTCCCGCAAAACCGGACCCGGCTCTGGCCACTTTCACTGGGACGGCCAAAGCCGGTGAACTACCCGTCGCCTTTCTCCGGCCCTCGCCCACCGCCCACACTCTTGACCTTAGAGGTCCTAACAGCTAAATCCCAGGGGGAAATTGAATCGAGAGTTCAGGGGAAGCGTAAATAAAAAAAGCAGACAAAACTTGTCTCTTACCCGAAGGTGTACCGAATTAGATTCACGAGCAGAGAAGCCGAGGACTAATAATATAATTAAATAACTAACTTCATTTATTTCTTTAATTACAATAATCGTAATCCTATTTAATCATTATACCATCGTTTTCGCGATCTTCTGACTCGCTGATCTAGTTTAACACCAGGCCGGTCTAGGTTTCTGGCTACTTTCAATAGCGATTAGTGAGGCACTTAAGCATGTTGGTTGCCGATGAAGCACCCTGTCAAAACTGTCACTGCACTTTTTCCGCACGGTAACCGTTCAGTAAAGATGCCCAACGGCGACCAAAATGCAGAAGTTCCTCGTCAATCTATTGACGGAATGCTACTGAAGGTTTGGCGTTAGGCCAAATCAGCGATTGTAGACAGATCGCATGCAGACGGTACTGCAAACCCCTCTACTATCTTAATTTGATATCATGTCATCTTTTTTTAATTTCTGACGTCTCTGGTGTACAACAAAATTACAAAACTATCAAAACGTGTACTTCTACATTCAGTATATTCATATATATAATAAACTACTTTTTATCATGAATTCCTAATTTTATTAATTAAAATAACAAATCTTATTAAATTTTCCATAAAAATAGTTGAGTACATCTACATGGAAGGATTTTTCAGAGAAATTTTATTATGTAGGAATTGGAAAGCTTCTATCAATTAGGAAGGAAGAATTATGCTTTATAGCCAATTTAAACATTGTCTAATTATTATTCTGAATTATTATTGCCAAATTATTATCCCCAGAAATGACTCATCCCTCTCAAACCAAAGTTGAAAATAAGTATACAATGAAGACAATTAGCATGTATTTCAGATGTGCATTTAAGATTATGTGAAATGCATACTACGTAACATAGCATACTACTATATATCAACATATTTTTTATTTTTTTTATTATTGTGTGGTTAATATTTATATTATTGTCATTGACATAAAAAATAAGTATAACCAAAACATATTATAAAAATAAAATATGTTAGAATTCTTTAGGACCATCTGATTAGTTGCTTTTAAATCTTGTATTTTTTGGTTTTTAATTATATATATACATATATAAATATAAATATATAAATATATATATATATATATATATATAATATATATATATATATATATATATATATAAAATATAATTTAAAATTGAATTGTATAGTTCAAAAGGAAAAATGTAGTACAAGAAAATCTTTTTGAAATAACGAATAATTTCTAGATATTTTGTGGTTTTGTCTGAACTGACTCGACTGACAAACCTGCCTTGGTAGAAGTGCACATGGTGGGAGAACACTTTCACTAGTGTAACATTGCACACTATGACCCACATACTATACTATATGAATGGCAGACTGAAATTTTATCCGAAAACCTTAACTTGAAAGAACAATAAATGCTGGGTCCATTCATTAAGCCCGACAGGAAAATTAATTTGTCACATTCAATTTCATAAAGTTAAACAGTTTTTGTAGGCATGCATTTATTAAATGTTAATAGTCCAGTAAATTTAGAATTAAATTTAGTAAAATTAATTAAACACTCACCTGTCCCAAGTTGGTGAATCCGTGCTTCTCTGCAATAGCATCAGCATGGTGTTCACCACCAGGTATGTGGACAGCGAACTGGTTCATGAAAACTGGTTCTCGCTTCGCGATAACACTGCAGCTCGACAGTAGGAGAAGAATCAGAAATGACCGGTAGAAATACATTTTTGTATTCTCTCTAGCGAACCTTTTGAAATCGTGTTGAAAAGAGTTACTTTTAAGTTTTAACCCTACCTGCAAATAAAATCCACAGAATTATTATAAACACTCTCTGCACAATACAAATAATAATTATAATTATTATGAAACCAAAAAGAATATTACATTAAAATGGAATGTTAGTGGAACTTCAAACAACTCTTAGTACGAAATAATTTTGAAATAATTTAGGTATTCCACGAAAACATCCCTGAGAATGATGCCAATCCTCTTTAGATCACTTAAAACAAATACAGATTTGAAAAATTAATTTATTTTTTAATAAAATCTGCTGATAAAAATTTGGCACTAGAAACAACAAACACATGATTAATTATTAGCTTTAATCATTTTACAAAAGACCCTTATTCAAATTCATAATCAGTCAGTTTAAAAAATGTTTCAAAAACAATCATTTAAAATGTGGATGATATAAAGTACAAACATTAGTTTAAAATATGACAGAATAATCTGAATAAAAATATCTGATTAAGGAGTTATAATAAACATCCAGGAAACAGCTGAAAATATGTAAACAAAACACAGTAGTTATTGTTATGATTTCCAAATTGAACAAGTTTAATTTGAAAAGCAACTTTTTAATAAATAGGCATTTGGTAGCAAGAATTTAAATTAAAACTAATAACACGATGCTGTTTAGGTGTTCAACACTGTAAACATGGCAATTAAACAGTTAGAATTGAGAGCTCAAAGTTTAGATAAATGACCATTTGATGATTTTGATCTTTGAAACCTTGGATTACATAATAATTTAAATGGTAATTCAAGTTATGCTAGCTGCCAATAGTGCAACATTAAAATTTGAATTTACATTAACAAGATATTGACTGTTTAGTTAATGAGTGTTACATAACAATAAGAATTCTACTGTTTAAACAGAAGTCACAAGAAATGTGACATGACGTTTTAAGATTTAATTCCCACCGTACTAAAGTTTGCAAGCAAAACTCACCAAAATTGAGTTAACGATTTGTCTACAATAACAATTTTTTACACGTTTGTTATCTTTTTGTCCTCAACAGCATATTTGGTCATACACTAGAAACATCGAAAAAATGTGGCGTCACTCACTGGTTTTAATATAAATATTGATAAAACGTCCTAACTTAATTTTGTTTACAAGCGGACCCGATCGACCAGAAGTACAACGCTGACTCCTGGAGACCGACTAACCCACAGAATGTGACAGTAAGACAAAGCAGCTGATGACCACGGGTGCCAATACATGCCAACGGACGCCAGATATATCACCATACAAGATTAAATTAAATAATCCATCATCCTTAACAATTTATACTAAACAAAATGTTAAATCGACTAAAAAATAAATTTTATCTACCCAGATATATTTTTAGTGCGTATTTATAAAAATTAAACATCGCTTTATGCTGTTGTATTATTTGCCCAAAAATATGATTTTTCTTCTTCATTTTGTAAAATCTTAATATTTTAATTAAGTAAATATTTTTGTATCGCCTTTATACAGGAAAAGTTCTAATCTATTACTAGACGATTATTTCACCATCGGTGTATATACTGTTTGGGTAATTGTAAACAAGAGATTAAAATAATTTATATAAATTTTCTCTGAATAAAAAAAAAAATAAATTATGTTTAACATCCTATACACTTTTTACTAATAAAAAGAATGATGTAGTTTATGCACATGTTCAGTAACTGCTGCTGACTAGATTTAGTGCATGGAAGCAGGGTTCGGCCATTCCTCAGTGTTCTGTGTCTTTCCGGTTTTGTAGTCAGAGTCGAAATGGTACGTAACGTTTGTTAATATTACTCATCCTATTTTATTTTAACAATCCGTTTCCAAATGCTTTTAACAACTTCCTAATTATTATTTTAGATATTAAGTCCTTTTAAAATCGTGATATCTGAAGTCGCGCATAGGTTAAGTTTCATGTTATGTTAGTACTTTGCTGTTTACCTCGCAGTTATTAAAAACTAATTTTTCTCAATAATGTTGAGGATATAGTAGGTTTAACACTCATTTTTCTCCCTACCTAATTTATGCTGGTACCTTGATTTTTAAAATGATTTGCTTAGGGTCGTGTAAGGACCAAGACAGTGAAAAAGGCCGCCAGGGTTATTATCGAGAAGTATTACACTCGGCTGACTTTGGATTTTCACACAAACAAGAGGATATGTGAGGAAATAGCCATCATTCCCACTAAGCCCCTTAGAAACAAAATTGCTGGGTAAGAGTGTTCTACAGAATTGGTTCTGTTTACAGTAAGATGACAGATTAGTTTCTTGCATGGTGATATTTTTAATTGCTTTCATGTGTTCTTAAGTATCTTAGATGTTAGTGAGTTTTGTATGTGAAAGTTTCACCTCTGGTGCTATAAATTTCTTCAGAAAGTTACACTGACCCATGTGGTTGAAATGAACCTACTAGATTTACCCCTTGTATATACCTACCACTTGATAAGTTATATTTAAAGCACTTTTCATATTACTAACAATTTTTATGGTTACACATTACTTCAGGAATGAGTTTTTGTTTATGGTAATTTTGTTCTTGTGATTTAGGTTCGTTACTCACTTGATGAAGCGTCTCAGACACTCCCAGGTTCGTGGTATTTCAATCAAACTTCAAGAAGAGGAGAGGGAAAGGAGGGACAACTATGTTCCTGATGTGTCTGCTCTGGAACAAGACGTTATTGAAGTTGATCCTGAGACTAAGGACATGTTAAAGATGTTGGTGAGTATTCAGAGGACTGGATGTATCTGTAACCAATTCATTGTATATTAAATTAGAAATATTTAACCTTTTGCATATACAGTTAATGTTATAAACAAGTTCTGTTACTTGAACAAAAAACCATGGAAACAAGACAGACAAAAGACTGCTGCTGTCTAATTTAAGGTCCCTGAGAACACATTTCATTTATTACACAGTGTCTGGCCATAAATTGGAATTAAATTTGTAAAGAATGAATTTAAAAGAGGTTCCATGTTAAATTAATTTTTGTTGATTTATTTTGTGTAGGTATGTAAATATAGGATATGGGCATACAAATTATTTTTATTTGGTGAAAATGGTTATTTATCAATATATTGTTTTTGTTATAAGTATTATTACTAGACACAATGTAGCTACTGTACAACTACTATACTGCTTGAACTTCACATTAATTAAAATTCATTTACTGAAATAGGTTTTATTTCTACATTTAAATTGTCTGGTGAATCTAATATAAATTGAATTATAAATGAGTTATGACTTCCCCATTTAAAGAATATTATATAAACTGTAACAGTTTAGGACATTTCTAAGGAATTCATATAATGTTGGATTAAAATAAAGGTGCATCCATTTTAAATGGGGCTTTGAAAATTAATTTAAAATAGTAATACATCTTGTATATAAAATGAGTTATGATTTTAATAATAACTCTTTTACTTTAGATATTTTTATGTAAACAAGATATTTGAAAAATATAATGCCTTTTTGACAGCACTATTTACTAATAAAAAATTATTTTACTATTAGCAAAACTGTTAACAAGTTTATTTTAATAATTTTAAACATAGAGGGAATTGTTTTTTTAGCTCCTTCACTTGATTTATTATATCTCATAGTTGTGCTCATTGCCCATATTACAGTTATTACAAATGTTTATATAACCATTACTAATGCATATAATGCATAGTCATATCAATTTAGTTTTATCAATATTAGTGATCCCTGATGCTGGGATTAGTTTATAATTCAGTGTGCTATGGGGTTTGTATAAAATGAATTATTGTCACAGAAAAATAAACTAATTTTAATTATTATTTTAAGAATGCTATTCAGCCTTTAAGAACTTCTCTAAAGGCAATGAATATATATTTGGCATCTCACATTCATTTTGAATTTATTCTCAGTTAAATAATAATTATTAATGCTATAATAAACTTTGCTTGTTAGTGCTGTAGCAATATTTCAGCTATTGAGCACTATCTAATCTAACACTAATTTATACTCCATTCAACACAAACATTAAGGGTAGGGACTTATTAATATTAATTCCTATATTGACTCCAAACCTCTTGGCTGTATCACTTTATGTTGTGGACTCAAAATTCAGCTCAATGAGGGAGTTATATATCATTTAAGTTTTGTTCTGTATATTGGGAAATTAAATTGTAAAATATTGCACTTCTCAACATTGGAAACTATATGAATTACAATTGACTAATTGTAACATAAAATTAAAGATAATATGATATTTTAATGTGAAATTTATCAATGTTTCAATTTCCACTTATTAATATTAATAAACACAATACTATTATCTTTTTTTAGGAATTCAACAACATTAGTGGGCTTCAGCTTGTGCAGCCTCCCACTAACCAGTCTTATGGAAGGAGTCGTCCTTGAGGTTATTTTTTATGTATTTTTGTCGAATGCAATAAATCTGATTAATTTATTGTGTTTTGGCAATTTGTGATTTAATACATTACCTTTCCCAACTATTCATATTTTATATATTATTCCCTCAAGATTTTCATTAATACCTTATACCTACAAAATGTAAGTAAAACTCTTGATATTTGAACAGAACTAGCTGCTATCATAAAAATAAAAATATTTTAGAAGGCAAAATTATATATAATAGTGTGGATGTTTAAGCTCACCGATAATAAAAAATCAATTTGTACTGATTATTTTTAATGTGGTACATAAAAATGTTTTTTGCAGTCTGTTGTGAATAAAAAGTGTCTGCTTTGTTAACATGATTAATGTTGAACAATTAAAATTGTTGGTATACAATTCTGGCATGCAGTAGATTGGCATCTTGAATTACTTGTATTATATAAAGCATATTAAGTTTTATATGAAAGTAAAAGTAAGATTTGCAATTTTAATGATTGTAACCTACAATATCATTTTCAAGATCTATTATTCTTCAAGAAAAATGAAGTCATATTTAAATAAAATACATTGATTGGCTACAGATATCTGTTGATGCTTCTGAATTTGAGACTGATTAGATTTAATATTAATTTGAATTTGCGATTAATAGAAGTGTGGATTTTTTCAATGGGAATCATTTTTCAGTTTCCATTAATTTGAATGTTTACACATATATTGAGATTGTTGGTTCCAAGTTCAAAAAACAAAAATTATAGCATAAAAACCCATAACCTCCAAAGTTGCCAATAGGGCTGTATAATATAAGCAAAGAAAAATTAGATAAAAACTATACAGTCAGCCCCTGTAGATGCCTTTGTATCCATTATTTTAATCGAACAATTGTAAAACATGTCAATAATGTTATAAAATACATTTCACTAGAAACTATTTTCTTTTTCTGTTAGGAAGAGGTTAACATATTATTATATAATCAGAAAATATTTAATGTTACATTAATGTATGTTTTGAATAGGAGAATATTATAGATAGCTTAGATTATCTAGTTCAATAGACTAGCTTACAGTTCTAGTTTCATAGAACTACAAAGCAGTGGATCACAAAAGAAAATATACCAAAAGCAGTACAAAAGACCAATTCATTTAAAGATAGCATTTTCAATAAAAATTAATGAAGTTTAATCATTGAAATATGTTTGGTTTAAAATACTTATTAGAAGAAGTGCTACATACATGTTATTTGAAAGTATTTTTGCCCTTTCTCCGGTCAATATAATTACTGCTTTAAAACGGCACTAGTCGCGGCCATTTGTTACTGCTCGGTTCAAGATGGCTAGTGTTAATTTATATTTTTTTTATGATTTATTCCAAATAAAAATGTAATGGCAGTTTGTTTTAGTTAGAATTACAATAATAAATATCAAATTAATGGGGTAATAAACCGTGGTGGAGAATAAGGGAGTTGATGGCGAAAGGTAAATATTATCAAGGAGCCACTGGTGTGTATTGAAATGTCCGAAAGGATGATAAGACTTCGGTGGAGCTCTAATCGCCACGTTGGATCGAAGCTACCCCAAAAAAATGTACTTATGGCCGTGCATAAACAATGTCTCTCGCATGGCTAATTAAATATGCAGGATGGATAGACGCGTCCGTGCGCTGAATCCTGTACACATTGACTGGGAAACTTCACCCGGAGGGCTCTCATAGGAGTACTTACGCCTCAACACCCATATATATATATATATATATATATATATATATATATATATATGCGTGTGTGTGCGTGCAAATATGGATGTATGTATATATATTTACCTTAATTTATATAGCGTACGTAGGTCCTGCGGATGTGTGTGTATGTATGTATATATTCTTTTACAAATGTATATACATATTTTTTCCATGCTTACTTTTTATCCCTCAAATAGGAGGTTTGATTGACATTTATATGTGAAACCAACATTATGTTATCTGTTATTAGATCTATTTGAGTGCTCTAATTAAAGATTAATCTACAATTTACAAGCCTTAGCGATAAATATGGGCCGACGCGGATAAATACGCTTGGCACTTAAGCGGGAGGGGGGGGGAGTGAGAGGACGCCTACTGTTCCGTTCATCAATCGATCAATACCGAGGACTCTGCAATATCAATATCCCAGGTCGAAAAAATAACTAAAATATATTTCAGGTTTTCATCGAAATGAAAGATCCAAAATGTTCATCTTCTCTCCAAAAAAAGATTCGGCAATAAATACTATTTTGGGAACGCTAAAAAGGCATTCTATCGATCGTACATTTTAGATAGCGCCCGGCGTACCTATTCAAAGCCGACGCTGTTATGTGTAACACCGGTAAGTGACTAGAGAGAAACTGTATTCCCATCGTTTAAATACTTCCACGACAATAATACTATACTCGCTTCGAAAAAAGTAATTAATTTCGTATCGAATGTTGTGTTCACGTTGATTACTATCATTACACGGACAAGCTGATTGGCATTATTGAATTCTTTGGAGAACTAAGATATTATTCTCAGTTCATTTGTTTTTCGCTGTATTGTCGCGATACAAAAAAAAATAAATGCGTACGGATTTTTCACCGTGGATTTAAGCACCATATTTTTTTTTCAGAATAATTTGAAAAACCCGCCCGTAGGAGGCGAGTGTAAGTTGGAAATGCGCATGGCACCCCGTCCCATCTAGACAGTGGTCGTCTTTCGGAGTAGAGGCAAGGTCTCTTTCGGCCTTTAGTCGGGTTTGGGGGGTTATCGCTTATTTCTCACGTCTCGCGTCTCGAAATTTTTTCCTATTTTACCCCGTTTCCCACAGTTTTTCGCCATCGATTCCGTTTTCCTTTTCGTCCTCTCAGAGATTATGGAGTGTCCGCATTTGAAAGACAACGTCAAAATCGAAGGCCCCATCTCGTCGGAGAAAGACCTGAAGGAATGGTTATGCGCAGGTGAGACGGAACCAAATAACGTATTGATTTAAATTTCCGTTTCGTTTAATATTACCGATCGGTTTCCCCCTTTTTTTATAGTTTAACATTTTTTCGGTTTCGGTTTCGGTTTACGGCCTGGCTTTGATTTTATTTTATTTTCGGTCAGCCATTAATGGTAACCTCTAGCCTTGAACAGGGCAATGACAGATGACAATCGAGGGATAAATCGTGGAATAAAGTTGAACTGCTTGTGGTTTTCGGAAGTATTACTTGATTTCCCCTTCTTTCCGGCCGACCCAGGGCTATCCGATTCGGCAGATAAAATTGTTTTTAATAGATCGTAACCTGCTAAATTTAACCTCGTTTGAACCTACAATCCGAGAGAATTGATGTTTTCTATTATAGTTTACATTCCTGTATAAATATTGTTTAACTTTGCGTAGGTAAATTGATATAGTACATGTATCTTTCATTATTATACTTATTATATTTTTAATTGTGCATTTTATCCGGTAGTCAATACAGTTAATTCTCGATATCCATAGAAAAGAATGTTAGCAATAATTTATATTAATATGACATTGTTTAGAGTGTTCGACTTCGCTACAACCATGGATGTGTTTGCACTGTGGAATAATTAACTGTGGCCGTTATGCGAATAGACATGCAATGCTCCATTCGCAGAATCATACCAACCACAATGTTTGTATGGAGTGTGAGAGCCTCAGTGTTTACTGGTAAGACTTGCCACTTTAATTCCATACCAAGCAGTCCACAGAGTACAGCACATTCAGCTTCAAGATTTTCTGCATCACTTAACTGAATCCCTGATGCTATATCGTACTTTCAATGAAAGAAAATATATACACATAAACATGTATACCTTATATATGTGTGTTTGTGTATGTATGTAGCTTGTGGCTTAATTAATATGGCTAAAATTAATTATTCAAATTTTAATCAATAATTTATTAAATAGTATTTATATGCACAATTTTTTTTATTTGTTTCAGTTTTATTATTTTATAAGTAAATTCATCAAAAACATGTATTGACTAATGATACCTTACTGTTATCAAGTGTTTAATGATTAATTTCTATACAAATTTCAGGAATTAACATTGATTAATTATTCATGTTCAGCTGTGTGATTTTTTACACTCAAGTACAATTCTTATCTTTTACCTTGTACCTTAGGTATATTAATTTGATCCACTGTGAAATAATTAAACTGGTCTTGGAATTGATGAATTTATATTTTTGAACTTCAGGGGAATTGTGCCTTAATTCTTATTGTGCATATAGTTTTAATTCAGACATTCCTGAATGAATTTTATATGGGGTCTGACTAGAATAAAGGGCATGAGTTTCCAAGAACATACCTGAATCTGTAACAAATTATTTGTTATAAATTAATCTGAAATTAATAGTTAAAAATGAAAAAGGCCACACCCTGAGCAATAAATTGCTCATATTTAGTAAGCTGTATAGATTACATTATATAAACCTTACAAATTTAATTTGAACCTTATATTTTATTGGATTTAATTTATCCAAAATTAATCATTCTAATAATAAAGTACACCTTGCATTTACAACCTTGTGAAATGTTGGCCCATTTTTGTTTTGAAATTGGTTTATAATATTAGAACTTAGATTATTTTATTTTACTTATTGATTATGCAGATATCATTTCACATCTTTTGTTGTATATTTTCATGGAAATCCTATTTGATTAATATTTATGATTATTATGATTTGTCATCTATGAATTGTTTTATTTGGCTGTAACTTGTTTGGTTATAATTAATTCATTTCCAATATTATTATTTATGCACAATATTGAGTGCACAGTGAAATTTTTTTTATTTGAAGTTAAAATGATAAGAAATATTATAAATGACACTGAAATGTACTTTTAGTTATGTATTTGTTTTATAAATGTAAACTAGATTATGTGCAAATAATTCTATTCTGAAATATCTTATTTATTTTTGTTTTATTTCTTGTTGAAACTTATAATTTTTGTTTGTGTGAGATATAGTTATTATAATATATGATTAATGTAATAAAAGCACCATTTTATTTTTGTTTCTTTGTTTATGTAATTGAAAAATTATAGTTAAACTATTAGCAAACAAATCTGAGAACTTATGAAATTCCAGAGTTAAAAATAAGTAGAATATACTAATAGGCCTATGTAAAATGATAATTTATAACATGCTTTGTAATTGCTCTGATTTTTGCCTGAATTCACTGGATTTTTTTTTCCAGCTATAGTTGTAATGATTTTGTTGTGAACGATACTCAGGATGCACTAATTGGGAGACTTAGGGAAATAATGCTATCAATGGATGCTAGGCACTCTAATTCTTGGACTAACTGTGATGTTAATAACGGTTCGGGTACTAATCAGACACGACACAATCTAAGGCCTCGTACACGTAAAAGGTATACTTCTGGAAGGTATCATTTTAAGTACATATTTAAAGTACACTTATATTATTATATACTACCTCCAAAACATTCTATTCCATATTTTTAATTCTCTGACATTTCTTATTGGATTAGTCAAATAATTATGCCCAAGCAAAAAGGGTCTATTTGCAAAAGAATTATCAAAGATTAAGGAGTTTATAGTCAATATTTAATGAGTTGTAATAATTAATTTTGAATTCATTTTCTTTGTGTTTCTCTATAGTAAAAACTAAAATAATATTTGTTTACAGATCTCATTCAAATGATAGTAGCAGTACTGGAAGTACAGAGAACATAAGATGCTCAAAGCGAGGAAGACAAAAGAAAAAAACGAATAATAGTAATAGTCATAGGAAAACTCAGAAACAAGAAAAGAAAGTTGTTGGACTTAGAAACCTCGGTAATACATGCTTCATGAATGCAGTTCTGCAGTCTCTTAGGTGAGGTGTTTTATGCAGTTCTATTTCCATTTTTTGCCAAAATGTATTTTTAAATTATTTTAATATTAGGGTGTTTCCTATAAAATATGTTTTGTTATGTTAGTAGGTTCTAATTAATTTGATTTCATTTTCTGGTTATTTGATTGTAAAATATTTCTTGTCCTGACTTTTTTCTGTAACTTTGGTTTTATTTTTTACATATACATAATGGAACAGACAATTTTTAAATTTTTATTGCAGCAATATACAGGAGTTTTGCTTGTACTTCAAGCAGCTGCCATCATTAGAAGGTGTAAAAAGTAATGGGCGTAATAAGATGTATCAGTCTCGTACATTTAAAGAGCTTAAAGATGCTATTATGGCTGAAGAACTAAGAAAAGTTCTTATAAACCTTTCAGACCAAGGTGCAAAGGGAGCAATTTCCCCCGAATCACTATTTTTAGTCATATGGAAGGTTGTCCCAAGATACAGGTATGTATTATTAAGTTTAGAAACTGTATGTGGCGATTTTTAATGTCATAATTTTCAAAGTTGCAGAACTATCTATATGAATGTTTTAATTATAATATTTATGTCAAAGTGATTGATAGACTTAAAGTTCACATCGAAAAGGTTAATTTAAGTCTATGAGATACGTTGTTGAAAATTGAAACTCATAAACAAAATTGTTTTTTTAATTTAATAACCCTGATAAATGGAACTGTTTCAGAAAGTCTGGCTCCACATAAAAAACATTGGAATTCATACGTATTTCACTGTTGTTGCCTAGACCATTATATTTTATTTATAACAATTATTATTTAAGTTTTCATTCCTTGCTCTCTGTTTTGCGTATGTGCGTGTGTGTGTATTTTAAACTAATGTTTCTCATACACGGTTATTCAAAAACTTCAATGGAGTAAATTTGTTGTGAATGATTCCAGTACTAATCCATGTTGGTTATAGTGTTTGTGTTTTGTTTATATTTTAATGCTCATTATCAACAGATTTTTTGTAATTCATTTTAATATATAACAAAATTCATTTCAAATAATAACATTTCAAAAAATGGAGAGAATCATAGATCTTAAGCGTCTGGTACTAGCTTGAAAATATAGTATGGTAAGTGGAAATATAATTGTTAATTTGTATGGTGGAGGTGTAGTTGCTGTGTTTGAAAATATATTGGGCAGTTTTTTTTTAAATTTTTCTCAAAAATTATTGCTAGTAATGAGTGCATGATAGTCATGTTTGAGTATTTGATGGAAGTGAATAAATACACATGCTGATTGATAATAGATGATATGCGTTTCATATTTTTATTAGATTGCGTAATATGTCTGTGATTAGTGGTTCCATAAAATGTTTGTAGGAGTGTTTTATTGTTGATACTACGTCAGGTTAATTTTGTATATTTGGGGTCAGAAATATTTTTTCAGACCTTCATACTTAAATCTTTAATTAAATTAATAAGAATATTAATATTTATATTACTACAAAGAGGGTCTTCATTTTATTCTCTGAATCGATGAATTATCTTCATTTTTTTAATTGCTTAAAAATCTTATGTTTACATATTTTTCCTTATGATTCTTATATTTTAGCCGGGATAGATTTTTCATAATATATTTATTAATTGGACAGGGTTCTGGGGGTGACGAGATAGATGTGTTGCAGGGGCTACCAACAGCAGGATGCTCATGAGTTTCTAAGGTACATGCTTGATAGACTTCACACAGAGTTGTTGCATATTCTTCCCGATTTCACGCTCAAGGATAGCACATACATATCTCACAAAAACAAGATATCTATAGTCACATCAGTATTTGGTGGAATGCTTCAGAGTGAGGTATTTATTTAACTTCATTTTTTGTTTTATTTTTTAAGTTAATTTATATTGTTTATAAATAACACTAAGGCTTGGTTAGAATCATGCAGGTAAGTTAATGTTGAAGTATGGTTTTTGTCCAGTTTGCTTTGTCTCATTTCAAATATTCCTTTTCTCTTTTTGACAGGTTCGATGCCTGAATTGTGGTACGGAATCAAAAAAGCATGATCCATTCCTTGATCTTTCATTAGACATTCCAGAAAAATGTATCAACCAGCGGAAGTGCAAAGAAACTGGGGAAGATATTCCACCATGCAACATCCTTGGTATGTATTGTACATTAGTATACATTAACCTATAATACTAGCTTTCAATGTGATTAAATCATTGGATTATGTTGTTGTTATCTTTTCTTATTTAGTACAAGGAGATGTCTTTTGATGTGTTATGTTGTTTTATATCCTCAAACATATAATTTAACTTCTTTTCTTCTTGTTTAATTATAATTGAATGTATTTGAATCAAAATGTAAATAGTTTTTAATCAAGCTTTGTGTTTTCAGATTGTTTAACCAGCTTTATTGAAGTTGAAGAGCTAGCTGAGACAGAACTGTATTATTGCAACAACTGCAAAAGCAAGCAGAGGTCAACCAAGAGATTTTGGATCCGCCGTCTGCCTAATGTGAGAAAAAAGCATTTGATGTTTCAGTGTTTATTTTTATTGCAAATGATTGTCTAACTACAATTTAAATAAATATATAAATAGATTGATTATTTAATTTGTAATGTTCACTATGTTTTCATATGTGCTAATCCTCAGCTAAGAATACTGTTTCCAATTTCTTCAGGTTCTTTGTCTTCATTTGAAGAGATTCCGTTGGAACAACTACTTCCGTACTAAAGTAGACATCCACATTACATTCCCTGTGATAGCTCTTGACATGTCCCAGTTCGTGTTGAATGATTTACCAGATACACGAAGTTCCAGTACTCATTTGTATGATCTAGCTGCTGTGATTGTACACCATGGTGGAGGTTCTGGTTGTGGCCACTACACAGCATTTGCTATTAATGATGGTATAACCTATTTATAATATAATTAATGAAAACAAATAAGTTCTCATTCAAATATATTGGTCTTTATAAAGTGTGTAAATTCTTAATTTTTTTATCAATCCAACTGATAGTTTTAAAATGTAATTTCAGTTAAAATTATTTTTATGAACAAAATATGTGTAAAACTATATAACACTGAACTCTATGAATTAATTAAAAGATTGAAAATGTATTTCCTTCAATCTTTAAGTTTATTAACATTAGTAACAAATATTTATGAGTCTTGAGAGATTTGGAATATTTTTTAGGTAATTTCTTCTGTACAATTCAGTTTTGCCTCAGGATATCAGCAACAAAAAAACAATTTCTGCTCCTTGATTACTAAATGTTAATGAATGTTTTTTATTTTTCAGGTCAGTGGTTCCATTTCAATGATAGCACAGTCAGGCCCACAGAGCCTGATGTAGTTGCTAAGTGTAAGCCATACATTCTTTTCTACATTCGTAGGGAATTCAGACTTCCATCTGTCAAGTCTTGAACATTCCTTTCCATTAGTTCTTATTCCTCGATACGCTTGCAATTTAAGGAATATACTCGCATGTGAAGGAGGATTTCTTTGTGATATTATTTCTTTATTCAAGATTTCTGTCCTTTAATTTTGTGTTATATTTAATTTACTTTTTCTATTCAAAAGAACATTATTTTTATGTTTGTATTATTTATTACATATACCCAGTGAGATTATTAATTTCTCCTTATCTGTTTTTGTAATAATGTATAAAATCTTCTCATATGTGAATTGAACATATAAATGTAATTAAAATTATATTTAAAACAATTGCATCATTGCTACTGATGTAAATGAGTACAAGTGTAAGCCGACTGTCCATTCATTCATATTGAATTTATAAGCATTTACCTCTCATAAACTTTTTAACCTCAAATTTAGTTTGTCTAGAATTTTTAAAATGTCATTTTTTTATCAATTCTCAAATGTTCCATTTATTTTTTATGGATAATTTTTTTATTCATAATATTTAATATATAAATTAGATAACTCTGGTTACTTATGTAGTATTTAGTAATTTGGTTTACTACTTCATAAGTTAGTTTTAATATTAGTATTCCTTTTTCATTTTTTCATCAGATTTTAATTTAGGATCATTTTTTAACATAATCAAGTTTCTGGAGTGAGAAATGTGAATTAATTTTTGTCATGTAGTTCTGGACAGTTATGAAATTAATGAAGCCATTTTATCCAAAATTTACATGCTGCTGCCCAATATGGTGGATGTGCATGTGCAATTTATATTGTAAGTTTATTCGTGTGAAATAATATTAGTCACAATTGTCCCTTGAACAAAATTATTGATATTTAGTAATATACTCAATACTATCATACAATCTACGTATTAAAATGCATTAACAGATGATGCTAAGAAATTGTCCTTTAACAATATTGTTTTGTAGTGAAATGATCTTATAATTTATGTAGTGTGAAAATCAAGTATAACTTTACCAAATATATAGTGAATATTGTACTCTTCTTGTTGAAAGAATGTTGCTCTATTTATTGTATATGTGGACACTTATTCAAATTAATTTATATTTATTCTTAGCAGGATAGTAAGAGTTTTAAGACTTGATTTTAGGAAATAATGGAGTTAGATTGTTTAGAAATATATTTCTAAACAATGTATGCTTGTTAGCTTAATTATAGGTAAATAAAATATTTTTTTATTATACTGTGTCCTAAATACTACATAAGTAATTGTTTAATCTGTTTGAGGGTTGTGTGTGTCTGTTGTCATCATCCACTGATAACATATTCTTGTTTAATAAAGCTCATAACACTTACCTTAACAAATGCATTATCCACTTTGTTCCTATATATTTAATTCCTATGTTGTATTTGTTCCCTCAATTAAACTGGTCTCCAGTAAAGTAGTGGGGTAAAAATAAATCATCTATTTTCAGCAATTATTGCCAAATATCAAATGTATGACAACATAAATTTTACTTTGTATCTAGTAGTTGAAATATGTTTCTGACATTCATTATATAGAACACAAATATACTGGTTTTTATGAGAAAATTAATAGGTAACGGATTATTCGTACAAATTTAATATTTTTAAAATTTACTGTTTATACACATTTAAATTTTCAGTTATATTTGGACCCATTATCCTCCATGCCATCTTCTATATCTATAAGAAGGGTTTCATATTTATATGGAGTTACAAAAATGGGTGCACAGGGTATAGCTCCACCTTGATGAATAATTTGAGGTTTCTTACTAAAATGATGAGTTTTAAGAGTCTGTCTTATATTTATGCATTCATTATTCTTAGGACATCTAACAATGTCATTAATTATTTCATGAAAAAGTCTATTTCCTCTTCAGATTCTTCATCAGTGTTATTGTATTTAGTCCATGCTTCCTTTCTAATTTCTCTATGAAATGGTGTGTTCTGCAGAAGGCTTTCTTTTGATGATGTATAAGAATTCCTATGAAGGGCTGAAAAATTCATGTTACTTGATATTGTAAAATAATGGTAAGGTAATTAAGTAATGTGACAGTATATGAAATAAAATGTACTATTCATTAACTGTGTTTCAAAATACAAAATAAATGTGAAATTTAATTAATAATTAATAAATTAAATTGTCTGATCTCAGGTTTTAGTTAATAGAATAAAGTAATTAAATGTGAAACTAACCAGTACTGTTTTTAAATGCTGGCATCAGTGACAAATTTTTTCCTTGATATTCATCATGCTCATTGATTGTTATTTGTCTCTTGTAATCAGGTTTATAAGACTGATTGTTTCTTTTCTTTAATTCATTGTCAATTAAATAATTTGTTTTATCAAATGCAATATTGGATTCCTTATCCTTTATTATGAATTTTTTGGTGTCTTTTCTATTCCACATTCTACCGTCCAGTGCTGTCATACTCTTTTTATAATTATTTATTTCATCTTTTAGGATGAATTCCTTTTTCAAATTTATATCTCTCCATTTACTATTACTTGCCATTGGCACATTATTTTCTGGAAAGGATTCTGTTTGTCTTTGCTCTTGTGTCATAACAGTGTCTGTAATATCTCTTTTTATTGTAGATTTATGTAAATAGTTTTTATTTTTATCAATTTGGAATTTTTTGTGAAGCGAATAAACAGTTCTTATTTTCAGTTGTTGGATTTGCTGATGTTCATTATTGTTTGAAAGACCACTCAATCCTGTTGGTTTTAAAATAATTTTTTTGACCTTATCATCTGTTCTTAAATTTCCAGTTTGAAATTTATTTTTCAGTGACTCTGCTCCATGGTTGTAGTTGGTTGCTTTGTTAAGAGGCCTATAGAAAGGCATAACATCCATGTCATCACGACAGTACATTTTTCTCAAATTGGTAATTTCATTTTCCCTTCTTGAAGAGTCCTCTGAGGAGAGATGTTTGTCAGGATCTTTGGAAATGCCATATTTCAAATTACTGATTCCAGTTGTAGAAGGTTCTAATTTTAATAGTGTGATAGGCTGTTACTCCTAAAAAAAGATAGATTTCAAATGTTTATCTTTGACTCTTTGGGGAATGTATATTTCATTGAATACATTCATAATAATTTATTTTTCATGATTTTGTAGTAAGCCTAAATTGGAACTTTCACATGAAGTTGTATATTTTGTGAATAAGCGATTTGCATCATTAGTTTTCTTAAGATCTTGGTCTCTGTCACAGTATTTCTTAAAGTGTAACCAAATTCAATTAAATCCAGTGTTTGGAAAGAACATTGTAAGAATTTATGCTAATTTTACACATAATGTCACAGTGTATGCATTATTATGCACCTAAAAATACAAATTTAATTTTTCTCCATTAACCTTTCAAAATAATTATGAATTTACAAAAACAGTAATGCAGATTTTAATTTCAGTGTGTGCATTCTGTAGCACTTAATGAGTAAAGTATTACTGTAATTTGGCATTGGTAAAGGTGTTACTTACTTGAATACTTCTGTGTATATTAGAATATACAGTAGAATGTAACAGTATTTAGGTCTTAGCAATAAATCCATGCAGTTAAATATCTTGTAACATGACATAATAATCCATTTAGGTAATAACAGCTAAGTTGCACATACCATTAAACATATTGAATACAAGCAATCCCTTCTTTTTGAATCCTAATAAGGACCAAATTGAAATATTAATGACTAACAGCTGGAATTAAGATTAACAGCTGAATTAGCTTATCCTCAGGTTGATAAAATATATTTTAATACTAACAAGTAAAATTAAACTTATTGAATATTATATATTAATTTTAAAATGATATATTAATAAAAGAAAATACAGTGCATAAAATAAATTCAACACTTTCCTATTCTGAACTGTAAACATTCTTCAATTTACCATAAGTATGATTTGTTTGAGGGAATTATGAATTAATGTCCACCAAAAACTCTCTGGTATTTGTTATTTATATTTTTTGTGCTTATTAATAATGCAATGGAGCCATACTTTGAATTTTTAATTTATAATGAAATAAAACAATTCTTTAAAAAGGGTGTGTTCATATAGTTTAAATGCTTGCCTAGTTTCCTGTTTGAACCATTTAGACAACATGTTTAGCTGGTAGAATAGAGCAAAGCTAAAGGGTTTTGATAGCAAGTTGTTTAATTAATTTTTTTGGTTTAAATATTGTTAACAATTACTAGTCCACAAAAAGCTGTTATATTTTTGATTATGTTGTTTAATAATATTTTATACTCATTATTAATGCCAGAAAACTCTACTTTTGATTAATAATCAATAATTATTAATAATAATTAATGTAACTTTTTTATTAAAATAATGGCAATAAATATAACATTGACTAGATTATGCACAACCTAAATAAGTATCTTTCAGTTCAGAATTTTTGTTTGAACATATTTTAAAGTGTTCTGTGGGGGGTCACATTACATTTATGATTTTTATTAGTTATCTTTCAACTTCAATATTCCTATTGTATTTTTAAAATGAATTTTTTCTTGTACCTATAAAATATTGTGTAAGATTTCTTCAATTCATTCATAATTTTTGTTTTCATCATCAAATAACCTTGTCCTTCATTTTTTAATTCACTGTAAATTTCAATATCAAGGTAAAAATAAAATTTATAAGTGAAACTGTATTTTTTCAAATATTTAAATTATTATACTTAAAATATTTTCTGTGATCCATATTTGTAATCTTCCTTTCAAATAAACCTGTATGACAAATGAGTATTTCTCATGATTATGACATATTTTGTTGTGAAATACCTTTATTCATTTGAACAATCCACTTCATAGCAATATATTTTTTTCTATCAGTTTGTAAATGGTTATCCATTGGCTTTTGTAAATGAATAATTTTTCACAGTTTAATGTTCAACACACAATTTAGTAGAAGATTAATTTGTTTTTTCAATTGTTTATCAGATTTTTATTTAGGATCACTAGTTCCCAACAAGGAGTTTCTTGAGACAAATTGTTTTTACTCATTTGGCGGTTAGGAAATTAAAAAGGACAATGTGTAAAGAATATGCAAGCTGCACAATATATAATGTATTATATTCATATGAAATAATTATAAGCTGTGTTGTACAAACTGTTTAATTGATAGAAAGATATCTATACAATATATACATACACATAAGATAAATATTTGGATCCATTAACAGATAATGCTATGAAAAAAATATTGATTGGAAATTTTAATTTGCAGAGAAATGTTCTAACTGATTGAGTGTGAAAAATGAATTATAATTTTACCAAATATTTACAGTATATAATCTCTGTACTATTGTGCATATTTAAATGGATTAATAGGTTTCAATATAAAGTTTATACTTTATATTAGAAAGAAATTGTTTTTTGTATGATATTTATTATATATACCTAGTTTAAAGTAAACATTAGATCTAATTTTTAAAAGAGATGACTATTTACTCAACAGAGAGGAGATTTCAAATGAACAGAAATTAGGGCTAAGATCAAAGGAGTTTACTAGAGGAAGTTACATCCTTATTACCCTATTTTAATGATTTTAGGCAATAGAATGTAAATTTACTTTATTACCCTTAATAAAATAATGTTATAATAATCGCAGATTTAAGAAAGAATTTAATCTTCCATGTTCAACTCTTTAATGTAATGGGATATACTCGGTTCGTCGTCTGTGTCGCTCCAGGTCCATTTAAAATTTTTCTCACTGGCCCTCGATCTCCTACTTCCATCCTGCATTCGGAAGACCGTCCTGCCGACTCCTCTGAGTGTAGATTCCAAGGTAACTCTCCCGTTTCTCAACGGCTCCATTTCCTCTTCCGAAGACGATGATGAGGAGGAGCTCGAATCTACTTCTTCCGTCGCATTTACGGACACCCAGCGATTCCTCGGTCCGAACAATCTCGACTGAGCGCCCCCGACTGACTCGTCCTTCGGGCGAAGGTGGGGCTTGTTGTCGAACATTTTGAGGAAATTCGTCTCGAAGATATCGCCTCGCGGGGCCCGTTCGATACAATCCGGGGCGTCGTCCGCCAGCTTTAACTCCCGAATCGTATTATTGTTCTTCGCCGATTTGTCCGGCGTTCCGGATACCTTAAGGTATCTTGTGATCTTGTACTTCTTGGGTTTATTCCTCTGCAATCTTGTCAAGAACGGCATTGGACTTTTAGGTTACCTCAGCAGCGTCGTCAGCGTTCACTTTTTCTTTCTCTACCCAGAATCAACATTTCTATCGGTACACAGTCAATAAATTACCATTCCCAAGTTAAATGGTAAAATATTCCATTATTACAATTTCGTGAAATGTTTATATTCAGCTTCAAAATTCTGATAGCGGTGTTATTGCAACCTTAACAATAATGCGCAAAATAAATGACGAACTTCCGTTCTGATCTCTTAATAAAAAGAAGCCAATTTTTTCACCTTGTATTTATAAAGCGCAATCGGTATTTTATGCGCGGGAATAAATGTGTAATAAAAATAAAAATTCTACCATTTCGGTTTTATTCATTCATCAAAGTATTGGATTGATGGAATTGTTTGGAATGGAAAGATTTATATGGGGAAGCTGCTAGTTCGTGAACGATTCGGTATAAATAAGGTGAGGCGTTAACTATTTTACGAAGGACTTTGGATTGCAAGGACTGACGAATTCAATTTGTGGTTTTGATTACTGAACGACCCTCGTATCTACGCCAACTTTTACTTCAGTCTTCCACTTTAACGTTAAATAAACAGGAAAAAATGTATCCGGTGTCCGGTGATTCAGAGATTGAACCGCAATCGGGAGTCGGTGACGTCCCCTCCGGCAGGATCGCAATTTTGTCCGCCAAGTATGTGTCGGAGGAGGGTCGGCTGTTTCTGTACCGCGGTGTCACAGTCCGGTCACGTAACCGGTATCGTAGCCGGGGACCTCCAGTTTACAAATACCTGTTCTCCGATTGCCCGGCGCTTTGTATTCCTGCTTCTCTTCCCCTTTCCAGGCTTCTCTCCCTTCAATCTTTGCCCGGCCCAGACCGTTTTTCCAGCGGCGGAAATCGCTCTATTTGCCGTCGGCCCGCTCTTCCACCTTCCATTACTCGTACGGGGGATTTCTCAAAGAAGCCGTCCTAATGACGACCCCCGTTATCCAGGGTCGGACCCCGATCATAGGACCGGTAGGAGTTCCGAAACGTCGGAAGCAGACAGACAACACCCGAGAGGGCCCCAGGTGAAAAGGGGCAAAAACAGCTCTGGCGCCTTCCAAACACAGGAAAAATCCCGGACTATCAGAGAGTTAACCGATCAACGATGTTGATTTATATCTTATTGAGTCCTGTACCAGACAGGATATTAGGCATTTGTCCATCGTAGCACCCTGTCACATTACCTATTTTTTAAATTCTCATGTATAATGTGGGTAAATAATTATTAAAAATACTGCACCGTCATTAAAACATCTAATCTAGCGCGGTACTCAGAATAAACTGAACAGAAATTAAAATACAAATTAAACATCACTTCACACCAGACACATAGGAGAACTTAGGCATCCTGTCAGCACACTCTACTGCTGGGAAAAACCAGAAACCGGTCTAGGACAGGACCGATATGCAATGAATATAATGCCAAAAATATATCGTTGGCCGCTTTCAATACTCCACTTTATTATCTGGAATTTCTAAATCTGGTTTGAGCGCTGTGCTATCGCTTATTATTTGTCTTGAAATAAATTCGGATCTCCGTTAGATGGTGGAAAAGTTATGGTAGAGACTTTTGAGGGGGTAAAGGGCCGGCAGTAAGTAGGGCGCGGCAGATCACGAACGGATTGTCCGCCAGCAACAGGGCCCTGGCCCACATAGCCCTCCCTCTCTGCAGTAAACTCTCGGCGCATACTTCACGACAATAGACAAAGTGACAACTGCCAAACGTAGATACCTAAACTACCATCTGCCTGCAGTTGGAATTCGATTCTAACTTTGGCGCCGGTCGTTGCCAATTGTATACAGTTTCATAGGGTAGCATATATACAGTATCATATAAATGGTTGGTTATAAATGCCGGGAAGAAGTAAATTGAAGCCGGCATTCGTACGGCAGAAAGAAGAATGAGCGAAATTTAAGCTCCAATTTAAGTGAAATAGAAATTTAATAGTATTTGTACCTTTCTTGGAACCCCGTACTGGAACACCCAAACTGGTGCCCAATTTGAACTCGGTCGATCACGATTGAGTCCAGGCTCCATACAGAAAGGTTGTACTTTCGCTCCAACTTTTCACTACCGGCGACACCGAAAGCCGAAAATCTCATAAAACCATACATTAGCTGTCCCCCTTTCCAACATAGAGTATTTTTGTATAGCACGAAAAACTAGGTTCCTCAAGATTTCAGCCTGCAGGAAGGATTCCCACTTGTCCACATCCTTATTAGCGGAAGTTTTTCTCTCAAACTGCCTGGAAACTGGCAAGTTTTTTTTGTGAATTGTTTCAGCCCAGTGTCTCGGGTTCAATGGTATGAGAATGGGTCGACGCGCGGTCTTTTCCGAGTCGCAGTTTTCCGACCATTCTCCGTTTTAAACTCGGTCGTTTTTGATGCCGCCAGTCGGACCCCGGAGGTTAGGCAAAGTGATATTATAAATCGAATGACGCTCACCTTTTCATTCGTTTCAATCCAAATTGATATTGAGTATCGTGCAGGTGTCGGGGGCGTAGCGGGCGCGATATAGGGTGCCGCTGTATTTGTGTTGTGCTTTGAACATGGTGGTAAACTAATTATCCGTGTTGAGTGCAGAGAGAGGAGCGCTCTCTCTTGTCACTGAGCCAGGAAATTGAGTTACAATCCTCCCTAAGTGCTTTTTACAGGCGCCTCTCCAGGGCACGCTGCTAACAACGTTACTATCATAATTGGTTCAAAACTCAAACACCGCCCTATCATGCTCCCTCTGCCGAGTCCAACATTTATTTTGTAAAAACTCTCCCTTGACGCGCCCCCGCTGACGTTCACGAGGTTTTCTTCCCTAGCTTCCTTTTTTTATAAGAGGTCGATTCGATTAAGGAGAAATTTGGAGCTGAATGACGAAGGCGTTTGGAGCTGGACACGGGGCAATTTTTCCGCGTTAAAACATTGAAATATTATGGGACCTTTGCGTTCGTTTTATTGTTTGTGTGACACATGTAGAAATCCTGTCAGTATAGGTTGACGGCGTACACACGAAAGTTTGAGACATCTAAACGATTTCAGGAGTGGAAAACCTCTTGACCTGCGGAGGAAGGTATCTGTCGTGATATCTGACGAGTTCAGGGTTTTCGTGGCCCTCAGTAGAGAAGTTTGGTATCGAGAATTTACAGGTGCGACGAGGGTTTATACAGGTTATAAATGTAGTTTTTTCCTAATACCTATTAATCATTATTCAACGCTACAGACCTGTCAGGCTCGTCGGGGTACCCTTCATCAAGTCGAAAGGTACCTGGTTATTAGGGAAAGAATGGTATAAATTAAGTGAAGAGTTTGCGTGTGGAAAATGTCGATGTATTGCCTTTTAATTTCCAACAAGATATAAAACACAAAAATAACTTTATAGGGATAAAGGGTATACTATTAGTAACGGACGGTTCCCGGTAATGAGGAAACAACTGAATCTTAATCCCATGAGGATTGGCGACACCTCCTATATAGAGAGGCCCGGTAGTACCTATCCATTTGGACACTAATGATGGTTCTGAAACGTCGGAAGCAGGAACCCTAGGTGAGGTTCGACACCTACTGCCTAAGATCTCCCAACAGTATTAAGCGATTTTAACGCTAGTTAGGTAGAAATAACTATATAGTTATACAGATAGTACCTGTTAGGGATCCGCAAAGTATTAGAATATTATCACCCTCGCAACCTCCCGTTCCCATATAGCTGATATCGCCAGTATTTTTGGCAGTAAGATTGCTGACAGAATGCCTAAATTGCCTAATGAATGCTACTCGTACATACCGATATTAGGCAGCTATTTAAAATGTTCCGTAAAGTAAATTAGTTAATTAACTAGTCACTAAACAAACAAGAAAACACTCCTGCTGCCCGGATTTCTGGTAAAAGTATGACGATCTAATTTGAAGACATGTAGTAATAATTCAAATTCTAGCCGCGGAATCCTTCATTCAAACGCTCTTAGTTATTGTTTCCTGCAAACCGGTTTGGAAAATAGGGGTCGCGGGTTCTCAAAGTTTCTGAAATCCGCCTTCGGTAAATCTACGAGATTAGGCGGGCCGCGGGTGAATGTGGCGGGGGTCGAGGGGGCCGCCTCACAATACTTGTGGCGCTAGGAAAAATATCAAGAACAAATCCGGCCTTTGTCGGCCGCCGCCCGCAATCCGATTTGGGCGCCGCCCTCGGCCGGTTATTACTCCCGGCCTCTGATTACCCGCGGCTTTGTGGCCCCCGTCGGATAAGCCGAACCCAGAGGACCCGATTTGGCTTCCACAAAACACGGCGCCCCCTGCCCCACCTTTTTCGGTAAACCAATATCAAAACACGGCCGCCTAGATATTACGCGCCTCAAAAGATGGGGAAAAAATCTCTCGGGCGGCAAGAAGATATTCATTTCCATAAGCAGGTATAAGCAGCATTTTATCGAGCAGCTTCCGAAATATTAAACGTAATATTATTATTTGGAGTTCCGCGTAAGCCGTAAATTTAAGGACTTCCGAAAGTTAACTTCGGAATGAGGGGTATTTTCCTCTTAATAAAATTTAAACTTTATAAACCTATCAAGCGGCTATCCTAAACAAAGCTAGAGGTGGACTAGTCTTACAATTGCTCAATGGAGGGTCAAAAATAATGACGTTACGCCTCGAAAAGCGAATGCTAATCGTTTGGCCGGTATCATTTACAGGGGGGCTGGCGGCTAACGTCCTACCTCGCTGGTCGAGAGCCGAGCGCCGCCGTGATTGTAAATCATCGGATTGAATTTGACGACGGGCGGTAGGGCGAAAGGGTACAGGGGTTATTGAGACATTGAGAGTATAAGTTGAAGCCGGTCCTAATGAAATGTTGGACAAGTAATTGAGAGCGGGCCCAGATGAAAGCGCGGCCCTCGGCCCGGGCCATGACTCGGCGGAACATTACAACCAAACAGTGCCCTCTGTTCGACAGCCCGTGCCCGCTCCTACTTTGACCCGCGCTCTTAGAATGCTCGGAGTAGATTTAAAACTCCTCTTCGTTTCGAGATAAAGCGAAAAGATACACCGATTCGTGTTCCTATCAACCGCAGTTGACATTCAACCTATTCATCTTCGAACATACTATTTGCAGATATTTAATTTTAAGATAAATGTTCACGAAGGTTTGGAATTTCACCTTGCGATCTCGCCGAAACGGATTAATTTCATTATGATCGCTGGCTGGAATTGCCGCGTGAATATTCTGCGGACCGAAAAAAAGGCGGTAAGAAATTAATTCGCTAAACAATCGTATCATTAAGTCCCGGGGAACAGTGGAGGTTTTATTCGGATAGGCCGTAATGCAATTAGGGAACGGGTGGAAAGAAAAAGACAGAGAGCGAGAGAGAGAGTGAGTTCGGGTTGGCGGGAGGGGCTGGTGTGGACAAAAGAAAATATAAAACACGGAGCGACGAGGAAAGGCTCCAATTGCCCGTGAAGACAATTTACATGGCTCCACGGGCCGGGGAAATATTTCCCCAGAGCGACGGTTTAACAATTCTAATTCTCGGCGCTGTGTTTTGGCATTCACTTTGTGAAATGTTGAAAACTCGTTAGGGGCCGAGACGGGCGGCGGGGCTCATTGCGCATTCACGCCCCGCAGCTACGTTATGTATTTACCCGGGTGGTGGGCCACCCCTCTACCGCCCCCCAACCGTCCCGAGATAAACCGGGACTCTCCTTCCTCCCTCTTTCCTCCCGGCACTCTCCTCAACCCCACCCCCCGCATTGCGGCTCCTCCCGCTCTTTCCCCCCGACACTTTCCCCGCGCCCTTCCGTCCTTTTTACACTGGTTGGACGCCCGACAAAAAAAAAAGAAAAGTTTATGGGGGAAAAATGTTCGAGTTATCCTATTTGCTTACTCCGAGAAATAGGAAGGTAGTAAGGTGCATTTCTGCTTCGCATCGTCACTCAAAAACTGAAGTACGTACACCAACCTTACGAAGCTCTCTGTCGTTATTACTATACTAATATGCGTAATATACTTTTTCTATCAGTGGCGCAGAGGACCTTCCTCATATCCTTCAGAAAAGCGAGATTGATTCGACAGGTTGGAACAGTGCGGGTATCGAACCGAACCGGTTCCATTTCTTCATTTCTCCATAAGTGTATTTAGAACTGCGACCCATCGGCGTTATGGGCTCATTACTCACCAACTAAGTCATTAGCACAGAAGGTTCGGCCCAAGAATTATCTCTTGGTAAAGAAACATTCCTTGGGATTGACTCAGTTCATCCAGTATTACCGGGAACTGTCCTTTACTAATATTATACCTCATATCCCGATTGAAGTTGTTAATTCTGTATTTTATGTCCTACCACCAAGGAGATAATTTGATGGAAATAAAAAAAAATTGCACTCTGAGATCGCCAATTTGTTCTCTGTTGAAAGTGTCGGAAGGGTAGTGGAATCGGTAGCTCGGGAAGATGCAAAAACAGAGCCTGTTTACTCTCTCGTTTAGCGGCTCGGTCGTAGAAACACGATGTTTGAATTCCCTGCGTGTGTTGAGGAAGCTCCGCGTGGAGGCCGCAGGTATTCGGAAGCTCGGCCGACACCTTTAGGCCGGAGCAAACACATCCTCCCCGTGTTTGCTCTGGCGGGGTGGGAGGATCCCACTGTTTGCCAAACCATATCACACTATACGAGTACACGCCCGGCCCACTGTGCTTAGACACAGCCTCTTAAAAAAAACCCGCTCATTGAATCGTGGCGTTTGGATTCCAGGAAAACAATCTCAAACACGATGATTCCTGTAATTTTCATTAACCCTGCGTGTATATGTGAAATTATACTAAGTGTCGGTATATTGATGGGGGAAATTAAGCTTTATAACTTTATAAAGCTGGGGCCACCTATTCTCTACTTTCTGTTCTCTTATACCGTATTTCGCCATTTTCCAATACTAATAAATACCAGTGAGTATGAGTAAAACGGCCACGCAAAAGCCCTACATTCGGGGTATTTTCGAAACAGGTAGGAAAAAAATTAGTGGAATTGTTTCCATTTAATGTCTCCCCAAAATATGTATTATTCTGTGTTTCTTATTTAAAACTATATTCTGCCGTTTCCAATAATCGCATTGGATTATTTCTACACTTAGAACACTACTTAGGAGGGGTCCGTCATTTCAATAACAAACTCGACTTGTAGATTAACGCCATAAAAACGGTCCGGGAGTTATAGGCTGTGGTTCTCTCATTCAAATATTGATCAGCATCTATATAGGACGGATTACGGTACCCTGATATTTATACTATTCAAGAGAGAGGGAGAAAGGGTGGTATCAGCAGAAAGATGCTTCTTCTATCGAGTTGTTTTCTCGATGCCGGCCGTATAGTAACGGGGGACGACTTTCGAGAGTGGTCCGTGCCCAGAAATACATTACTGGGAAGTGAGGGAGTAAACGCGAGTGGAGAAGGGGCCGGATATTTGAGGCCTCCAGCGGCTCAACAAGAAAGACATAGGAAGTTTTAAAGGGTGGAAAACGAGCGGTAGCACTGTGAACGCCGAGCCAATATTTGGTTAACCTAGGTGGCTGCTATAGGTGTGGCCCACCGGGAGGGGGCTCCCCCTCGCACTCGACAAACAATAGCCCAATGATATGCCCGGGAGAAAGAAAGAGAGCCACCGGCCGAGGAAGAGGGAGGGGGAGAGGAACAGAGAAAGACAACATTACTAAAAGTGTCCAGTAGCACGTACAAATATCCAACCCAAGATATGCCTCAAACACACCTGCCTCCCTTCTCAATAATATAACGAACATCGGTTTAACCGGCGAATGTCGAAATTGTTAAGTAAATTTTGATGCGACAAATTTAATTGAAATTAAAGTTTTGACCGAATTGAAATAATTTACATACGAAAATTCATTATTATTAATAGTTAAAATTCGATATTCAAGATCTTTTCGCCGGAATTCGCCCCCTCCCCGACCGCACTCACGAATCCAAGTCATATGGGCATGGACAGAGTGTCGCACGACTACATGGTTCTGTCAGATCCTATAGTTGTTATGATACTTACATCATGACGCCTGGCAGTCCACATTATCTGGATCAAATTCCGGAGGCGGATCAAATTGAAAATTTGAATTGGCCACAAGTAGATAGGCAAACTCTAGTGTACTAATTAGAATATAAAGAGATCTCTATTGAGAAAGCGTTTATCGCGAGGGCCACACTGTAAACTGCTGTTTTCTATTTACAGAAAGAATTAAGCCCGGGAATTTAAAGTCCCGATACCACATTGTCGTAAATCAGGGCCGAGGATGGTATAGGAACGGGGATATTTGCGGAGCACGAGCGCCCAATAATATAGGTAGAGCGGGGCGTTAAGTAGTTGTAGCCTGTGGGCGGCCCGCACAGGCTGACTGGCCGATTCCCTTTCAGATGTTAATGCGGGGGAGGTGCGGGCCCGGAGGACTCGAAGCCGGGACCAGCACAAACACCCGGGGCTATATATACCCCCGCTGTCCGCCCCTACTTTAAGGCCCTTTCGCAATAGGACCACCGATTGTGGCCATCCGATACCCGCTACTGTTCAAATACTCGACTTGAAAATATTTCTCGCCATCTGCGAACGCCAAATGATGAGGCTACCATCACGTCGATATTTTGAACATGTAATGGAGAGGCATCAATCTTGAAGTTCCAACATACATTTTGGAGCCGAAGTGGTCAGTATTCAATTACGGGAATACAACGTTAATAGAAAGTAGAGTGACATTGTTGACATTATGAATTGTAACTATAAAGTAAATAACGTACCTGTTAGAGGGTCAGCAAGCTGGTTTGGAATAACTTCATTCTTCAGCAGTATCCACTCGTATTCGGCAGACAGGTAGACCAGGTTCAGTTTCTCTCCACCGTTAGTAGTATTGAGGCAACACAGTCCACCCAAACGTGAGAATGAACTATAAAAAAAACTATCTTCAGTATATTATATACACACTTCGGCTGCCGATGGAGCATCGGGTACCGTTTGATATGAACATTTCAAGTCATTGGTACCGTCTTCATAAAAGTTTTAAAGATCAAGCAGCAGTGAAGGTTTAGAATTTCATTCGTTTGTAATGTATTTGATTGATATATTTGAAATAGCAAACATTAAACAATTCAACGAGTTAGGCTGAAAAGTTTGTTCAGTGTTCATATTAAAAATATGGAAGCCAAGTTCGTTACCCTATACAGAAACGAGTTTCTGATCTTCCGATTAACAATTTGAACCGCACATTTGTCTTTTACACAAAGCTCCAAGTTCCATTTATACCTGGTTGTTTACAATGTTAGAACACTCTTTTTGTCAAATATTTTCCTATATAGAAGTTCTGTGATACCGGACACCGGCCTTGCTGAGGTACAGGGTGGAAACTCTCTCGACATATTTCCAATTGTGTTCAGGACATTCGACGCCAGAAATATGATGCTAAACCTTTCAAACTGTATACTGTTCGAAATAAATAATATGTTTCAACATGTTCCACTTATTATCTCAAATTTTGATATGATAAAAATACTTCAGATATACGTAAATTTAGGAAACCAACTGCAGTAAATTGTTAATTGAAAAAACAAAATCTAAACTTTTTAACAATTAGGGCATACTTTAACAGCTTTAAAGAAGACCGCCAAGACTTGAACTGGCAATAAGACTCCATAGCAAGCTTTTGTATTGACGAACATAGATGTTTGTGTTGTATAATTAGTTATATAAAACAATAAAGGTCTTTCTGCGCGTGGTTGAAAAAAATGTCGCGTTTTAGCATTATATATATACCATTAATCGTGTGATTCTCTGCCGCCAGTCAGAAATCAGTCTTACATCGGTGCATATGTGCGTTATACTTTTACAATTTTACATAACAAAATTGTATACTTTCTTTTTTTAAAATCCCTGTTTTCCTGTTCGATACGAGATTCTGAAAACATTCAAAAGAATGTAATAATACTTTGTAATACTCTGTGAATAATTTTTTGTCAATTATTCTAGGGATTTGTTAATACTTTTAACTTCATTTTAACATATAGAATTGAACATTGTCCCCGTTCAACTGGGATGTCAAAATTTAGCTTAATGACCCGATATCACTTTTGTCTTTAATTACAAAGCAATTATAAAACTCATTCAATTTTTTTGTACGCTCGAATATCAAAGGTCGGTAGAGTAGTAGTCAATCGCAATATATCCATTGGCTCAGGGGGATTTTTTTTCAATTGTGACGTATGGAATTTGGACCGGGAAATTGTTCGATTCGGCAGAAATATAGAGTAAAAATGAAGGGGACGATGGCGTGTGTGTGTGGTGGGGGGAGCATCGATATAAATATACATATATCGCGTGTTTCGCTTTGATGTGGGCATTTTGCCCGCCACCGACTAACGAAGGGGCCACTCCACAATGGGCGCACGGGGATAAATTGAGCCCTCTGATGACTGATGATTGCCGAAAAATAATATCCCCGCAGCCATAATCAGCCTTTTTCGATCCGAACGTCCGACTCACGTTTGCCACGGATAAGTATGACTCGACGATATATCCTCCTATTTACACATATAAACATAGGGCCCACCCACGTCTTATCGCCATTCCGTTGGTAATAAACGACTGAATGTTTTTAAAAAGAATCCGGATTGATTAATACACATTAAAACAGTAGAAAATAAAATTAAAGAATCACAGAAAATACTTAAATTAATTTATTCATTTCAATAACGAAAAGACAAATACGTAGACGAAGTTTCTTACAGACATTGAAATAAAGGGATGATATCACAATGGGCGAATAAAGATAAGGTAAGAACTAACTTAAATTCTAATGCATAAATACGTAATCATTTTGTTTATATCTGGTCATATAAAGTCTGGCACTTTCAGAGTTATGAATAACTGTTATTGTTGTTATTCTGGTCTGACACCTGAGGTCGTCAACCCCACTAGTCACCGGCCCCTAATGGGATAAAACAGGAATTAGAGGAATTGTGCAAACGCTTACACGAAAGGGACAGGAGAAACTCCTTCTTAACCCCGGTGTGGGGCTAACCCCGCCGGTGTTATCCCATTATGGCTGGTATTCGGCCATTGTTGGGCAGAAAACGCTGTTTGCCAGGTTTACATGTGTTCCGTGAACCGGGCCCAGATAAGGGATCTGGGCACTGGGCGGCCCCTCCCCCGGATTCGGTTAAGTCCCCCGGATTTCCGGGCCGATGGACGCCTTTCGTGGCTGTAATTTAATTAACTCTTGCTTTCTAAAAGGGTCTTTATACGATCGATTTCATTCGGAAGTTATTAAAGTGTGTTTATACGGGCGTATTATGTTGACCTTAATTGGACAGCCACTTAAAGATAACACGTTTCCACAGATTTTGATTAGTTTTCTCGGCATTTTCCAAACTGAGTTTCGGCATCTATATGTTCAAATTTGAACATGTAGATAGATTGTTTGATGAACTTTGAAGGTTGTTTTTGAAAGATGTAGAATAAAATATTTATTTATTTTCGATGAACCGTATTGCGAGCTAGGAAGATTTCTTTTATTCGACCCTCGTTCGATTTGTCCGCGCCAACAGAGCTTCGTCATTAAATCAATATTTCTACAGCATTAGGCGGGAATTGAAATTTATAATTAGTTTACCGAAAACAGGTCGGTCGGTCTGTTGTTGTTTGAATCCTATGAAAACTCGTGGGCCCGAAGGTTAAGAATAATAAAGGATTTCTGGAAGTGTGGTGGTCCTGGGCTCAGTTGACAGGTTCCAGTTATACATAACGATGGAATATTTTTTGTTACCTTCAGCTGGTATGGGAATTTTCACAAATTCTATTGTGAATACGAAGCGTGATTGCCACCAACCACAGATTCGTTGGTTTATTAATGTAAAATATGTCGTATAATAACAGAAATAAATAATTAAAAATATTAACCACAAATATATTATGGATAATATACTGCTCACATTAGACTTCAAATGCATTTTTAGGTTTGACATTTATGTTTTTATAGGTTGTCTTCTTTATAGAATCCCATTGTGGACATCGATTTGAGATCTTATGTCTGCACTAGTTTAACAGACAAATATTAGGTTTCATAAGCTAGCCGATTTGTTAAGCTAGACTGGTCTCGGCTTTTTGTCATCGACTGCAGCAATACGCAATAATGTAGTGAGATTCTTACGAGTCGGCTGTCGATGAAGAATCCTGGCTGTACTCTACCTTTATGTTACAAAGATTTAAGTCCTTCTACTTCATAATTGGAGCCGTCGGGTTAATTGAATCGAGCATAGGACCGCCCGCCATCAGTGCGGTTAGGTCGACTCTTCGGGGGCAAAGCAAACACCGGGTCGAGCGGGTAACAGATTTGAAAAGGCCGGCTATTTGTTGTCACCTCGGCTGAGTGGTGGGCGCTACCTGGGCCTCCCCATTAGCCTTTGTGTTACAGCTCGCTGCATCCTGATCGGCCTCGGCGGACGTGGAACCAGCCCCGCACCCCGAGATAATCCGAAAGGTGTTTAAACCCCCCAACGCCGGACAGGTGTTTAAACTTAATTCAATTAGGTAATGAAAGAGGGATGGACCATTCATTGTCTGGCCAGTTCGAGACCGGGAAATTGGGAATGTCCGGACCCCGTTCCGGAGGGCAGCCGTTTGGGTGGCACAAAATGAAGCTTTCTTTATATCTGAGTAAACATTTCATTTTATAAAGCCTCCAGATCTTTATATAAAACCTTCAAAAACTCGTCAAAATATCTATTTCCAAACGCTATTTTGCGAGCCCGACGTTAAATCAATTTCAATTTTTCGTTATCGTCAGTAGTATTCCATTATTAATATAACGAGTAGTATGTGTCTTAGTACTGATATTCCAAAAAGCGGGAACCTCGCTCCCCGCCACCCCATAATTAAGTAACTATTTATTTCATACGTTTCTGTGTTATCAAGTGTCTATTATCTCTTATTACTCGTACCAGTTTCTTAATGTCACAATGGTTTGGTTATTCATTAAGGCCAATTAACTTGTACCGCAATGACGTACCAAAATTATTCTTACGCGTGCAGCAATATCATTTACGACTTGACTACTAGGGAACATTATAGGATCAGATCCAGAAGTCACAACTGATTTGCTACCAGTACGCGTATAAGTGTGTGGTAAAGCCCTAAGGGCGCCGATAGATGATCTGGAAGTCTGGCCACATATTGATCTGTGAGAAAGGTTCACCTCTACCTTAAAGAAGGAAGCTGCTATATTTTTGTCTGTGCCATAGTAATCATAAATAACGGCCCCTTTTTAATTATCTTTTTTACAAGGAAATGATAGTAAATTAGTAGGAGAAATTTTCTCTAGAATATCTTTTACTAAATATTTTATTACATAAAATTACCTTTCGTTTCGATATTTAAATTGAATATTTCATTCAATCTCAATTACCGAACCTGGATTTAGTTTATATTTAATAGTTGTGGTATGGAATGTAAAAGTGCAGTTTGCGAATTGACCAACAGAGAAACGTCCTCCAAGCTGCTTTGGCTATAATGTATTCCATGCGTCGTATGATTTATCTTATGTCGAATTAACTAGTGACAAAACTAATCATTCCTCTAGATGTTTCAAGCATTAAAGCTTGAATGATCCGAAATGATTAATAAAGAAAATATCATCATTTATGTGTTCGGATCGCCTTACAAAAAAAGTGTTAGTCTTCAACCCATGTCAATTGATTTACTACCAGAAACTGAAACAGACAGAAACCCTGTAACAAGAGTGTTTTGGCTAAGCTAAGGATAAAATATAGATTAAGCACAAACTTATATCGAGCTCAATGCACGACGTATTTTTAGAAAATGGTTAAACTCCGTGTTTTCGAGGGTAGAGGACTGAAATAAATACCGGGTAAAGGAAAAGTTGCTGGTGCCTATCCCCATAGGAATGAGAAGAAGGGATAATGGCAGTGCGGTGTGCTCGAGTAACTGACTGGTGTAGGGGGAGCCGGCCTCTCCTGGGGTTTGATTTATCGCTTCTCCGATCTGGCCACCATTGACACTTCACACATATACACCACCGTTTACTCTACTACTCTTCTGCCTCATCCCTTCCCCCTCATCCTCATCACTAAACCCCCACCACTAACTAATCTCACTAATTCGGACATCCGTTCGTTAACACTTCCCAATTCAATCAGTTATTCCCACTTCTTAATTAGAACAAAGTCTGCTGATACGCTTAAATATGACACTAATCTATCTATAAGGAATTGTACTGAACGTGGTGAAAAGCTGGTAGCGATCTAGCATAAGACCAAACCATGAAGGTGAATTAGAATGTGTAGATGATCCTACCATCCAGATAATCTACTGTAGGTAAAATAAATGGTTTTATATCACCGATACATGTAGTACAATCAGAAATAGTTAGAGGTATCGGAAGGTTGATCAATTTGTAAACGAACAGTTGTACATATAAAATGTACAGATTTTTCCTGTTAAAATCAGGCGCGGTGTTAGATTGGTTAGATCCCAGTGCCACGGTAATGATGTTGCTAAACATGATCTTTCATCAGTCACCGAGACAGAATTACCCTGATTACTCACTAGATGCATCAATAACGGTTAAAAACCGGAACCCTAGGCTTGGGAGAGAGAAAGAGAGAACAGAAAATGATACGGGAGTTAATGTATCATAATCGTTGAGTCGTTTTATGCATCATAATAATTGTACCAGCCTATTCATCATCGTCTCATCGCTCCCTCTCGCCTCGTTAGTTGGCCGGGTTCATCAATCGCCCGATTCGTTCCCTATGTTTCCCAACGTGCATTATACGATCAGGCCTTTGTCGGGACATGCCCCGGGGCGGGCGTACGGCTCCCGATTATTTTGGCCTTTTTAAAATGGGCGTCAAAAGGGAAGGCATTGTCGCCACTTGGCAAAAGACTGCAATCGGAAACAAAAGGTATTGAGTGTGTGCTAAACAGCGTTAAGAGCCCTCAAGCCGGTAACGAAGTGGCTGCGGTGGCCTCCCCTTCTCTGAGGGGGGCTCCCCCGGCCCTTTATCCGCTCGCCCTAAACGCCGAGCACAGTTCAATGAGTCAAATATTTACACTAATGCACCATTCTTATCGGTTGTTCCTCCTCGGTGGTTCTCCATTAATTTGTATTGAAGCTGGGTGGCGGTACGCGAGGCGTGAAATGTCCGACGCTCTCCGGGTGTCCCCCAATTAGGAGAGGGGGTCTCCATTATTTGTATTTTCCTAGCTCTGTACAACTGTTAGCTCCGATTCGGCAACAGACTTCTTTCCGCTTTTGTCCAATATTTCGCGCATCGCCGAACAGATATTCTTCGAATCGCCTAAGGATGTTTCGATTCGTACCGAACGTACTTTCGCTTTGTACTGTGATTTCCTTTTCAAAACATACGTCTGGCTACAATACAGCGCTAGGCCGGTGCGAATATTTACCGACAATCTAGAAGGGTGGAAAACTCTTCCTTGCCCGCGCAATATCTTAATACTGTTCATCACACCGTAATTTAAAGCACACTAGACGTACTTTTGCTTTCTTCATTAACTTGTCGAATTAAAATTGCACGCAATACAGCCTGTAAATATTAAAAATTGTAAGTATATTATCAGTTCAACTAGGAACATTGCAGTGTACTGTATTTTATAAAGGACCCATTAGAAGCAATTGCCTCGTTGGAAGAAAAACACTAAGTATTGAAGAATAACATCATTATGAAATAAGGTAACCAATTAAAAGTGGAATTAAATACATGGTCCACCACCGCGATTCGAACATCGAATATAGATTTTCGTATTTTCCAATGTTCCAATTCCAGCTCAAATGTATGAAATGTATTCATTTTTAACTTATCTCTCCCTGTGGCGATAGACAAATCGGTTAACTTTCGGGGAATGTGTATTACTACTAGAAGAGACAACGCTGCTGGTTTCGCTTTGTCTTGCTGTTCGGGAAAGACAAAGAGAAACCGCCCATTAAATGCCTGTCGGATTATTATCTTGTATCGGACGCGATTGTAGGGGCCGAGAATAAAGCCCGAGGTGGAGGGTCGGACCGAATGCGGTTTTGAGACAGGCCCCGCACAGGTCACGCGAAGTTCCAATCTCTCTGATGGATTGCCGGCCGCTTACCCGATTTAAGTGGGCCGTGACTCGTGAGACCCTTTCCCGAAATAGCGCCCCAGTGTTGACAACAACCGGCCCTGTTCACAACTTACCACCGACGCCGATTAAAGCCCACAATGACTGATAGCCCTCAATGCAATCGCGATCATACACTTACGAGTAGAGAAGGAAAGTAATTTCCGACCCACCCAATTCACACTATTATACGACCGAAATAAAGCTAAACGCATAGCCTACAATTGATCTAGTGGTTTAAGAACTATTTTGGTAGGAACAAATATCTTCTTATTAAATCCTAATAGGTAATATTTTACGGTTATTACGTTTTAGGCGGAAAAACAGAAAAGGAAAATATATATAAGGAATAAAAAAAAGAGAAATTCAGTTCAGTGTTGCACACCTCGAAACTTTACAGTCAGTAAACTTAGCTAATTTAAAATCTAATAAAATCTTTTAGAAATTACATTTCGTGTCTTATATATTGTGTGTTATATATCAAATCATGTTCATAGTATCACCGATAGAAACTCTAAACTTTATATTTTAATACTACACTGACACTAAATGAAAATTCCGACTTTAATAAAAGGTGGTTGTGTTGGGTCCGCGCGAGTTTTAACAGTTTACTTATTCTTTCAGCAGAACACAAAATCAAAGGTATGATTGTCTGTGCGATTAATTCGCGTTTTCAGTCCATTGGTAGACCGGTTTCGGTATAACGCCATAGTCAGTACCTAAATAGAGTTTTGATAAACAATCATACCTTTGATAATCCCACTAATCCTCGCATACACCCATATAACTCCTAATAAAAAACTTGTTTGCAGTTTGTTAATTTTGTAATATATTTCATTTCGTAATACCTTATTCAGAACGACAATGTTCTGCAAGTAACAGTCCTTATACATCACATTCATCTAACCATTCACTGGCTATACAGAAATTATAGGAACTAAATTTAAAAATAACTCATTTACGTTGTATACACTAACGTGTGTTACTACTGTTGTACAAATACTGAACAACTGGGAACTACTCGATGATTTTTATTAATTAAATCGAATCGTGTAGAGAAATTGTTCAACGACAGAAGAGTTTATAAATCTGTTATGAATACTATAAGGGCAATATAAGCAGTGAACATTTGAAATCTTGTTACTATAAACGCTATTGAATTAAATATTTTATAATTGGGCTATCAATATATATATTTAAAGTATAAACTACGCCAGAAATAGAATGACGAAAATAATTTCCGTGCCATATTTTTGGATTAGGACATTAAAGAAAGAGATATTTTGAAATTTATAATTTTATTAGGTTTATATACACATTAATATCTATAATATAATTTACAACATAAATATTTCATAATTTCTTTACCTTTTATTCTACAACTCTCGTTTACAAAACAAGGTACATTTCTACAGTTTTTACAATACATTATATAGTCATCACTGTGAAGAGTTATACAAAAATTAGGTTATTAATTACAGGTAGGGGAAGAAAGAGGACATTTTTGGCTAAGAAATCGTGCTTTCTTTTACAAGAGTCCTATATTCTCTGTCCGATTTTTGAAGCCGCTCGGTTAACAAGGTTACAAATTATACTCTATTTTTACCATATTCCTATATTTATTTTATTGCACTTGAACACCGGTTCATACTTGAAAATATTGGAATTTTAAAATAGCATTTAATACAAAATTTACTGGTAGTAAGAACTGTTTTTAATATCAAAATGTGAAAATAATCCGGAAGAATATGTCAATTTAATTATATAGCAATGTCCATCATGTACTTTATTTTTATCGCATTACCTATAAGTAAGGTTTGGAACATTTCTACTTGATGACTTTTACACAAATTTATTATTGTAAAGGAATTATATCTCAGTAAGCTATATACACGGCTCAGGTTGGGAAATGAGTATCATTTGTTATACGGGCATGATTATAAATGGAATAATGTGGAATTGAACACGGTTCTAATATGAATCTAAGCGACTTACAAATAAATATAAATAGGAGAAAAGAGATGTGAAAATTCTCCTTATACGACACAAATCATTGCACCAATAGTATAATTGGTGCGTTAGTAATTAATGGTTCAATTTGATTACATTTATAAACGAATCGGGTGATCTAATAGGGTTAGAAAATTACGTAAATAATTTGACTGCATCATTAGAACTGAAAGAAAGAACCTAGATGAAATAACCGTAATTTATAAACGGGAAATTTACAGACCATAGACGATTTATTCCAAATAACTGAAAATATTTCATTAAAACCGAACAGTACAAACGAAAGTAATTTAACAATATAAAAATTAATGAGATCCTATTCAAGCATCATATTATATATTTTTATCAAATCATACGACAGTATTGGGTTAAAGGCCGTATGTACTAATACGGATAAGAAACGGCCACCTAGTTGTTATCACTTAATAATGTTTCTATATTGTTTACTGGAGGATCGGCACATATCAGTCAACATACGACGAACGAGTTACGAAATCTTTATAGAAGGATACTTTTCAATAAATCTGAGTGAAATAATATGTCACAGAGTGGGACCTAGCAGGGTTCGGGTTTTATGTTGTGTACGATGGACGTCGGGGCGGTGTGGGGGAAAGGATGTGAGGTGGTGGTGCGGGGGCGTGTAGGGAGGCGGGGGAGGGCGCGGGGGCGGCGGCCGCCAGATGACCGTAATACCTGGTGACGACCAGCCTGGCGTGCTCCGGGGGAGGCATCGAGGGCCAACAGTGGGCCGCCTGCCGCAACACCAACGACCCACCGCCCACCGAACTTCCCGAAGAGGAGACCACGTCGATGTCCTCGTCGTCGTCGCTGCTACTGAACGGAGCCTTCTTGACGGCCGGGTCTTCGTCGGGGGCCAGGAGGGAGTCCACGTCGAACTGTCGCCTCTTCCTGGGGGCGGGAGGCGCCAGCCTGGGGAAGGCTACGTGAGGCGGGGACCAGAGTGCGGGCGGCGGCGGAGGCGGCGGCGATGGAGGCCTGGGAGGCGTGTTCACCGGGGGAGGACTCGGCGAGTCCGTCCCGTCGTCTTCCACCGCCAGTCCCATGTGCTTCCGCACTTTCCTTTGCGCCTTCCTTCTCCTGAAGTCTCCCTTCTTAAAATCCTCCACGTTGGCCGGGTGAATGGCCCAGTAGTGGCCTTTTCCGTTGGCGCTCCTCCCGGCCTTCACGAAACAGTCGTTCAGCGACAAGTTGTGCCTGATTGAGTTTCTCCAACCGGGGCCCCTCGTCCTAAAGTACGGGTAATGGTCCAGTATATACTGGTAGATATCGGACAGCACCAGTTTGTACTCGGGAGAACTGAGGATGGCCATAGCTATGAGCCCTATGTAACTGTGCTGGGGCTTGGGCTCTTCCGGCTGTAGTCCTCTCGGGAGGAGAGATAGGGCGGCTAATCTGGGCGGGTATCCGGGTCCGTAGGGGGACTGTGCCGTGCAGATAGGGTAGTGGGCGGCGGAGAGTCGCTGTGCCGCCAGAGCGTACTGATAGAGCTGAAGCCTGTACTGTTCGAGGGCGCCTCCCGGCCCGCCGGGTTCTACTAGGCCTCCCGGGTATCCCGCGCCCACTACCGCCTGTAGCCCACCGTTACTGCCCTGCTCTTTCGAACACATATCGTCGGTTGTCCTGTTCTCAATATTGGTCGATTCCATCCATGGAATGCTGAGGTACCCGTGATCTAGGCTCACTAATGTCACTTTACGGGTTATCACTGAGATGCCGGGAGGTGTGTGGCCGAGCCGGGACGTACGACTTGTGGCTGTCGTATGGGGGATAGTGGTGGTCGTGGAGCGGGGACGCCGTGGCGGGGGGAGGAGCCCGCCGTGGTGGGGGTACCCGCCACTCCCACAGCCTCCTCCCCTATCCTATCCGTCTCCTCCCATATATCTCTGCAGTTACCGAACTAGATACCGTATATATCTGAAAAACCCGCACCCGAACCGGGTACCTAACTGAAATTCGACGGTGTGCGGGGCGGTCCGTTACGGAGAACCCGGTAGTACTGCTGCTGCAGTGCTCTTCCGTTATTTCTTCACCAATATTGACGGATCAAATCGTAATCACTTTTCCTCAAATATTATCGAATCATTTCCTCGGAGATAGATACAAACTATATTCTTAGTAAAATGTTATGAAAATAATTATCGTACGTTTCTGAATTCTTTTTACCTGATTCGTTGGTAGAATTTCATGTTAGACATGTCGTATTTTTCTAGTTTCTAGCACCATCGGGCCTTTTCACATGTTATGGGTCTATTAAAAATTTATTTAGCTACTATGTTTTATACATTTCTTATGAATGAACTATAACATAAATTTCTAACATGAATCTATTAACATAAATGAATAATGGGCAACCATTACTTTTTGCCACGTCGACTATACAAAAGGTTTGAATTCTCGTCAAGAGGGATGATTTTCATTTTAATAAAAATTTGATATTTTTCCCTAATTAGCATTCTTCCTGTAATTATCTGTACTGCAGGTACAGAATGTTACTGCTTGTAATCATATGAGAAAGAGCAAAACAATAAAAACTAAGAAATAATTTTGCCTGATACGATTAATGCCAATAAACGATTTTATAAAACAGCCAAACCAAACATGTGCTGAAAAAATTACTAAACTTAAACGGACATGTATAGAAGTTAATTTTAATGAGTATCATCAACTTCGTAATGAAGACAATGAATAATCATTATAAACCAGTATATAAGTGTAATCAGCTATGTGAATAAAATAAAAAAAATCACAATAAAGCTAACATTAATTTAATAATTATGCGCCAATAATTACTAAATCTATCTAATCACTTCATTAATTATTGTCGAAGGAAGGGATTCAAGCTGAAATAGATGAGTTTTATAACTGGCTGATTTGGATTGTTTAGAGAATAATTATTTTTGTTTAATAATATGATTGTTGTTAATAAATTCAATACATTTTGTTAATAATTTAATAAATTACTCAATTCATAACAATAAACAAATTTCTCATTTTTCCATTAGAATATATCCAACAGATTTATAACAAAATCTAGCTTTTCTAGCTCATACTCCCTAGTTGAATTACGTATTGTATTGGACAAACACCATCAATATGTGTATGTATATCAATCTACCAATAAAATAAACAAGACATGGAAATATGGACATGGGAATCACAGGGATGATGACATTATGATATCCCGATACTGCATGTATGATTATTTTGATAAAAAAAAGTATCGAACGTTTCATGAGAAATACACAATCTAGCAATGTTTTTATAGATATACAATATAGAAAAGTAATAAAAACAAAACAAATTTCGTAGCCACTAATAATCTTCGAGATATTAATATCAGATTGTATGTTCCCAATTTTCTGGATGGAGATATAATGAACTAAATTACAGGTAGACATTTTCTACTTTGCAATAAATGGAAATGAAAATATTTTACAGATTCCTTAACTAACTAAATATTCCTGTAACTAGTCAAGGTCAACTTAAATTATTACAATACAAATTTTGCATGTGCAATACTATAATATATTCTTTGGAAGATAAAACTAAAAATTTATATGCATTTATACGTATCAGCTTCAGTATTGTTTCCTAGACCAAGAGAACCCCAACCTGTAGAGTTAGATTTGCGATACCTCGAGAGGTGAGGCTTGAGCAATCTTGGCCAGGAAGAAGTGGGTCACTCGAGTTGAGAAGAATTGCCTGGATTGATTACAACGGGACACAAGACTCGAACGCGTAAGGGCGGGCTGCACGGACGCACTGGCACCGCGTTGGGGGGATGAGGGTGGGTGTGGGGGGTGAGCGAGGGAAGGGCGGAACTGATAAAAGGAACAGAGTGGGGAAACTCTAGCCAATGGGATCGGAGCCCGCTCGACCGCCATGGCAGCCGTCACGCCTCCTATCCCCACCACCCTCTCGCCCCCTCCCCGCCGACAAATATTGAACAAAGTTTTCAATATAAACTGGCCAACTTTGCTCGCGAGATTTCTGTGTACCCCTTGTTTGGGAATCTTGCCGCCCGGCTTCTCTGCCACTTCACTCACTGCTCATTACACCTTAATAAATAAAAACCTGACTTTCCAAATTACCTTCGGCTATATTGTACGTGTCCTATAAAGGTAATATAATCTATATAATCTCTCCTAAATACTTATCATTTAATTAACAATCCCTAATTTTTATAATGCATGATTTAATTCTAATATGTAAGGCCAATGTTCTATCCACAATTAAACCCCCTATTAATAGGAGATATTAGGTGAGATGATGCAGTGGCTTGGTACACAGATTAATAGTCAAGACAAACGGTAGAAAATTATGGGCGGTAAAATAAATAGAAGAGGATTGTCAACACTACGTACCGCATGGCGTTCATTTGTTTAATAGCTTGGGCCACAAACAAGGTTGAGACGTATAATTCAGGAAGTAAGGGTTCCTCGATTTTAAAGTCAGTAAACATTACTTTTAATTTGAGCTGTCATATATTTGATCCTGCTTAGTTCAAGTATAAGGGTATTCTTGAATTGTAAAGCAGTGGTCCTGTTCCTCAATGTCCATGGATGGGACTTTCTTTTGACTGTTGTTTGACAATGTATGTAAACAGTATCTCATATACACAAATATACTTTGTCTAGTACAGGATGAATCTTGCGTCGGCCAGTAAGCAGTAAGTTGTTTGTGACCAATGTTGTTCAGAGGACGTACTCCGGAAAGTAACAAGTCAATACATGAATCACACAAGGGTCACGAATCAATTCGCGGACGTAACACTTTGCCATTGTTTTGAATTCCTTTTGTCCAACCGTCGGCCAAATAAATATATAGAGCGGTCCTCCGGGGTACTATTGTGGTGCCCAGATGGCGGGCGGGCTCGATCAAAAATCGTTTCATCGTCGGTCCCAAACAGACGGGAGGCCGGTTAAACACGCCTCCGTATCGCCCTATAATTTGTACCGACGCGAGGGGGGGGTTTTATGCGGATTTTATTCGGCGGGGGCCTCCGCCAGCGCCGATTGGCCCCCGGGCCCAACTCCTTCCTCGCCTTCGATTTACATCTGAATGACGCCTCTATGGGAAACTCCCTCGTCCCCGGGTTTACACACCGACAATCCTACCCGCCGACAATAGACCGCCATTGCAACAAACAAAAAACATACATCCGTTAGAGTTTTCTTTTTTTACTTTTCCAATCGTGTTACCTCGTCGTATTATTCTCATAAAGTCAAAATCACGTTTGTCGACCAGATATATAAATATATTTTATAGTATACAATAATGTAGTAGGAATTACTAAATTGTTCTAAATTTGTGGCTATATTTTAAATTATAGGTTTACGTAACTCGTTAATAACGTTATTAAAAATATTTTTAATCATCGGTAGATGGACGCCATTGGTTTTATACCAATAAACATGACTAATCGTACTATGCTTATATATTAACTTATAGAAATCGAATTAAATTATATCTTAAAAACAATTACTGCATTGGAATTACAAAAATACATTATTCATTGGAATTAAATTTACGTAGAAATGTGATTAGTATCAGCAAACAATATCAGAGAGTGCTTCAGAAACGTTCTTCGAATTCCCTCCTTAAATATTTATACTACTTTACTATAGAGTCGTAATGTTCTGAATGTAATCAAAGGTGGGATTTTATTTACCATCTCGCTTGTTTTGCATTAGACCGGGTCCACTATAGTAAGATACATAATGCCATATGAAATATCCGTTATGTTAGAGCCGATGCGTTGTAATTACTCCACTATATTAGTAACAATAATGGAGAAGCTTAAACAATTCTGGCATAGGAAAAAAGTGTAATTAATAATCAAATATCAATATTTGATAATCAGACCCCTCTAGTTTAGATGATATAAAAGTATGTTATATATTCCAATTTGTTAGGGTTTTTACCATATCTGTAAAAAGACCAGCTCTATTAAACCAGTTATGTTTTGGTGTATTCAATGTTTCCTATTCTCGAATTAAAACCACACCCCGTGGGTGTACTTTCAAAGCCTTAACCGCTCTTAAAATTATCGGTCCGAGTTAATCGGGGCTTTGAGCCGACTGGGGCCGGGGCATTGTGGGTAATGGGGAAAAAGGGAGGTTCGGGCGTGTGGCGTCCCACCAGGAAACCGGAGAGAGGCCCCAGGTGTACGGTTGCCGGCGGTCCCCGCTCCATCTTGGCCGGGCCATTGTCACCGCCGAGATACTCCGTCGAGATCGCCGCGCCGGTTCCTCTTACTTTTCTCCGTATTTTCGGCCGAAAAACGAGTCCGCCCAATTTGTGCCAAACACACCCCTCGCCAATTACCGATACTGGGCGTGGGGGGTCGGGCGGGGACAAAAACGTTTTCACGAGATCTGACAGTATTGACTGTATCGAATTTTTGGTCCGACCCTAGGCGGGGATTTTTTTATACGGAGCCGGGAAATATGAATACCGTTAAATCGTTCCTTTGTGCTTTCGACAGCCGAGCGCCCAATACATTTTTTTTACCTTTCATCTGCGCATATATCTCATTATATATTCCTTAGGATTAACTTTCATATTGTTAGCCCGCGGACCCCACTCAATACACTCCTTTTATGAATTCAACGTAAAATTTTATTTTTCTGGTGTTGTAGTTTATTGCGTATAAATCACATTTAAGTATAACTTTTTTTTACATACTTATATAAAAAATCTGTGGATAATGTAATTGAACCGTGAAATATTTATGTAATTGAATAAGTTCAGCTGACACTTATTTAAAATCATCGTCAAGATAATATTTACTTTAATATTATGATTACGAGGAACCTTCCTCGTACTTCATTTTCCAACGAACGTTCATTATAACATAAATTATCCATACAAATCAGCAATGTGTTAAGAAAGGGCCTTATTTTTTGTATAATATTAGCTCAAGGGACATTCCTGAACTGAAGGTATAACATCTTTGGCAAAACCGGTTTGGTAATTCCGGGATTGAAGCATTTACGGACTCCATTATCAAGTGCTGTATTTTTCAGTTCTCCTTATAAATCACATATTACACGAAATAGAAAATATGTTTTAATCTCAACACAATTTGAGTTTCATATTAACTGTACCTAAGAAACTAATTAAGAAAATACATTGTCGGTAAAATGAAATATTCAACTTTTATTCCTATGGTATAAAAAATGTTATAAATTGACAATTCTGTTGGAAAATTGTTTCAGGTGTATTATCTCAGACACATTTTTCTTTACGTTTTAAGTTATTTAATGGATAAAATTAAGAGTTTGGAATATCACCAGTCTTTTGTACTGCGCTTGCATTTGTATCGCATACTAGATAGCGACCGGCAACTAACAGTCTTACTGGTGGTTCTAGAACGCTACTAAAGATGGTGATGAGAATGATAGTAAAAATGTTCCGTTTAGTTTATAACCTCGTCCATATATGTTTCAAATCATTCCACAAAAATAACAAATCGTTTTATTGGCGAGTACAAACGACAGTGCATTAGTCAAGTCGTGACAGAGTTCTCTTCCGGCGAAGCTCGGGAGAGGTTAAACTTCTCCCGGCTAGGGAACAAACCGCTCCCGTAACTCGATTCCCCGCACTTCCCCTCCTCAACACCCAACCCCTTGTTATTGATTCATACGGCGGCGCCCCGGGGACCGAGGAGAGCGTAATCTTCCAAGTTAATTACGGACGCCGCCCAATTTGACGGTGGAGGTTTGAGGCGTTTAGTTTTAGGCAACCCCGAGCGGGAAGGGAGTGAGTAGTATGGTAGGGGGAGGGGGGGAGCCTTTGATGCGGGAAAGAGACGGGGCGAGGCCTAAAAGGGGATTCGAGAAAGAGAGAGTGAGGTAGAGAGAGTGAGGGAGAGAGAATGAGTGAGAGGATGAGTGAGTGAGAGGGGAGAGACAGGCAGGGCGAAGCAACCGCCCCCGTCCCCTGCCGCCCTTGTTCTTTCTACCCTTGCGCACAAATATTTCTTTCCGTTCAAGTGCTACACGACCACCCTCCCTCCTCTCTTTATCTTTCACCATTCAATCGTCTCGCTTTGTTCCTAACACAAACTCCGGTTTCTTTTTCCGAAGCTCGCACAGTGGTCCAGAAAACATTTTTCTCGTCCTTACATGTAGCCTAGTAAAAGTGAACGGTATCAGTCATTCATTAATAGTAGTATACCCAAAAGTTAATAAAAGACCCTAGTTTACAATACAACCCTGATTACGCAATCTTTCAAACTAACATTTCAGATATTTAGTCCCAATAACCTCCATTAATTTATAGTAATAAATAACACAGTATAAGTCATTGATTACGAATATAATTCGCATCGTTTACTATCTAATTCCGATAAGACAGCGTACAGGAGCACAACTAATAGACGCACTTTTCCTCTATTTATTATTGGACCCAAATCCCCCAGCCAACACACAACACTAAACAACAACTTCCACAAGAGCTACATCTGCACGGGGGAAAATAACCATTCGAAACATTTTCAAGCCTAGTTTATCCAGAATGTAACCGAGTGGTCCGCCATTAAAAAACTTTTCAGGTCCTTTTCAAAATCAACCAGCAAGGGAAGCAGTAAGGTTCCCGGGGCCCCTTTAATTCTCTTAACCGAAGAACGAGAGCAACCGGGTAGAAGGGAGAGAAGCCGGGAGACGGGAAAGCGAAAATGAGTTTATCCTTTGTTTAATGGAGCGGGCCGGTAATACAAATAGCGGCAGGTCCGAGGGGACCGTTTGAATATTCATGAGGGTCGGCGGCCATTTTGGCGTGGGACCGGGGTTAGGGGGGGCTGAAAGCTCGTCGACCCCTCTCTCTCCCGCCTTCAGTGTTCCCGGGGCCGCGTCCCGGTCCTGTTACCTTCAAACAGGCGGCGGCCCCCCAACCCCCCTCACCCCTTCAACCCCCCGACATCAAACGTCACCCTTTCACGCCCGCCGGTGAGTTGCAGCCCTCTAATCCAATTCGGGCGGCCAGTGACTCCCCCGCCTCCATCTGGCCCCAAACCCAGTTGCCGACTCCTGCCGGAGTTTGTAGGCGACGGGAAAACAGAAAAAAACGATACAATTAAATAAACAGTACATTTTCCCACATCAATTGTGCCGATCCGAGGAGGGTGTTCATATAAAAACTTAATAATAAAGGAAATTTAATCAGAAAGTGTTCTAGTAACACTTATTATTACTCTTTATATCTGATTTATTGTTTACTATAAATTTTGCAAAAGAAAATGCATTTAATTGATTTGAAACTGAGGTCTCTTACCTCATACGAGCAGTATAATTACGTATAATAATAGTATAGCACTGGGAACAGGGCGTCTCAAAAATCGGGCCGATGAAATGGAGGAAATAATTTCTCCGGCTACGGGCTTCATTATCCTGACTACCTATTCCGCTAATTGACGGTAGTGCTGCTATCTGAACTGCAAGCACGTTATGGGAATAGCGTCGTCAGGATTGGACCACATAAAAAATATACCTCGCCAAGACGAAGTTGCAAACTAGAAATAGGTGAATTGCCAGAAACGGTCCTAGACCAGGCCTCAATAAACTGCAGATAGCATTCCAAACATTCCAGACTCATCCTTGTACTCCATTCACTTATTTGAGACATAAAGTCACACGAATGACTATACTTCAAGCCTGCAATATCACGGGTTCCCCCAAAATTACTTAAACTACAGTCTTGTCATCCTTCCAATGTTTACTGAGTTTACTAAGAGTACGGTAGTAACTAATTTCATACTAGAATATCTGAGATATACTATATCTGGTGTTTTCGTGGCCATTTCCACTGCCCTATTATCGATTTGTTTAATGGTGCGACCCGCCGAGCAAATAAGAATAAAGAGTTCAATTAGACGACTATTGGCCGCGAGAGAGAAGAGAAAGAACCATCGGGGCCGGGTAAGGGAGGCGTTCAAAGCCGATAATTTGAGGGCAATTTCCTATCACTTTTTTTACCGATGGGACACGAGAGAGAAAAAAAAGATGGGCGTTCTTCCTCCTGGGAGGAGAGGCCCCCCGACAAAAGGAGAACACTCCTCCCCACCCCCCTTCTTATTTTGTGTGGGCGATTCACCAGAATTCTGGGGCTTTCTGAGCGTTTATTGCCACTTAAAGCTTTGGGATGGGGGTGCTTTCACAATCCGAGAGAAATAGGAGGCGGGAGGTGGGACACATTGTACCCGGCCACTTACCCGGCCGGGGCGTCGGGAAATGGCGATGGAACGCTTCCGCACGAGGCAAAACCTCCGACCGCTTCGATACACAGAACGGCCTCCGTATGCGCAGCCTGTGCACACATGAAGGTTATTGACGTAATATCAGGTGAAACGTAATTGAAATATCAGGTGACGAATTTCCGATATCCACTTTAGTCGCCCACCTGAAATTTCTAATTGAACGAAGGTTCGTATACAGGGGGTTAGCCGAACCGGTGTATATTTGCGTTTTATATTTGCAGTGATAGAAATATAGCAGCGAATTAAACGGCTATTAACGCATATTGAGTGTAGGGTGTACTGAAGGGTAGATGAGGGTTCTACTGGTACTTTGGGGGAGTGAGCAACAAAAAAGGCGCGCGCAGGAATTCTTTGTCATAGTTTTATACGTGACAGTATACTATCAAGAAATAAGATAAATGCACTGACGGCAGGTAACCGAGTTTAAAATTTACTACAGTCTAAAAACTGTTAAAACATCGGTTTTTTATGTTAATCCTTATTTTTCTACAGGAGACAGAAACACACGGAATCTACAAATATGTTTAGTTTGCGTAATAGAGAAAATTACGGTATTAGTACAAACTCTCTCCTCCTTTAAGGGTGTTAATGTGAGGGTGAAAGTATAGCGAGTGGTTAGAGAAACCTAGCGAACAATTAAACGTTTGTAAGCGGACACGATAAATATTTACAATGTGTACTGAGTGGCGGGTGGAGGGTCGGTTGGGCGGGGCCACCCCGGGACATCCGGGGAGTGGGTGGTCGGCCGGCCGCCGTCAATTGTCGAGGATTTGTGTCCCCGACAATAGGAGGGGTACGGCGGTGGGCCGGTACTCCCCAATCTTATCTCCTAGAGCCGATCTGGACTGCCGGCAGAGACATAATTGCGGTTAAACTGTCAACAGCTACCTACGGGACCTACGGGAGGAGACCCCACTCGAACGGAGGCACTCGACCTGAACGAGGTTTACAAAATATTTTAATTAGCTTAGATAGAAGCCCTGTCAAAACTGGGGGACCTGCCTGACAAAGAGAGAATAGTATATTAAATTAATTTTAAGTATTATAAGTATTCCGTACCGAGGGATGTAATATGTTCTAATTCTTAGGGCGACTAGGATTCCCAAAGTTGTCCATAAACAGCAATCTACAATAACGTGCTTTATAGGCAGCCGATACGCTCAAGTACTACATTGCTTAACAAATACGTGAAAATGCAAACGTTATGATACCTCAAAGCACGGACCCCCAAACAGGGATTCTTAAATGCAGCATTACATCTACTTCGCTATGTAACTGCAAAGAAACATAAACTCTGAATCCCTATTATCGTTTCTTGTATCTTGAAATGTAATTTTAATAATTAATGCCCGGTGAATTATATGTGTACTATTAAATATTTTTATTTTACATTGTAATGAATTATTTAATAATATAGGCAATTTGTTGCATGAGGATCGGACTGAGATACGGTAATTATAATTACTTATCAAATTACAGCAGAAACTGCCATTCGTTCATGGTTATAAAAAAACTATTGTAAATTAATTAAAACAATCATTAGATTGTTTCGATTTTTCTGTATTTATTTTATTTTTCAGCGTCCTTCGTTTTTCAGCGATCAAGGAAGTTTAGGAGCGGTTGTGGAAACAATGAATGGTAGGATTCCTTGCCATTGTAATGCGGGGTAAATTTACGTTTGAAAATGGAGTGATGTTAACTCTCTCTTTTGTTGAACCTATAATTGGGTTGGCAGGAATGGCAACTAAGTTCTGCTATGCCTGGGGAAAAAGTCACACTGCTCCCGACAAAGGAGGAAATCCGCACGGGTTCTCTAATCCGACGGGAGATTAATTGAAATCAATTAATTGGGCACTAAAACAAGGCAACGAATAAATCCCGGCGTCCCGACGATTCCGGAAATTTTCAGACAATGACCGGATTATAAAGTATGGACGGAAAGAGCGAAGTAATAGTATAAAACCTGGGGTTGAAATGATTGAGGGATGCCGCGGATTACGAGGATAAAACAGTAAGTTGTAATAAAGGAGGGTTGGGGTTTTAATTAAAACTATATAGGAGCCGAAGCCCTACCGCATAATCGACCCCACCCTACCAACAGGCTCAATTAATGGAACAAATACGTAGGACTTCCTCAAAGAGATTGTTCAACCCCTATCAAGACGCCTCTCCGTTTAATCTATCTTTTTGCTAGCTTTTATAGTCCCGGGTTTTATTTTTCGTTTATGTCACTTGATCTGCTTTTTTCAAGAGGCCTTCTTGTAGTAGTTTCAGAGTTCAGCAAAGTCAGATGATAAGTGATATGAATTGTCTTAGTTATTCAATGCTAGATCGGATAAATAATGCAACGGATTGCAAATTTGGTATGCTAAGTAAAATCTTTATTTAAATATATCAGCACATAACATTTTAGTATGAACTGTAGGGATATGTTATATTTCTGTTCAAGTGTGTGTAAAATTGCTTTTCGGCAATCAAGTTAATAAATAAAAAGATATGTTCACATTTTTTATATGAGTAAGAATACGATCTTTTATGAAATAATTTCCTTGTTCTTTTATTTTAAATTTTAAAACGTCATTCATTATAGAAAATGTGATTGATGTATAATATGAGTATACTACAATTTTAATTTACATTACTTAAAAAAATTAATATATCCATGAAAACGGTTTTGTGGAGTATTTGTCCAGTTTTGGGCGTTGAACCGGGTTGAGCTGGTCTGGGTGGAAAGCCTGCCCAGTAACCCAGTACAAAGTAAGAGAGAGTAACAGTTAACAGGGTGATTACGAGCCTACAATTAGCATGAAACTGGGCAAGGCTCATTACCTTGTTTTAAACACAAAGGGCTAGCCCATTAATATGCAAATGGACCTCACCCTCGCCCATCTCACCCCTTTCTCGAAGGAAAAATTCAGCTCCCTTAACCCTCCCTGCCCCTGTTTAACAACACAAGTAATTAAATTAAGACTCCCTCTTTAAATATTCGTCTGTAATCTTTTATAAGACCCGCTGTTTTTTTTTATTATTTTCTAAATAACGGTTGAAAAATAAAAGATGAAATCGTCACCTTGAAACTTTTCTCGGAGGGAAATTTCGGTCTATAACAATTTGCCTAATGTAATTTATTGATACATTTTAAGTCATGGAACAGGAATATTATAATTCACAAAAAATACCTGAGAAATTTTGCATGGAGTCTGTAAGTTAAACAACAGCGCTGGAGCAATTCCTTTTTTCCATTTATCTATTTCACAACCACTGTTTTTTTGTTTAGAAATTACGGCAAAAACTCGTTTAAAAATATATTAAAAAGTGATTTTTATTATTCTCCCGTCGTTTTAGTTCATTCTCTTTTCTGGGTAGCATTTATGAAAGTTCGGTCTCAATACTACCTAGTTCTTTAACCTTAATTCTGAACTAAACTAATTCCTCTTCATTTTGGGCTTCAATGCCGTTGGTTTCTCCCGGCGAATCTTTGCTTCTATATCCGCTATTCGCGTTGTCTATTGACAGTGGGAAAAAAATAGTTGACTAATGGTACAAGGAGCATTTGTAAGCGCCATGGTTACCGCACTTTTCGCAAGCACTTCTTGGAAGTAAGAAATGACCTACTTGCCTTAACTGCGTTATGTCATTTCATCTGTGATGTAACTATTTCAAATATCAAAGTAAAATAAGAATTATTATTTTCCAATTCAATTTTGTTTGCGAACAAGCTGGGAGAGTCGTGCATGAAAGGGGGAATGCGACACGCCATAAAATGCAATCTCCTAAATAAGACACCCGTGTTTCACCACGACCCCCCCCCCTCCCGAAGCAAGACCAACAGTTGCGACCACCCCTATTGTTTTCGGTGGTTTTGCGGCCTCCGATCGTAAAAAAAACCGTTCAACCCCTTCGATTATCTTCTAAGTGAGGAATAAGTTGGTTTGCAGACAAAAGAAGCGGCCATGGCAGGGGTGACGGGGTAGCATTATGGGTTTAGTCTGATGACAGAGCTCTCCGGCTAAAGGGTTGTAACAGTATCGGGGAGCGGGGCGGACAGAGACAACAATGTCCATCGGAGCATTGTAGGCCGGTGCAATGAAGTCCCTCCTCCCCCCCCCTCCCTTTCTGGCGCACATGTCTCTCCTCGCGATCCCTTTACTCCTATTACACGAGCGCTTAGTCTATCAAAACCGGTAGGGCGTGGGGCGATGGGGACGTCAAGCCTATAATAGGGGATTTCGGGAGGCTTTTTGAGGTCGAGGACCATCGCTAGTCCGCCACCGACCGCTGACACTGTTTACCTTGCATCGCAATAAGATGGAATTAAACAGCTACCGTTTTTAACAATTCATCATCGTGCCTATATACCTAACATCATTAAAGTAACTTACAATTAGTAACTTACCAATTTACAATTAATCCCTATTTTCCAGACCATTAAATTTCTACAGGCGCGTCCACACGTTGTGTATCGTTAATACAAAAATAATATAAATAAACTAAGATGAAATTACTGTGTCTTAGTAGCCAAATTTTGGCTGTATGATTTTTCTTCTATTTGATACATACAAACAAATTGGAGTACACACCTAAAAAGTGAAATATAATTCTTGTCATTCAGAATAAAAGACTTAATAAAATTTTTATTTTGCTATTTTCCTGCGTTTACATAAGACGAATTTTCAGTAGAAAAAACCTATACCGTGGTAAAACAGAGTTATAATCAGGATGTGAAGAAGAAGACGGAACCCTCTTGCCGAAGTTGTTCTTGTTGTCGGGCCGAAGTTGGGGCGGTCGAGTTTGGGGCGAGGCGTCGCTCGGTCCCAAAGGCAATATGATATATTTCGAGATCTGAATACCGAAGGAGGCGGCACCGGGGGCGGTAGGCGCGAGGGGCGGGCGAACGAATACATCAATACTGAATATATCTGTACACGGGTTGTCGGAGGGAGGCGGACCGAGTGTAACGCGCAGTGTCAACATTTGCCAACGTGTTTAGCGGAATATCAATGAGCCGTGTTGACTGGGGCCCCCTCCCCCCGTCCGCCCTCATCGCCCGCGCCTAACCGATCATTAAATGTCTGCCAATTGCGGCGGCGGCCTCCCTTTTCCCTCCCCCTCAAATTAGCAGCTTTCAAATGTCATCACTATTATCCGCCCTCCGAGCCCTCTCCCCCTCCCCTATCCCTCTCCCTCACTCCCCTTCCCTCCACCCGCCCCCGCTTTCGGGGCCCATTTGTCGTCAAATAAATCATTTTCCCTCCGGTCTCTTCTATCGATTATCGCCGCCCTCCGGGAGTTGAGTTTGCTACTCGCATTACGTTCTTAGGAGCACGCTTACATCAATGGCGAGTTAATTTATGGGCTTCTATTCGGCCTCCTCGTATGAATAGAGAAATAAAATTCAAAAGCGCAATTAGACTAAAAAAAGCGTAATGATGAATTTAACTTGAGTTTATATTCCGGATTTCTAAATTCCGTTCTTCAGTTCGGGGTAGGAGTAAACCCCGAAGTGAATTGCTAAATTTCTATTAGCGCAATAATATTTGGTGTGGAAATTTAGTCCATTCTGAAGAAACGCTATTGCAAATATTCGTAGTTCTGATGTTCATAAATTGTTTATTTTTATATTAAAACATATTTCTGGAAGTTTCTATATTATTATTCTATATTGACAAATTGCATATAACTGAGTTTCCGTTATTTTCCACATGTGCCTGTAAATCGAATTCAGTAGTTTACAGTCGGCGATAGGGACACGAATATCGTCGTAGGGGGTTTCTAACGTCGATCTAACATTAATCTACTCTGAACCAAGTTCGAAGCAAGAGTAATGAAAAGCTGTTAAATAATATTTATTATACATCCGAATAAACCGTAAATCGTAATGGCCATCGTAAAAATTATAAATGAATTATGAGTGTCCGGTTCGCCAGACATATAATACCGACGCCTATACAAGAATGTTAATATTTTAAAATAGAGGGGTATAATGAACATGTGGCCTAATTCGATTCGCGAATCATTTCGTTCCTGAATATTACAGTAATATGATGTTATTCTCAACATGAACACACTGCTCAATTGAACATGTCATACGAGACGTGGAGAGCGAGTGTAATTACTTACCGCGCGGCAGATGGTCCCTAGGAACATGTCGCGCTAATAACCGTGAGCGGCTTTAAACCAACTTCTTCGTTAAATAAGCCTCCCTCGAAATGATGCAGGAGAGTTGAATAACATTTCTCGACAAATGTTTTGAAAATTCCGTGCGATGACGAACGGGTGTCTACTGGGAACTGAAATTTTACGTGAGCTTCTTAACGATCAAACAATTCCGTTCTACGTATTTCTTCCTTCGCTTGGAATGATCAAATAACAATTTTGAAGTTTTCGTTAAGAAAAGTCCTAATATATATAAGATGTATATATACATTAATCTAACCATACTGTACTGATTTGCCCAGTCACAATTATACCTCATTGCACCGTATAGCAATGAGCACCTCTCGGATCAGTTATGTCCTGCAATAGTTCGAAAATAGAATTGTTTGTTTCTGTAGCAGAATATCTTTCATTTCATTAGGGATATAGAATGTAAAATTCCGATAATGTCGATTTGGTACCTGGATTATGGTAATGGTTGTATTCTATTTCATAACAAATCTATTTTTACCTCGTTGAAAATTCAAGTGTGAAAATCACTCCTCGGTGTGGGATTGGTGTTTGATACACGGTGGCTAACTAGGCTATTGAGCGGTGGCGGACATGTGGCGGCAATTACACAGGTGGCGGGGGCCACTCACAGGGACGGATTATGGTAATGGTCGGCTGGGCGACACCCCGTAATTGCCGGTATTCGTGTTTAGACCGCTCCGGCGGCCCCCCACCCCTCTCTCACCCTCGCCGGCCCATCCTCACTATAACTGTCCAGATACGTACAGAACAATCTGTCGTCTTAGTCACATTAATGCTCCAACCTCAGGGCTACCGTCCTTATGAAGGTACGGCCACACTGAAAGTCTGCCTTTTATAGATGTATTACCCATAATGGTGATGTCACGGAGTCAGACCCGAGTTAAATTTAGTATATTCATTCAAACAGTACGCATTGAAACATCAAATTTTGAGGGAACTAACGCAGTGGTTTTTGTTAATCCTATTCCGTGCCGGGATTACATAAATCGATCCATTTCACCGCTCCGCCCGTGTGATACATATGCATAAGTATAAATAGGTTCGCGAAGTTTCGAGGACCGTATAAGAGGAGTCGTCGTGTTTAATGGAGACGGAGTCTGAGATAGAATCGGTGGGCGGGCGGAAGAGATAGAGGAGAGGGGGCCTCCCAGCCGCCAATATTGATTCTATTTGCATTTGGTTGCGGAGCACGTGTCACCTGAACCGAGCTCCATTTAATTGCTTCCTGGCTGGCGGGCGGCTCCTCTCCCGAGGCTCCTCTCTGAGTAGGCTCTTCCGTTTCCGGGCCCCCGCCCGGCTCCCTCCACCTCTCTTTCTGTATCCCTCATTCTCTTCCTACCCAGCCTTTGTGTATCTCCCCGTCTCCCTCTGTTTTCGCTCCGCGAGACAACCGGCCTTCCCAGTACTCCCGATTGTTATCTGTTATGGACAGGACGAATGTTTCGGACTATGGATCCGGGGGGTGGTCGAAACCTTAGATAGATTTCAGATACCCAATCATTTTCAATAACCCACATAAGCCCTTAATAGAACCCTTCAACTTGGGCTCGTTTCCCTGCCCCCAACCAGAATCCTTTGTTATCGGTCGATTGCAATCCTGTTAAACATTGTACTACGCTTATCGGAAAATTTATATAATTTATATAGGCCGAGTCGGAAAGATATTTTCAAATTCGAATGAGCATTCTTACAGAGGAAACAATATATACTTTTTAAAATTTGTATATTGACGGTGGGAGAAACGTGGCAGAGCGAAAACATTAATCCAGTTGTACGGGGATTGTAGATCACTGGGAAAGAACCACCAGAGTTATTCTCGACATACTCTACATACTTTTTGACACATGAAATTGTTGAAGCTCCCTACCGAATAAACTGTGCGTCCTTTTCTCCCGGCCGATGCGATGCAGATGTAACGCCAATGACGGGATAACTGATAGAGGACCCCAGGCTTAACTATGGGCCACGGGGGAGGGTCTTCCCCCAGAACGAGGCAATTTTCCAATAAGTGTACATGTTATTAGAAAGGGGGTTGGGGGGTCTCGGGTTGCCTCGAGAAAATCAAATTTGCCCGCTCCGTTATTTTAAACCTGCAATTCCCGTATGCGTTCCTAGTCAGTATATAACTGACGTCATGATCACCGCGACGGGACCACTAATGAAATTATTTTCCCCTTTTGTCCCGTATGCTCCGTTTTCTTACACCCTACATTTCCATAAACTTACATTTTGCAAATTCACGCTAGCAGTGGTTTTATAACGGGCAGCGTGTTATCAAACATTTAGGAACACAAAACAAAGTGAAAATTAATAATTTTTTCTCAACGCTTATTTGGGGATTCTTCACTTATTTTTAAATTCTAACACAGGAAAGGGATCATCTGGACAGGTTCAATGTGGACATGTCATATTTATTGAAAATAAAATTAATAAAATACCAAATTCGATTTAATGGTCAAGAATCTGTGAATATAACATTTAAATATAATTGTCACACTAGTTGTTAATAACAGAACTGAGTTATTCTTATAAAAAATTCGACCAACGTAAATGGAACCAATGTCCTACAGCGGATTGATATAGAAGTTTAAATCTCAATTTTGCTATAGTATATATTTCGAATTCTATATATTTTACGATAGTAATAGGAAATTCCATCTTAAATGGCTTTTTGGATCCATCATAAAACGTATTTTAGTTATTTCGCCATCGACGGTAGCATTACATTTATAGATGTGGGGTCAGAGACAGCGCAGTGCTGACAAGCACGGTGGTGAGAAGCCAGTTTAAGTCTAGCCAAAGGACCAAATAAGTGAGACGAATCAATCCATGAGTGTATCTATTTTCAAGTCCAACTTATCTGTGCCCGGTATCGATTGTATCAACCGATGGTTCGTAGCGAAGCGCGCAAGTGTCAAAACTGTAAACAGTCTACAACAATAGATGTACCTGAATTTAAATTCAACTCTTTTTCTTTCTTTTGAGTCTGATTGATTATGTAACAGATTATCTTACACGTGAGTAGGGGGATACGAGTGTCATTTTTGCGGAGATTATTCAAATGGGAAGAGGCCATAAGAAGCCTAGTACGACGGCCTAGGCGGATGACGGTGTGGACGGGTATATAAAATAGGCCCTATCCTGTTGTTGGGCGGGTTGTATCTGTGTAATGACACGGGAGCGATAGCAAGCGGGGGAGGAGCTCCCCGAGACCTAATACCCGGCCCAAGCCGCTAAGCCGATTAGGGCAAAGCAAAAATTAATCACAGTCCTGATTGAAGGAAGACTTACAGTTGTAAAGGGCCGGGGACAGTGTTCCCCCTCGCCAGCCCGGTGTCTATCACAACACGGCCCACAGTCTTCTCCCCCTAATTTACTATTTCTTTGCCCGGAGACCGGGCATTATATTGAAAATATTTGCGTGGGCGCGAGTTTGATACTGGGGGAAGAACTAATAGACCGACACTGATGAGGATTCGGTGAGACTTGTAGGAAAATTAGAAATGACACATCTTACTCACTGTTGGTGTTCGGAAGGACATCGCATATTTACCATAAAATTTCTGAATAATTACGTAATGTGGCCAAATATTTGCGTTCCTGCGCGTGAATACATGTCTACACATATCTAATATTCACAATGATGTTATTTCATACAGCGGATAATATTACGAATCATTCAATGATGATATTTAAAAGATAAGTTATCCTGCTGCTACTCCTTTAACAAAAATCTGTTTTATCAATGTGTATTTACTATTAATAATAAGGAACCTTTAGCAGTAATAACCTTTAGTCATTAGTTGTGAGTAAGACACCTATTAGGAGATACCAACGTGGCGTACCAACTTGCTTAAATCATTCATCATATATGGGGGATCTAGCATGAGACAAAATCAGTCAGTCAATAAAATCTCAAGAATAAGAATAATAATACTAAATTTATTTGTATGAAAAGCCTAATCTCAGACCCGAGGAGTGTAGTCGGCGTACAATGATGTTTTACCGAACAAGAGCCTTCATCGCGACTTCACCGTCTTACTTAATTTCTCGTCCCAATTATTTCAGGCCTCATCATTTATGAAAACGGAGGACGGTGTGGAGGCCCCAATGGGAGCATCGTTACTGGGGGCCGACGCGTGTAATTCGCCGTGTGATTCGGGTCTTGTGTCGTCGTGGGGGCGGGGAGGAGTCGCCGACAGTTAGGTATAATGGCGCGGGACGGGGGGCGGAGGACAGATTGTAGCGAGGAGTGCGCCTGCGGCCGCCTCCCCGGTCACCGATCCGCGATAATCGTCCCCGCCCCGCCCCTATCCCGGCAACGAACAATACCCCTCACTTTATATTTATCATTAACCAGTTACAGACACACTTCAATATGCGTATGATTCGGGCCACGCGACCGGCCTCCCTCCCCATAGTCACCATTCGTTCCGCCTTTGTCCTTAAAGAGGCATTCAGAGCCCCCACCTCTGCCACAGCCAATCTGAGTTATTCTCACGAGAGTTTCTTATTTTTCCCGATTGATTCGTTCCACCGAACTATTGTGTAACTTTATCTGCCGGAGCGATTCCCCAACCTTTCAAATGAAAACGCGGGCGGGCCGATAGACAATAATATGTTTAAAGAAACACTGATTCGGAATATAGGCCAGAAAAAGACACTGAGCACACTAATACATACACACACACGCACTGGCTATAAGAACACTTAATTAAGACAAATTTATAGAGACAATGGAGCCCTCATGTCCTTTAGTTTTGAATTGGTAGAACTGGTGAGTGAAATGGTAGAAAATATAAATAGTAAACAATCTATACAGGGCTTACGCTTATGCCAGCTACATCACGATTCCATAATTGTAAAATACAAACTGTAAAGCGTTTGACTGAAATAAAGATTTTAAAGATTATCCCTCGTGGTTGAGTGTAAATACCTGCACACATTTATTTACAAGCTATGATGATTAATGTATATAATATTTATAAACTCGTGTCCTAACCTAACAGTGAAAACAAAGCAGGTTTACCAGAACGTTTTTAACATCCGTAGATGACGTGTTGTGGGAAAAATATTTCCGAACGGTCCTGACCACCCGAGTATTTATAAAGCGGCGAAGGAAACGACGAAAATTACCATTTCGAGTTTCGTAACTCCTCGGACACAATCTCGGAGCCTTTGTCGGCCGAAATAACAATATTATTTCCCTACTTTGTAAGGGACGGGGGTTTTGAGTGACGGTGGACGGAATGGAGAAAAGTAAAAAAAAAAACAGAAAGGGGAGCCGAGGGCCGCCGGTGATTGGCAATATGGCGCGGTGTGGCCGCTCCGTCAATATTGTTTACAGAGCGTTACTCAGCGGTATCTCTCTCTCTCTCCCGAGCCGCCCGGTCGGGGCAGAAGAAGAAGAAGAGAGCCGCTTGCATTACCACAATAACATAATAAGAGGGCGGCGCTGATGACGAGCCCGGCCGCCACCGACTTATTATAACACATATCAAACAGTTCACACCGGGACCGGCGGCCCCGGCCTCTTCTCTTCGCCCCTTCTTCACCTTCCTTTTTTTTCTTTTCTAATCCTATTTGTGTGCCCCCTTACAAGATATCCATCTTAAGAATGCGGCCACAACTTTTAGAAACAACGGCGTTCCGACACCTGCTCCGGCCCGTTTACTCTCTACGCCAGATCCGTGTGCACGATAAAACGCCCCTACGAGTGTCTTCTCCTACATAAGTCTGCCAAAATAAAACACATAATTACACCTTTTAATTCATTATTTTGTTCGCATTTCTTATGTGTAGTTAAACGTCCGAGGATTACAAAGGAAATTCCTCCAAATATAAAAAATTTCCTGGCCAGATGGTCATGAGAAGATTTTTCTTTTTTTAGGAAATCTGGTTCTGCATATTTAATGTTTGTTTTTTCTTGTACCGGCAAAAACATTTATATCTGTCAATGCGTCAGTAAACGTAATAGAAAATTAACTATAAATAAATAATCAACATTAATGATGAACCTCGCAGCATATTGATTTTACTTAACTTTACTTTTGATTGGAATAAAACAAGATAATGTAACCGTACAAATACTAAAAAAAGCACCCGTATTGTATGTTACCAATATTGTAAATTATGCTTCCAATTTTACGCTTCCACTTCTGAAAAAAGTGAAATGTATAGGTCACTCAGAATTTCTGGAACCTCCCCATGTTCTTGCAGGTTCCCAAATTCTCAGAGTTCTTTTTATCACAACATGGATGAATTCTGCGAAAATTATAAATGATCCTGTTGGAGTTAAATCGTTACTGCAGGGGGGAAAAAAATTACCGCGGTAAGAAAGTAGCGGAGGTCCGGGGGCGAAAGCCCCTAGGAGGATGACGGGAGGGGAGGGGGGGACGTCCTCTCATGTAATAAGTAAGTCGACAGGTAATCGGATTGTGAGGGGACGGCGGAATACGCTTACCTAAGAAGTATTGCTGATTAATTTCATTTCTGTCTAGGAGAGGGAACGGCCCCTGGCTAAGTGGTTTACTCTACCTGCCTTCCGCCGCCAAGAGAATTACAGTTTGGATATAAACTATATCCCTTGGGGGACTGCTCCCTCCCAGCTCTCTTTTCCCAACCGACCCACACATACAACCCCTCCCTGCCTTTTCACTCCTCCTAAATGATTTTCCTCAGCCCTTCTACGATATTTTATATACGTATTTTATATATATATATATATATATATATATATATATATATATATATATATATATATATATATATATATCTAATCCATATAGAATATTCTATATAAATTTAGTTTAGTTAGATCTGTTTTATGCTCGAATATTGTTCGAAGGATAACCCATGGAAACAATCAACTAATAAATTTGTTGATATTTTCTAGTAGCAATAGATTATCACAGGCGTTGTTATCATTGTTTGATATTATCATTATTATGATAATACTAGGATTAGAATAATTCTTCTAGTACAATTATCTATACTCAACTCCTCGTTTGGCATTTTGTACGGAGAATCCCAAGCAGAAGTAAATTATCATTAAATATTATGCTTATTATGGATCGGATTGCTTTAAAGCCTTCGTGTTATAAATGAAAGCTCAGTACGGAGTTTGGATGGTGGTTTAAATGCCAATTGCCGATTCTGACCATTGCTTACGAATAATAGGACAGTAACAAATTAATCAATGTTTAGGTTTTATATGTTTTTGATATAGATATGATCTACGGAGATATACCATGCAAGGCATGGTTAATACGTGTAAACTGTGTAATATCCTTTTAATAAAATCTATAAATTTAAGTAAAACCTAAATTCCATTGGAAGAGAACACGGCAATTAGCGAAATTAGATCTCTCTCCGATTGCAAAATAGTTACATAATATGTAGGATGATATAGTTGAATGGAAAATGTCTACAGAATAATCACGTTTTGATGTCTGTTCTTTTATAGGAATTTTTGTTTCTGAACAGATAACCGCGGAATCCGATTACGCCGATTCCTACAAGAGGTTTCCTTCCGTCCTCCGTAAGGGGAAAATTCCTAAACGGGATTCTTAAATTGGATTTTCTCCGTTGATATTGTCTTGAAATACATTACTCTCTTGACATACATGGCGGCATTATGTGCACCCGAGCAGTTGGTTATTTAACGTAAGTAACTCAACGTAAGTGAAATTTAGCGTACGTTTTGTGCACATAAATAACAAAAATATTTATGAAATGCATTTTATATTCAAACTTAAATGAAGTATAAGAACAAATAATCCATGTGGAATAGTTTTTAATTAAAATAGTTTAGACAAAAAAATGTCTTCATTAAACATATAAAAACCTTACATTATTATTATTAACGAATGATTTAATGTGGAAAAATATTCGAGTTCAATTGGAAAGCCGGTCGACGAATATTCATCTCTGGTAGGATTGTGTATAGATATTTATTAATAAAATAATATATATATAATGTTTGTGTTGTGTGTCGAGTGAGTGTGATTGTGAAAGCCTAGAGTTTGCGAAGGAGAGACAATGGCGTTAATAGTCGGTGTGGAAGGGAAGGGGTGCCGCCTCGGCTTCTAGTCGGACCGAGTTCTGGCAAGCAGACCCGACCCTGCCTCCCTATCCGCGGTCTCGCTCCCACTCCCGCTCCCTCCGTCTTCACCTCTCTCTCTCTCTCTCTCTCTCTCTCTCTCTCTCCGTTTCTCTCTCCCGCCGACTGTATCCCAACCCCCCGACGGCTCCCTCCGGCTGGCGCTCGCTCGCTCGCTCGGTGGCTCTCTCAAGGGGGGCTCATCATCGATTTGCGGCGTCCCGAGTGCGCACTCCGGCACACGGACGCACCGGCTCCCGACCCCCCCGGAGGCGGCCATCGCTAATTTCTCCCCGACCTCTCGCTCCGACCAATCTCTACACTCTGCTCCCAGCCGTATTTGAGACAAACCTGAAAATATGTCTCTTTCCTGAACTTTGGACCGTTTGGAACAAATAAACAAGCGCTGTTAACCACACAGTATTTATTATTAGTTTAAATTTAAAAAACTAAACCGGGGTCCATTTGGTTAAAATTATCCAGGATCGGTTAAGGTTTAGAATATGGAAGCACTCCAGCAACGTAGACTGTTTTTTTTGTTGATATTATTATCATTCCACCAGTAAAGTAATAATGGGACCATGAATTATACAGTTGGTCCTGTGACTATCCTGTATTGTGGCGATGGAGTAAAACCAAAAACGGTCTAATTTAGGTGAGTGGAAACATAAAATCGTACGAGTGACGGCGCTTGAAACATGTTATTATGTGCCATTGCAATGGAAGCGACATGAGTAAAATATAAATAAATAATGAATCTTTTTTTTTCTAGGGCCGATGTTAACATTACTGAATAATAATTTTAACCATTTTGCCTATGTACCATTCTAAGTTCCAAAAATATATTTTCAAAGAGATAAACGAATCCATCTGGATAAGTGTACAGCTAACGTAGTAGTATAGGAAATACGTTATAGACAGAACATGTTGGTTTGAATCATCAATGTAACTATTTATTTCCTATGTCCGTCTTTATGGTCTTCGACTATTTAACTACAGGTATAGATGTTAATATATACTGATTGAATTTGTAACTAGTGTTTTGTCTATAACCGAATGTAATAGATACCGTCTGAAAAACCTCTGTTAAAGAAAATATTCTGACCATTTACGTCAACATAAATTGATCAAAACATTTATTTAGATTATAGCTTGTTTCGGACCTGAAATCACGCAGCGTGGAAAAGGGAAAGAAAATTGTAATTATGTGTTGAATTATATTATCTGTTATCTCCATTTTGATTTCAGAGAACTCATACCTCGAACTTGTAAACTCTTCCGCGTCCTTAAAGATAAAATTGGAGCCGAATTAGCGCCAGTTATTTCTTCGGTCGGTATAACAAAGTTAAACGTCGCCGGTAAAACGGCCGGCGAAAACTTTGTTTTAATCAAAGCATCTCCTCCCCCCTCCCGTTAAGCTCGAAGAAAAGTATTTCTGCCTCGGTCGTCGAGTTGAAACCAGAAACGTTTTACACTGTTCGGACATTTCGGAACGCCGACAAATTAACGTACGGGTGTAGTAAGGTGGCTCTCGGCCTGGGACTTTCTTCGAATGACCTTTCCCTGGGAAAGGTAATTTGTTGCGCTTTGCCTCTATAAGGAACCGCCTGGGTAATTTCCACCCGCGGAATAGAACACTCAAACGCCTCTCATTATAAAACTGTAATAAACGTCCAATTTGATATTCCAAGGAAAGAGGGAGCGTGGAAGTATGTTCTTCTTTCTTTATTAATGTTTTTGAACTTATGACTCTATTCGTGAGACAATAGCGTAATCTTTTAATACATAAATATCTCTTCATTTTGGAAATGAGTTGGATCAATCACATCCCAATTTTAGGAAGTTACGCGTTGAAATATTTTGTCCATCATGGAATTAAGAGTTGTGGATTTAAGACAAGGAGTTGACTTATTAGAATTTAAAATAATTCTGAATTAGAGATTTACCGACACATTTTCATTACGAAAAGTTCCACAATGATAACAAGTTTAGACAAACCAAACATCCTTATCATTTTATTGAACAAAAGTGGGAGCATATGTGCATTAGGTGTGCCATCACTTTTTCTACATTGCCTATTAATCTACGGTATAACAGAGGAGTGTTGCGATAGGCTACACTATAGTAGTGGCAAAGCCACTCGTTTCCCCCGAAGAGGAACTAAGGGACGGTTGAAGGCAGAGGCGACAAAGCTTAAACGAGGGCAATAAAAATGTTTCATTGTTGTTGCGAAGGAGGGCCGGGTGCTGGGCACACCCCGTATTTGTACCCGGCCTGCGACCTTCCGCAAACGGGGCACATCGCCTCTCTCTCGAAACGGGACAGTTGCAATAACATTCTAGAGGCCTATAATCTATTCATTACCGGTTGGGAGTTATTATTTGATTTTTTTCCTCGTGAGCGCTCATTGGTATTTTAATTGATGCTAAAAGGGCCGAAGGACTAGGGGCCCCAGGAACACGGGGGCTGAAAAAATAAAGCTGGAAGGACGGCCGTCTCAACCGTGAGACTAGCACGAGCCGAAGGTCAAAGTTCCGTTGACTGGTTTAGTGACAGTTGCCCAATATTTCCACTGATATATACTGTATTTAATTTTAATTTAATTAACAACTCCAACTATCTGAATCACGCGGGACATAATAAATCAATAAATATTGAGTACTATCATAACGGATTCATCGCCACCAGGGCCGGTTATCGTACCGACTCCAAAGGCGGTGGACCAAAATTTTTATTTCACTTCTAATTTGAATTAATTATGATTGATCTGTCCAACTTTGTTTTCCATTCGATTGTCAATATCCTTCGAATAGGTGTCGACGGTTGGCTCCCGGAGAGGGGCATCTGTATTATTCCTGCACCGATTTTATCTGCGTAGAGTGGTTCAAGCGCGACCCCGGCCAGTGTATTTGGGGGCGCTGCTAGCGGATTCTGTTTGCCGTGTAAAGGGTTGGTCTATTCGGGGCTGTCAAAATATTTCCCCCGGCGTATCTGGGCCGGCCCACTGACCGCTGTCAATCAGAACGACAGTTTCGCCCGGCCCCGTACCCTAAGACCGTTTATTTTGTCGGCCCTACACGCTGGTAAACACTACACGGGCAGAAGGACCGGTTGAGCCGTTTCTGGATAATTGAGTCTTAGAACAGACGGGTTTGTGTGGACCTGGCGTGTCGAAAGCCCTTATTTTAAAATTTGGACTATTTTAGTTAATTCATCTGGTTGGAATGTGTGAGTCTTGGTCTCAATACTGCCTGACTGGTTTCTCCACCGGAATCTTCGTTAGTGATACTATTCTCCGTTTCCAAGCAAAGCACCCGATGCCTCATCTGTGAGGTATCATTTCATACTTTTCGTAGTATGAAATATTATATTATGATTTTTAACATATTATATAACTTGTATAACCTGTCCTACTCTTTTTAGCTTCGTGCCATTTAATAAAAAATGATCAGACTGGTCATTGTTTATAGGGATTCGATATGCTGTAGTACTTCGCTATATTATTGCTATTTACGGAACTACTCATGGAATAAAACCCGGATTTCGATGTTCAACGTTACGGAAATAAATGAAAAATAGCTGCAGTATAGTAAGGGCATTAGGTTCCATTCATAAATGTAAACTGTGCTAAATTCTTAACGCTGGCTGTAAATAAGTAGTACTATAGTGGGAGGTGTGTGGGGAATAAAAATGCCGCTTTAATTGTTACAAAGCAAAGTCCATTTTACTCTTTTGTCGATCATGGGAGCGGCTACAGGCCGGCATTATTGTAATCCCGCCAACTCTCTTATGAGGACTAGGCCGAGCGTGAAATCCTTTTTGGTGGGGGCTCAACATGTTCCGAATAAATCCGGTATTGACTACCGTGGTGAAGGAGGGGGGGGGACCCCGCTCCCCCATTGTCGGTGGGCAGGCGGCGCTGTATTTACCCGTGTCCACTCCAACTGACAAAGCGAGCACTCCATAAACTTTCTCCCTTGGATAAACACTGAGATTGGCACCTTTCCAGGCAGCGCTGGCGTAGATTCCTATCGCGGTGACGGTGAAATATGAATTTCCACTGAAGAACACAAACGATGATGTTGCAATAACGAGCTATACGGTGATTCAGTGGTAGATTCATTAAAATATACTTTGTGTAATGGATTCATATACGAGATAATTTAGCAACAATGAACACAACATTTCTACATATACCAGATTAACATTAATTAATTATTAATATGAATCGCAACAAAAGGTTTCAAAAAGCTTATTCTAAGTTGCCGTCTTGGAAAAATTGGACAATATGAAAAAATTATCTGTAGGTAAGAACATTTTTCAGTAGTGTCAGTAGTTATTTTTTCCCGAGTTAAAACATTTTAACATAAATTTGAAGCCATTGTGTTTAATATGTGTGAAGTAATATTTCAGTTTCTTCATTTTGGCTCGCTTTTCCCTTTTCTCTCGTCCGTTTGGCATTCGCGTAAGTTTTCCTCTGAGAACCGCCTGATGACTGGTTTCTTCGTCCCTCGTGTTCCGGTCGGCTCCCCCCACGCCAATCATCGTTAGGGACGCAATTTCCTCGTTCCCGAGCGAAGAACACTATACCCATCACGCCGCGTCGAGGCGTTCGCGTTCTCTAATTACATTGGCCGGAGGTACCTTGGAAACCCTTTACAAAGTCGGGACACGGTAAACGCGTACAATGCATGATACAGTATAGGCCGTGCCGGAAATACGTGCCACGCTGCCGAGAGTGATTCATTCCTTGTTTCCTCCAATTTCTACCGGGCTGTCTCCCATAGTAACTTTGCAACTGCTTATAAGTATAATTTCAATTTATTCGTCTCTTCTATTTGACAACCGCATTGTATATACTGATATCGATTAATGTTAAATGTTTTTCATGAATTTATGGCAAAGTATAACGATTTTCAAACCTATAAATGTCTAACATATAAGCGGACATCACTGAATTACTCAAAAATTTAAAACGATCAGCAGACTTGTTTTCCTGAGTTTCTCATAAATCCATTCACGCGTGTCGGTGAACGCCCCAATTTTCATTCTTCGCCAGGTACAAAAATCGGATGAGCAGAGGTGACGAAATAAGTGGCCTATTGGCCAGGGCGGTGGCGTTTGTAACCAGAACTGCATTCAGAAGTAGGAGGAATCATATGAAGGGCCCGGTCACGTAAAGGAGAGGTGGCAAAATATTTCTACAACTTATTTTGCACTTCGGTTTATATGTACTAACGCTTTCCCCAGGTAAAATGCTCACAAATTTCGGCTCAGCTAGTTATAATTCTACCGCGGCCAACTAGGAAGGGAAATCAATCGAGTCAGGATGGATTCATAGAGTCACTTGTATGAATAAATAACATACAAGTGGATATCGAAGTAACACTCGAAAATCAACAAGTCCAAAAGAACAGTTTTAGTAAGAGGGTACACTTGGGTTGACATAAATCCATTCACGTCCCGATTACCATTCTTCGCCACTCCCGTACAAATCGGATGAGCGGGGGGTCGACACGGCATTAGTGGCCAATCGATGCTCCACCCGGTATTTAGAGGCAGCGGCGGCGACACTTCTAACGAGGCCGGGGCACACAATGCGGGGACGTTTAAAAGGAATCCGGAAGCCCTTTCAGGGACCCGGGTTGAAGGAGGCAAATGAAGGGCCGGCACTCGTAATAAGGGGGTAGTGTCGCCGCGGGAGGGAGACGAACGACCTACGTGTCCGCCGGACGGGGCACATGGGATCCGGGGACCGGGGGAGGCAGAAAGAGAGGGAATATAGCCGCCGTTTAGTGCGAGTGGGACGGAGGACGGTCAAGCCGGCGGTACAATGGATTTATTCTGGTTATTTTGCCGTGAAAAGCAGACTTGGTGCGGGGCGGGGGCAAGGGAGGGGGTGGCTTAAGGAACTGAATAAAGAGAAGGGGCAAAATAGTTAGCAAAGTGGAAGCGGCTCCACAATGAACACCCACTCGAGACAGCTTGTCGCCAATCTTTTTGTCCAGTGGTAGTGGGACCCCCGACCGTTTCGGAAGTGGAAAATGTTATTTTTGTGGCCTTCCTAATTTAATCTCCGAGAACCTATTTTAGTTTGGAACTACGCCGGTATCACCTCAGTGAATACCTCTATGCAGCTTATTAGTACTGAAATCACCCCAGTAGTAGTGACTTCCTAATAATCGAAAATCTCGTGAGCACACTCTTTTAATCAATCAATATAATCCGCAATTGCCAATGTGTAGTCATATATATATGAAGAGTATGACAACGAAATTATGAAGGGCAATTATAATGAACCGATAAAACTGCTCTAAAAATGCTGTTATGACGGATAACATACATAAATACACAAAGCGGTGTTGTGGTTAATAATATGTGACAGAAAATTTGGCAATACAACATGTTGTGTATTCTATAGGAGTCAACCCTACATTAATAGAACCGTTAAAATTTAGAATTGAAGTATAAAATGTGGTAAAGATGTTAATGTAAAACGATTTACCACTAGTAGAATTTTAAGAATCTAGTTACTCCTAAAATATTCTTTCGGTCTTAACCCATAAAATGTAATTTTCTCCATTCATCGGAACATTAGGCCGATTTTGAAGGAATGCGGTTGACATTATCTTTTTATTGGAGGTCCAAACTGAGTTTGCTGCCGACTAGAGAAAGTTAAAGAAGTGAAAAGGAAAAAGGGGCCACCCTTAATTATAGTCTTTAGGTATACCAACAATTCGACTCGTTCATATATCTTCAAATGAAGTAAAAACAATATTTTGACAAATATTTTTTATTTTGTTATTCATGTTCAATCTTTATATGTATACTAAAAAGGAATAATATCAAAGGTTATTATACCATTTTCTGTTACCTTTTACTAGTTTCGTCCTAATCTAGAACGGTTCATGCTAGAATCGCATATTGTCAAGGTATATGATATCATCTTTTAATTTTTAATATCATCATTATTCGAATATAAATTATATTAAGGTTAGTAATAACTAATGGTGTATTAATCTATTGCCCCTGCATGTCCAGTTTGTTAACTCACGTGTCCAGATTATTCCTCAAATTAATTGAGATTAATAAGCTCAAATTTGTACGATATGTATTTAATAAATGATTTATGATGTCAGCTTATATGACATAATTTCAGATATTGGTTGGATAAATGTTTTAGTATATTACTTTCAGGAGTTGTGCAGACGATAGTGAGGGGACGAAACCGGCCTAGCATACGAAGCAAATAAGCAACTGGAAAAATAAAATCGCAATAGTAATTATATTTGAAATCTTCGTGGATGCCGCAACATATATAAATAGGCTATGGCTTATGACTACATACATACATACATATATATATATATATATATATATATATATATATATATATACATAATAGAGAAAACTACAGTATATTTATGACAGAGTTGAATACTACATTGCCTTCCGACATGATTAATTACCTAACCAGAAATCTACTGACAATACCTAGAGCCGAAACTTTACCAGCATAAGACAAAAAACTGTTGGCATTGTTTCCTGAATTGCTTGTTTTTTTACGCAAAAATACAGAAATAAAATTCTAATCGTGTTAGCTTGTTCTATAAATGAAAAAAACGTGATTGTACCAAACCGACTCTTGGTACACATGCAATTTTCCGCTCAACTAATAAATTTCAAACTAAACATTATTTATATAAAATTATTATATTGAGAATATTAATATTTTTTTCAGTATTGTCTAACCCCTTATATCAATAATTACACTGTGGGTGGCTTCTGAAGGTAGGAAACTTTTTTTTAATATAACTGTAAAATCTGAACCGATATAATCGAATGTTCGAAAATCGACTGAGCAGATGCTCCTACTAACGTCGTGGACACGAAAGCTCCATCTAGTGATCGAAGGACGGAGGCACACTGTCGCCCAGATACACTGCAGCACATTCTATCGGACTGGTGCTGCTACGAGTTCCGAAATCGATAGCCTGCCATTGATCGGATTTACGAAAGAATTTCTCCCTAAATCCGATAGATGGTACAAGCAGCCCCATTTGAATAAGTAAATCGTTTGGTGTCCCCTTACTCCCAGAACAATTGGATAATTTCCTTATTTTCCAAATAATTCAAGTTGTAAAAACTGCCATTCCTTACCTAACATAATTATTATAATATTTTAATCATAATGGCTTCTTATTCCCAAGATTAACTGAATTCTATGACACATTACAGCACTCTGGGATAATATAAGATACAATAAGAAGGATTTATTTACTATTAATAGTGTTTGAGCATCATTCCAAACATCATTTTTATTATATTACCAAAAATCTAAGTATTATTATTATTAATAGTAATCAGATAATTATTTATGTACAAAAAAATATGTTTGGTTTATACATGCTGATAACATGTTTTTTTCGTGTTATTATTTATCAAATGGTTTATGAACACGATCATTGATATTATCCATAGTTAAAATTCAATTTAAAATATTTTGAAAATCTCTGACATATAAACCCCACCTATTGAAATTCCCAAACCTATATAAAGAAGATATAATTTGATAATCCTGCTTCCTAATTATTGATAAATGTAACAGTTTATTTATTTTCAATGATCATGTGATATCGATCATTCATCAGTGATATTCAAAATTGACATATTTCAAAATAATGAATTTAAATAAGTCCCACGCACTTTGCACATGGCGCCCATAACGGCGAAAATTGTAACTAAATATACTGAAGTGCTTCATTACTAGTTTACTAAGATATATACTCATTCAAGTAATAAATGTTCTTTTATCTGTAAATGTATTTTATGAGCCATTGAAAAATTTCCTAGTTATAAAACAATGATCAATTTTGTGCTAGGAAGATCTTATGTAATATCCTTTGAACAACTAGAAAAAGTAAAAAAATAAATAAAATGTGTTATATTTGTGTATACATTTTTATACCATAACCTTCCAGATCAAAATGTGAGGTGCAACTTTACATTTTTTCAGTTTATATCTACTGTTTTCAGTCTATGATTAGTATTATATGCCAAAATATTCAAAATCTATAGTTAATAATATTTTAATTAAAAAACAACTTATATACTTGATGTTTTATTGTTTAACTTTTAAATAATCGTAAATATGAATGACAAAATGTAATAAAGAAAATAAGTTGAATATTACAGTATATTCCATAAATAAGTTGGCATATCTAAATCAATAAGATATTTCACTTAATAGTTGCCAAAATATATACACTATTAAACATATATACATATTTTAATTATCCACCCCCATACAAACAAGCGCACTTGCATTAAAAAATTCGTGCACAACAGTAATTAAACGTAGCAATATTTTGCTGTAATTGCATATATTTGTAATATTTTACTGATATTTAGAAATATTTAATTTGTACTATTGAACATATAATTCGTAGTTAAATTTAAACTATATTCCTATAAATTAGTAACTAGTTACCCTAATCTAAATTCTAAATTAGAGATTAGGCGGAATTAAAGTTATATTACCATAACTATTTAAAATAAATTATTAAGTTTAAGTCAAAAATTCTTCTTTTAATATCATCACATGAATTTATATGTAAGACGTTGTGATGAATGTTTAATAAGAAGTATTGATATATTGTCCTGTATATTTGTTCTATTTACACTTTATGTATACTACCCAAGATATTTTATGTTATTTAACTCAAGGTTCTTTTCTACCTATGCATTTATCCATTTATGTTCTTCACAACAAATTATCTACCACCAATTTAATAGCTTTAACTCAATGACCACAGGATCACAATGATAATATTTCATTAAAACATTAATTTAAGACGTTCTAGTAACGTTTAGTGTTTGTCATCATTAACTGAAGCGTGGTGAAATGTAGTCACTCAAACGCAAAATATCGGGAAATGGAGGTAAGTCATAAATCGAAGCTTTTGTATTACTTAGTTTCTATATATAATACATAGTCGTGTCAGACTCGACTATGATACTTTTCAACCTAATTTTAGCCGTAATAGCCTTAAAAATGCATCTTAACACGTCCTAACTAATGACGAGCATGACTCCACGTGTGTAATTAATGTATTTAAATGCTTTCATACATCAATTATAGAAAAATTACTTCCTTCTGAGGCAAACTCTTTAATTCATCAGTATCATGGCGACATGAGAATGTAGGTTGTATTTTGCAAAGATCTATAAGTTAACTCCACAACTGTCTTAAGACTAACAGTTTTGAACTGAACACCTCATTCTACGTTTCTTTTTTACTTTTACATCATTTATATTTCGACTTAATGTAGTTAAGCCAGCATTAAGTATTTCAAAACGTACTTTCTAATCATCTTATCAGCTGTGCACATTACTAGTTTCAGGACGAAACGTTCAGCTGCGGCGTTAATATTTTCCGACGTAGTGTAATCTAAATTCCGTCCGTTGTCCAAAACCGGACTAGAAACGGGCAACGGTACAGAATAATGAATTAAAGTCGAGCATACTCCGTTACCATTAATAAATGAACGCCGGCCGTTGGGTGAGGTGCGGTCGACGCAGCAATCAAGTATTTAGAAGGCACCGGGGCTGGGGAGCGGGGGGGTGGCGAACAAATACAGTAATCGTTTATCATCGCGAGCAAGAGGGAGAGAGGGAGAGACAGGCGAGCGAGTTAGAGAGGGAAGCCGCTATATTTATCCCGAACGCACACAGTTTTTGTAAATGGAGACGGCCGAATGGGCGTGGAGCGGCGAGCGGTACTTGGACGGGATTGGGCAAGCGGTTGGCGCATCCGCGGAGCAGGCCAATCAGGAAGCGGCGGTACACCCACCGCCTTATCAAGCCGGCCGAATCCACTACGGCGGCGGACCTCCGGATATGAACATCTCGCCGCGCCATCCTCGCTAGACCGTTATCGTCGTATTCGCATCGGCACAAGTAAGTGGTAACTTTCATTCCATTTTATATTTAAATATTCTAACCCCATGTTGTTCCCGGACAGAAGTTTTCCATTCCAGATTAAAACGCCCGAAGAATTTTTCCTGAAAAATCTTTGATAGAACTATCACAGAATCTTATTTGTATCAACCGTTTTTGATCATAGAAACAGGAGTATTTCCTAACAACCCGTGCTTGATTAATTTTTATACCAGATCGGTTACAGTATAGAAACAACGAACCAAGTTAGGAGGGTAATCATATCAGTGATTATATCAAAAGGTCGGATGTACATTTCAAGGGAAGCTTAAAAATTACACTTCTAAAAAAATTACGTGTCATGCCAAAGTATTTTTTTAAAATAAGATCTTATCAAATCTGTGATACACTATCTCCGCGCGCGCGTTATTCACTATAACGGCTTTTATTTAGTCGTCTTCGATTGACAGAAGCTGCTAGAAGAGGCGGTCCCTCACTGGCCTACCGGTTTGATGGAATGAGACAGTCGGAGAAACAACAATAATTTGTATCCTATCTCTACCTAATGAAGTTTAAATCTTAATATCTGTAAACATTTTAAACTTGTATACGGTCAGACGTACTGATAGAAACGGTGAATAACAACTGGCGGGTAAAAATGTTCATGACCCAATTTTAATGTTTTCATTTCATGTACTACCTCAGGTCAATGGGCACCCCAATTGTAAGATACATGGATTGCTGCATGCATGTGCGCTGAATTTTTTGAAGTCCCCAAGTAATATTTAGCATACTAGCAATAAGAATAGTCTAGGATCTAGGGCGCGAAACGTGACATTATTTGGAATCCTCGCGTCCCTTTCTAAAACGTATTCGATGATTATGTTATTAATTATCCCCGCCGTTCTCTACTCCCTTTCCGAATTTGAGGATCCTAAGACAAATCTGCAAATAACAACTTTGTAAGAAAAATATAATTGCTTGAGATTATAGCCTGTGGTTACCGATGATTATACCAATCATTTATCTACTGCCCAATATAGATTCTTAGTCATATATTTAGATTGTTCGGGAATGATATAAGTACTTTATTTGTACAAATTTAATCAAATAGTATTTGAAAAAAGTAGTAGATTGTGTATAAACATTCTTTAAACATTTTTATTGTCTTTATGTTATCGAGGTGTTCTCTAGGGCTATTCCTCAAGTATCTACTTACGGATAAATGAAACAACCCATTAATGATTTTTAAAATACCAATTATTCTCAGAAAAATACAAAATATTTTTTTACCTATAATTCTCCCCTCTTCATTAATTATTTCCCCGAACCCCACTGTATGTCCCGATTCTTACAATCTGCCGTTCTATTTGAGTCTCTATTTATACTCTAAAACCGTACATTTATGGTGCATGCAAAAGTTGTATAATTCTGTCCTTTTTCGTTCTCGTATATATAATATATTGACTTCAATAAGTCACAATATGTTATGATAATAAAGTTATTTTGGCATTTAACTTGACTATTTCTTCGTGTCAGTCTATGATAATATAATTCGAAGTAATATTAAAAATAAAGATGGTCGGGTAAATAATGTTTTTATGACCATTGGGAAAAATATAAGATTAATTTTATTCCTCTACATATTTTTTCTTTCCATTATTAATTTCTTGTTCACTTTCCTTTTTACTGATCTAAATATTCCTGTCGTCTCAGTTCTTTTTTGGGTGGATGTACACCAATCCGATCTAAAAGTAACGTTTATAAATATGCTCAAGGGGATCTCGGCGTAGACTTATCAGATTTCCGAAATCGGATCATAAAGATATAATGTAAATCCAATTTTTTCGTTTTCCCTGTATTGGATTCGCCTTAATCCGAATAAAAAATTTGTAGGTCAAAACGGTGGTACAAAAAGGATTTCACCGGTTTTATTATGTGGTGATTTGACGCGACGGTTCTCGCGTCTCAGGAATGAAGGACAATGTATTGTCAGGACAGTCAATGTATTGATATTTACCTACTGTGTAAATATGCGATATCTTTATTTCGATAACGAAGAAAATATTGTGTCCGAAAGATTTTAAAGGTACCAAATATTATTGAATATCGCCGATCCCAAATTTATAAATTTAGCGTATTGACAATACAATAACTTGCAGTCGCACGTAGAGGACGTGCGTAAAACACGGAAGCCTAACGAAACGAAAGATTGGCTATTCCATCTAATCCCAAAAACATACACTAACGAGTGTACTCCTCTATTAATCAATTGAAAATTTAAGTGAAGGAAAAATCGGTCACCGGGATTCGAACCCTAGACGGCGCGTAGGTCAACTAATATAATTACAACATAGTTTATATAATTATATCCCAAAAAAAGAATGCTTGCATGCATACATACTAATAGGTGAAGGAACATTTTCAGAATAACCAAGTTAAGCAGCCGTTCAATGCACGGCGCACATTGATACTAAACGCGACACATGAACGTGTTGCCGGTTTGCCGCATTCCTACGCCGTGCCATTGGGACCGTAACTGTTATACTGTCAATTAACTATTGATTGTATGTACTAATATTTTAATATCTAGAAAAATTAATGTTTGCAGAAAATTATGGGTACCTCATGAAAAGGGATATATCTCGATCGTCAAGGGGTTTCGTTCGAATTTTGTAACCACTTAAAAATTTTATCAAAATTAAAGAATGAATAAAAATTTTGACACGAATAGTAAGAATAATAATCCAAGTGGAGAAATAAAAATTATCTGCGTATTTATTCTGCTTACCGAAAGTAATTAGATAGGTGTTTTTATTCACGACCAAATGGAAATGACTAATGTAAAGAAATAAATATTATATATGAAATTTCAATGTTGATTAATCATTTAAACAGTTCTTAAGATAATAAGTTAGTTTAAGAATATATAAGCGCATAGCTTCTTACCTTTAGTTGTATTCTCTGCTGAATGGTCGGAAGGCATCTAGGTTGGATTCCCCGCCTGAAAATATTAATTTGATTATTTCAAAACTTTCCTGAATATAAGATATTAGATAAATTCTCTAGATGTTGATAGACAAATGGGAATACCGAAGAGTTTCATTAGAAGGAATTCATTAAGTAGGCATCGTCATATAGAAGCGGTTTCGCGGGTCCTTCCAGTAGTTTCTTTTATCTCTTCAGTAGTTCTGAATGAAGAGCAGGGAGATACTGACTTTGTGTTGCTTATTTGTTTATAAATATTTTATTATGAATATAAATTAATATTCAAAAAATTAAACCTGCTTGTCGCCCTTCAACAGTTGACAAATAATCTCGCCGGAGGCTCATTAAATTTAGGGGATCGGATATCCCACTCTTGCATTGTAACAGTGAAAGAATTTTCCGGGGTATAAA